>CM059208.1:4393606-4464601 GCA_030347435.1 Clarias fuscus
ATATATATATATATATATATATATATATATATATATATTAATTTGGGCATTTTAAAATGCATGATCTAAAGAATCTAAATTTGTTGAATATGTTTAAAACAATTGAATTTGTATGTATCTATTTAATTATTATCTTAATTATCAGTAATGTGAATTGACCTATAATTGTTGCATAGCAGTCAACATACTGACACCATTTAACACAATTGTAAGAAACATAATCTTTCTTCTTTCTTCTTTTCTCCTTTTTTTTGCAAATTAAACAGTGGAACAAATAGGGTAAAGAAAAGCAGTCAGTGGGTAAAACCAGATGAACCACAGGTGAGTGTATCAGTTCTCACATTTAAAACACAAGCATCATGCATGCAAGCGTACCACGTCTCAGGTCTGTGGTCGGAAAGTAGTGGAGCATTGCAGCTTGTGGTTAAAGAGACGGCCTCACAAGAACAACAACAATCAGGTGTTATTTTATGACAGGAAGGTCAGCCGTTCTGAAACAGTTCTTGCAAGAGCAGTATTGTGTCAAGTGCATTAGCAAAACCCGCCAAGCTCCATGATGAAACTGTCTCTCATGAAGAGCTTCCCAGGAAAGCACGACCAAAACTCAGCTCTGCTGCAGAGGAGAAGTTCATTTAGAGTCACCAGCCTCAGAAATCACCCATTAACAACCAGCACCTCAGATTAGAGCCGTTATGAAGCTTTACAGATCATACTGTAAGTAGTGGACACGTCTCAATATCAACTGTTCAAATGAGATTATTGCATTTATTTTGGATGCATTCAGCATTGCTTTACAATGTAGACCGAAATAAAAATCAGCACTTTATCACTCTCCTTCTTGGACAAATAGCTCTTACATACTGTAACCTAGAGGTGTGTTTGGAGTCATTGTCCTGTAGGACACCACATCATCACCCCTCCTCCTTCATGCTTCACAGTGGGAAACACACATTCAGGAACCGTACAGTATGTTCCCCCTCTATGTCTAGCAAAGACGTGATCGAATGTCCATTCCTTGTGTTTCTTGGTCTTCTTTTCCTGAGACAGTTCTTATGAGAGTCAGTTTAATCAAAGTGTCAGGGTTTTTTGACTGACTGACTTTTATTTCTTAAAGTCATGTTGGACTGTCTTTCCTCTTTACTGAACAGAGTGTTACTTGCCATGATCTGGATTTGTACAGTAGCTGTAGTAGCACTAATAGAGCAATTGACTCCTCTAGAAACCATTCTAGATGACCTCATGAATCTGATGAGCCATGAGTGTGCCAAGCTGTCATCAAAGCTAAATGAAGCTACTTTAGATAGTCTAAAAAACAAACATAATCTGGATGTGTTTAACACTTTTTATTTACTACATACTACACTTTTCGATTTAATTCCCTACATGCTCTTTCATAGTTTGGATGTATTAATGTGCAATGTTGAAAATAATAATAAATAAATAACTTTTGATTGGTACTGTCAATAGTGCTGTGAAAAAGTTTTTTTTTTCCTATTTGTCACATGACTTAAATTATTCAGATCATGAAAGAAATTGTAATATTACTCAAAGATATCCCAAGTAAATAGAAAATGCAGCTTTTATATGATAATTTAATTTATTAAGGAAAAAAAGCAGTCCAAACCTGCCTGGCCCTATGTGAAAAAGTAATTGCCCCCAAAGCCAATAAGTGGTTGTTCCACCCTTGAAGGCAACAACTGCAAACTGGGAATGAGTCTTTCACATCACTGTGGAGGCCAACTCTTCTTTACAGAATTGTTTTACTTCCACCACATTACAAAGTTTCCGAGCATGAATGGCCTGATTAAGGATCTCAAGCTCATTTAAGTACAGACTTTGACTAGGCCACTCCAAAAATTCTGTTTTTTTTTTTGTTTGTTTTTTTGAGTCATTCAGAGGTGGACTTGCTTGTGTGTTTTGGACAATTGTCCTGCTGCGTAATCCAAGTGTGCTAGTTTAACTATATACTGTATTCTGTCCTTTGTCAGAGTATTTGTCAAATGTGAAAATATAATAACTTTTATATAGGTGAATCATATAGACTGAGCTTAAATGAGGCAAGTGAGGCCTGCAGTTCTTTATTCTGGGTTCTTTTATGAGCTCCTGGATCAGTCATCATTGGGCTCTTGGTGTAATGTTGGTAGGCTGACCCCCACCTGGGAAGTTTTCTCAGTTTGTGGATAATGGATCTCACCGAGAAAGTCCCAAAGCATTAGAAATGACGTTGTAATCCTTTCCAAACTAATAGATATCAATTACTTCTGTTCTTGATTTTTTTTAGATTGCAGAATGATGTGTTGCTTTTTGAAATCTTTTAGCATGCTTCACTTTATCAGACAGATTCTTGATTTTTTATTATTTTTTTATTGATTCAATCAACAAGATTCAATGAACAGGATCTGGCAAGCAGGTAATCGGGCAATAATTCATGATATTGATCAATCAATCTATGCATTGAGTTTAATCATGTAGCATTTTTTAGATCCATAAGAACTCTCAAAGACCAACAAACATAATTAAGAGTAAATCATGCATGCATGTGTGTGTGTGTGTGTGTGTGTGTGTGTGTGAGAGAGAGAGAGAGAGAGAGATTCACTATCATACATCCGGCACCATCCCAATTTATATTCTAGCATCTTTACTGAATATAATAAAGATTTTTCTTTGGTATCAATAATGAATCTTTTTGACTGTACTGTCTTCATTTATAATTATTATAATAATTATTATTATATTTTCTTCTTTTTCATTAGTTTTCATCACTAATGTCACTTTATTTGAATTTGTCCTTAAATCTGTTTATTTCTGTTGTTATTTTGTGTCTTGAGCTTTGTTCTCCTCCTCCTGCATGGCTGCTGTACTTCACATAATAACTTCTGTTGTATTCTCTCTTAATCAGGTGTGTTAGCCCCTGTGTGTTCTTATCAAAATAAATAGTGACACATTTTTCTGTGTATGATTAAACTAAATGCAAATATTGCAATTTTATTTAAGTTGTGTGTAAATAATATTACTGCTGTCAGGGACATCATATTGTGTGTGTGTGTGTGTTGGGGTGGACACATAGGGCCTCGAGAAGGGCCCTACACCCTAAAAAATGCTGGGTTAAAAACAACCCAAACTGGTTTTTAACCCAGCTGCTGGATAAATATTGGACCAACTACATGCTGGGTTAATTTAACCCAACAAAATGGGTAAAATATTCAATCCCAATTCTAGGTCATATTTAACTATAATGCTGAGTTAATTCTACCTCACAAATAGGTTATTATTATTTTTAAGTTTTACATGTCTATGGGTAAAACAGTTTAAACAGTTAAATTACTTAGATATACTGGTCTATTACAAATAAAATATATATATAAAAAAAAAAACACTTTAAGTTTTGCAGACCATACATATTATGCAATAAACACCAAATTAATTGTCCAAAACATAGAAAAAATTTTATATTTATTTTTCAAAGCACAAGATCATCATTACGATACTATTACTGAGAAGCACTAATGCCTGAGAGCAGTGCTGGTCATTATCTCCCAACATCAGGATGTAGGGGTTCGGCCTCGACACTTCAGCCTGCTGGCGATATTCCACAGTTTCGGTTCCAACCTTAGAAAGAAAGAAATTAAAGAAATTTTATGTTTAAAAGTTTATGGAAAAAATCGAGAGGGTTGGCTAGTATGCATATTTGTAAGAAGATTTGTGTTTTGTAACACCTCAGCTTTTTATATGTGGTTGCTAATGCTAGCAACCTAGCTAAATGCTAGCATCATGCTGGCACTACAGTTAACAGTTTAGCTTTCATTCATCACTTCACCATCTTCATTCACCCTGCAAGCATTCTACAAAGAAAGCTAAAGAGCTCAGACATTTTTGCAGTTTCTTTCATACACAGGTGGGGTTCTTTGGTTTGCCTATCTAGCAGCCATTGTCAGATAAACTAGCATGCTATAACATGCTATGATGCCTCCTCAATAGGCTAGGTCTCACTAAAAATACATGTGGTCGTGATGTGGCCAATTTGGGGATTTCCCTTTCTTTGTGCGAGTGTGTTGGTCGCCCCTATTCGCTGTTGTTCACAGGGAAGTGTGTGTGTGTGTGTGTGTGTGTGTGTGTGGTTCATGTGTGATTGGGATGGCTCTTATGGGGATTTCCATTCCCCCCTCCCTCATAGTCCGCTTCTCCACTGGTAAGCTCCAGCTCTGTGATAACCTGTACTGTATGTATTTTACCATTCTACTGTTAGTGTGATGGTGGAGTTACAACTCCCTTTGGAATTGTCAGTAGGATTTATGTTGACCGTACTGAGTGCACTGACACTTTGTAAAAAATTTGTATATATGAAACCCGTGCCTCTTGCTTGCTCCGTGAACGTACCTGGATGCCCTGGATTAAATCAATTACTCGGGTCAGTTGATGTCCTTGGGTAAAATTCTCAAGGTAGCGTAATTGGCTACATTGTGACCAGGGGTTTGGACTCCACCGACTCCCCCCTCCCCCTTGTTGCGACACAAAATTAATAGATCTAAGTCCTTAGTTGCAGTTTCCAAGCTGCATGAATTTTAGCACGAAACACTGCCCTTTAACACATTGTAATCACGGTCACTTGCATTACTGTGTGTTGAGCAGGCGAGTTCTCACTGTAGCTCTCTTCACGACAACACAGACACAGGTTGGTTCTTTGAAATGGGCATTTATTGCTTGAATCCATGTTGCCTTTGTCACACCATGAGAACTGCATCTGTGAATGAACATTACAGAATGCATTAGCAATTTGCACTGTACCTAGCATGTACATACACTGAAATACAAATACAAGCTTTATAGAACATTATAAAATTAACCTGCACTTTACCTTTGAAAAGAATCGCAGCTGGTGCGAGGCGAGAGAGAGGAGAAGGAAGGGGAGGAGGTTACTGTGTAGGACGACTTTCTCCCATACTCACACGCACGCACACATGCGCACACAGAGAGCAGTGACATCGTCAGTGTGTGTATGCACATGTGAAAGTCATCCTACAAAGGAGCCCTCCTCCTCTCCTCTCCTCTCTCATGAGGCTCTGTGCGACTTTAACAAGGATCCTCTCTAATGACACTTGCTTTTAATTCCTTTTGAGGATTTCACGGAAATGTGACTTTGCGTTGTCATTAAACAGATTAATCTCCCGCACTGGTACAACCTGTTTAACCTTTTTCCTTACATGGGCCGTTGTTGCAGATTACAGTCTACTACTACACGTAGTAGTAGAGTAGTGTAGACAGAGTTAGACAGAGATAGACAGAGTTACTCAAAATCCAAGGTTCCACTCTATATGGGCTTATACTGTGGAACCTTGGATTGTGAGTGTTAACAAGGAGGCTTCAGACTTCAAACTGTGCATTTGGGTTTTTGGATATGTCAAGTAGACCAAAAGTTAATTAATTAATTTAGTGACGTCCAAGAATGTAGATCTCTCAAAATGAGCACATTATGATTCTTCTTTTTGTCACAGAAAAAAACAAAAACAACCGTAAAAACATGTGATCATGTGTACCGTATCTGTGCTATTTCTTTACCTATGTGACCCATTTTTTTGTATATTTGGTTAAAATGAAATAAAGTTCAGTTCATCATATTGCCTATTTTGTGAAACAAAAAGGATATGAGACTCTGTACTGTACAATCCTGAGCCCTTCAACATCTCACAAAAGTAAGTACACTCGTTCAGGTGGGGACGCGTGCAGAAGAGAGACGATTTAGTAACACTGAGTGACACAGAGCTCATAAAAGACATGCTTGGACAAAAATGTTGTACGCTTCTTAGTGCACCGTTACTGCTACTGCCGTCCTGCTGCTGAAACTGCTTCTGTTTCTCAATAATAAAACATAATAATAAAAAAACAGTCTATAACTGTCCAGTTTCAGCGAGTCTGTGCTCATGATTGACGCAGATTCATGTTCTTGTCTGAGGAACCTGATGTGGGCTTCTGCTGTTTGTAGCCCAGCCACCTCAGTGTTAGATGTTGATTGAGTGACTATAGACTTCCTGTCAGCTCACACCAGTCAGGTGTCTCTCTCTCTCTCGTGTACAAGGTGTTTCAGGCTGCAGGATGCTTTTTGTGTTAGCAGCATTCTCTATAAACACTAGAGACTGTTGTGTGTGTAAAGCCCAGGAGATCAGACCTCAGTCTCAGTAACTGAAGCTCTTGGTGTGTCTCTGCATGATTCTGCATGTCCTGTTGTGCTTTCACACCTCAATCCTCATTATTGCTTCATGTGCTGCAAACCATGTTTTACCAACCAGTACAATGTTTTGCTGCACACACACTGCGGTGCACCGGCTGTGACATACACACTGATGATATTTTAGTTCAACTGTCTTTTATAAAGGCATTGTAAATGTAAAATGCAGAAACTTGAGTTATTACTGGGGTGCCTGCCTCAGGGCTAGTGACACCTGTGGTTCAAATACCGTTTTCCCAGATTTACGTATCACAGCCCTTGGTTTCTGAATACAAGGCAGAGAGTCTCTAATGGGTGCAATTGATTTTATTGTTCTGCAACCGGCATAAGCACCATGAAAACTACAAAATAAATACAAACAATAATTCCAGAAACAGTCAATGTAGAAATTTTGCATCTCTTAAACATGGAACCAAAAATAACACACCTCGCTCCGCTCACCAAGGGTGTACTTAAATTTTTTTACAATGCACAGCACTAGAACTACACAAACTGAATTTACTTACATATGTGCTGAGCTTCTTGAACAAAGGAAATCTAAACTGTTGATACAGGTTCCTGGGCTTACAAACACAAATCCCGTCCCATGAATAACCTGACTGAAATAATTACCTCTAGAGGCCACTTACACTCCCACCAAATCATGTTATGATAAATGAGTTCCGTAGGAATGAACAAACAGTTACTCATGCATGATTTCTCAACTATAACAAAGTTATGGGTATATACAGTAGGTAACAAATATGAATAGGTTCACCTTTAATCTGTTAGACCAACATGTCTAATATAAGTATGTCTATAGGAATGACAGACTATTATTCATCTTCAAGTATGAGCACCAGCTTTTGGATCAGCCGCTCAGTGATTGAGGGCTTAGAGCAATGGCTCTGTTTCTTTGTTAGTTTCCGCTCTCCAACTTGTACCTTTACCCGACGAACTAAGCCATCTGTACCTTCTGTAGTTTCAATGACTCGTCCTAGCTGCCACTGATTCCTCTGAAGTGTTTCTTCCTTGATAATGACAGTCATTCACCTTCAAGTTGCGCCGGGGTACATGCCACTTTTTGCCTAAGGAATGTGTTTAGGAGGTATTCTTTCTTCCACGGGCTCCAAAACTGTTCAGTTAAATATTGTACTCTGCGCCACCTTTTTGCAGCATAGAAATCTTCCTTTACAAACCTTCCGGGAGGTGGTAAGGCCACCTTAGATTTCATCAAAATAAGGTGGTTTGGCATCACGGGCTCTGGTGCCATGGGGTCATTGACTCCATCAACATTTAATGGGCGACTGTTGACAATGGCCATCGCTTCGTAAAACAGAGTTCTAAGGGAAACACCGTCTAGTCTACCTGAACACTGAGCAATTGTCACATTTAGCACATTGCAAATGGTCCGAATTTGCCGCTCCCACACACCACCTGCATGACTCGCTGAAGGAGCATTGAAAATGAACTCACATTGTTTATCCACCAGAGAGGCTTTCAAAGCCTCTGTATCACATTGCTCGAGAGCTTCTTTGAACTCATTCTTTGCACCCACAAAGTTTGTGCCCTGATCACAGCGAAGCTGGCAAACAACTCCTCTAAGGCTAATAAAACACCTTAAAGCATTAATGAAGGCATCCGTGGACATATCTTTAAGCATTTTGAGATGGACTGCTAGAGATGACAGACATGTGAAGATGAGTCCATATCTCTTGCACTCTTTGCGCCCTCACTTAGTGACAAATGGGCTGAAACAGTCAATTCGACAGAACATAAAAGGAGCCAAAACTTCACAACGTTATCTGAGGAGATCGGGCATTCGTTGCTCCTCAACTGGTCATCTGAGCTTACGGCATTGCACACATCTATGTATTAACTTGGCGACTGATTTACAAGCACCAATGGACCAAAATCCAATGGCCTGGAGCTCCATTAAGGTCTGGCTCTGACCCTGGTGATAGATCTGGGAATGATAGTGAGACAAAATCAGTTTGATGATGTGGCTGTCTTTTGGGAGTATAATGGGGTGCTTTTAGTTTTTGACTGAGTGTTGCTCTCTTTATTCTTCTGCCAACTTGAAGAAGGGTCAAGACAGTGAAGCGGACTTGAACTTGGAATGATGTCTCCGTGAGAGCGCCTTTGAAGTGCTTTTAGCTCTTGGGGAAAGGTTTGCTGCTGGACAAGCCAATTCACCACCTCAGCAGCCCTTCGACATTCCTTGACGGTCACAATTTCATCAAGTTGTTTTAGCTTAGACCCTAGTCTTTTGATTCTGGCAACCACCTTACCAAGCATCATCCAGGTGGAAAACCAACTCAGGCGACTTAGAGCGTCGTTCCAGTCGCTGACTTGAGTTGCAAGCACTTGAACCAATTTAACTTCGCAATCACCTGTGAGCAGCTCAGTTGAAGGCTTAGGCATAGGGAGCACTTCTTTTTCCCATAGAAACTTGGGCCCTGCCAACCAGCTAGCTGAAGAGATGTCTGCTGCATGAAGACCTCTTGAGGCGTGATCAGCTGGGTTTTGTGCTGTATCTACATAGTTTCATTGATCTGGATCTGTAATTTCTCTTATCAGTTAAACCCGATTCACCACGAACACATGGAACCTTCGCGCCTCATTGTTGATGTACGCAAGTACTACAGTACTTGTGAGTCTGTCTCACATTTTCATCTCGAGTTGAAGTCTGCCTTCAGCATAACACTCATCTTGGCTGCCGTGACTGTGGCTGATAGTTCCAATCTTGGGATGCTAGTGATCTTCGTAGGTGCAACCCTCGCCTTTGCTATTACAAAACTGCAATTAATCTCGTCCTTCTCATTTTTGTGTATGAGATATCAACATGAACCATACCCTGTAATACTGGCATCCGAGAAGTGGTGTAGTTCCACTCTAACAATTTTACCAAAGTTTTGAGAATGGTAACATCGGGGTATGGCAATTTCCTTTAACCTCTGTAAAACATCCTTCCACTCCTCCAACCATGAATGCAATGTGTCAGGAATAATCCCATCCCATACCTCTGTGAAATAGCTCCTGTAGGATGCGTTTTCCAATTTAAAGGGAGCTACGAACCCGAGAGGGTCATACACAGACTGACAATAGACCACGCCATGTTGGGGGTGGTCTTTTTGCATCAACATTACAGCTGAAGGTGTCATTTTCTGATGACCACTGAATGTCAAGTATGTGTTCTGCTGAGGTTGCATGAAGGTTAAGGTTGAGCGGATCAGTGGTTACTGCTCTTTCTGAGGAGGCTACACAGGAGAGGACATCCATTTGGTTTGAGTTGAACTCAACAGACGTAGACCTGCACTTTTGCACAGTTCTTGTGCTTCGACAATTCTAGTTCATCATCCACATAGAAGTTTTTTTTTCCACACATACTGAACCTGAAGAGTGGTCAACCTTTTATTTCTGTGCCAGATACTTAAGACAAATTTGGCACATCCAGGGGAGGATGCAGCCCCAAAAAGGTGGACTGTCATCCTATACTCCTGTGGTTCTGTTTCTAACAGTCCACCCTCCCACCTTAGGTAGTTGCAAACTTCGGGTGAGACACTGAACTGGTGGAAC
Organism: Clarias fuscus; assembly: GCA_030347435.1. Lineage (NCBI taxonomy): Eukaryota > Metazoa > Chordata > Actinopteri > Siluriformes > Clariidae > Clarias > Clarias fuscus. The sequence goes on from CM059208.1 coordinate 4,403,388, forward strand.
ATCCTTTCGATGTCACAGATCACAGCCACTGCTTCCCTTCTAAAGTGACAAAGAACTCCTACCAATGAGTTAATTAAGTCAGGGCCCATCAGTAAAGTTTTGTTCAAAGAGATTCCACGGAACTTTGCAGAGCAATCAAACACTACTCTTAATTTGCCTGGCTTCCTGGGGTTGTACATCCCATGATGTGGGAAGTACCACACAGACTCTCCCTCAGAAAATGGAGGGGCTGGCTTGGCATCACCTTTCCTGATAATTTCTTCCATGAAGGCTGTGTAATGGTCGAAATATTCAATTCAATTTTATTTCAATTCAATTTTGTTTATATAGCGCTTTTAACAATGGTTATTGTCTCAAAGCAGCTTCACAGAAATGAAAAGAAAATGAAAAGAACATTTATGGAAGTGTGTATGTGGAAAAAAAATGTGCCTAGATAATGAGATTGTCCCTGATGAGCAGGCCAAGGGTGACGGCGACAGTGGCAAGGAAAAACTCCCTGAGATGGCAATAGGAAGAAACCTTGAGAGGAACCAGACTCAACAGGGAACCCATCCTCATCTGGGTGATAACAGATAACAGAAATTGTATAACATCATGTGTGTTATGCAGCTGAAAGTTCGATATAACGGAAGTTCTTTAAATTAACATGTAGTCCAGTTCAGCACAGGGATGAGTCAGCAGGTGCAGAGGGCAGATGGGGTCGGGATCACTGGGAGCTCAGGAGCAGCATGTGTAGCTCCAAACCATCATGAAGCAGAATTCAGCTGGAGCAGGTCCTTCTCTGGATGCCTCAGGAACCTCGCAGGGTTGGCCTCGGTCTACTGAAGCTAGAACAATCTCCAGATGCCTCGGGAGTATGAGGTAAAGAAATTAATTACGTGTATGCCAGATTAAAGAGATGCGTCTTGAGTCTACTTTTAAACTGGTAAACTGTGTCTGAGCCCCGAACACTGTCAGGAAGGCTATTCCAAAGTTTTGGAGCGAAATATGAAAATGCCCTACCTCCTTTTGTAGATTTTAATATTCTGGGAACTACCAGAAGTCCGGAGGTTTGTGAACTTAAGGAGCGTGGTGGATTTTAACGTATCAGAAGACTGGTTAGGTTTGTGGGAGCTAGACCGTTTAGAGCCTTGTACGTAAGTAATGCTATTTTGTAATTAATTCTAAACTGAACAGGTAGCCAGTGCAGGGATGATAATATTGAGGTTATATGATTATATTTTCTGGATCTAGTGAGAACCCTGGCGGCTGCATTTTGGACTAACTGTAGCTTGTTAACTGGGGATGCAGGACAGCCATCCAGTAATGCATTACAGTAGTCCAGTCTGGAGGTCATGAATGCATGAACCAGCTTTTCTGCATCAGATACAGATAAAATGTTCCTAAGCTTGGCAATATTTCTAAGGTGGAAAAAGGCTGTTTTTGTGATGTTGGAGATATGATTTTCAAAGGATAAGTTACTGTCTAATATTACACCCAGGTCTTTCACTGTCGAGCTGGTGGTAACAGTACATCCTTCTAAATGCAGGCTGAATTGTGAGAGCTGGTGTGTACTAGTTTTTGGGCCAAAAAGTAATATCTCTGTCTTATCTGAATTTAGTAAAAGAAAATTATCGGTCATCCAATCTTTTATATCTTGAATACATTCAGTTAGTCTAGACAATTTGGGTATTTCATCTGGTTTTGTGGAGATGTATAACTCAGCATAACAATGGAAACTAATCCCATGTCTTCTAATGATGTTACCCAAGGGAAGCATGTATTTTGAAAAAAGCAGAGGATCTAAAACTGACCCTTGTGGCACCCCATATTTCACTGGCATTACACCAGACTGTTCTCCATTCAGATCTACAAAATGGAATCGATCAGACAGGTAGGATCTAAACCATTTTAACGCCTGTCCCTGAATACCAATGTGATTTTGTAAGCGATCTATGAGAATATCATGATCCATAGTGTCTAATGCAGCACTAAGATCAAGTAAGACGAGAATTGAGATGCAGCCTTGGTCCGAAGCTAAAAACAAGTCATTTGCAATTTTAACTAGTGCAGTTTCTGTACTATGATGGAGCCTGAAACCTGACTGAAATTCCTCGAGGATATCGTTTTCCTGCAAGAATGTGCATATTTGGACTGATACTATCTTTTCTAATATCTTTGATATAAATGGAAGGTTTGGAATTGGTCTGTAATTTGTTATATCACTTGGGTCTAAATTAGATTTTTTAAGAAGAGGCTTAATAACTGCCAACTTGAAAGGTTTAGGGACGTGACCTAGATATAATGAAGAGTTGATAATGTTTAGAAGGGGCGCTCCAGTTATATTTATCACTTCTTTTAAAAGTCTAGTTGGGATTGGATCCAGCAAGCATGTTGTTGATTTAGCCGAGGTGATAAGTTTATACAGCTCTTCCTGTCCTACACGTGTAAAGCACTGAAAATCTAATTGTGAAGCTTTAGACTGAACTGGATCATGAGATGCTGTTAGAGGTTGAATTTTCATTATTTTCTTCTTGATACTATCGATTTTTTCATTGAAGAAGTTCATGAAGTCTTCACTTCTAAACTGTGATGGGATACTCTCTGCAGGCATCTTAGGGTTTGTTAGGCTAGCCACTGTACTAAATAGAAACCTGGGATTGTTTTGGTTTCTTACCACATACTACCTTTATACGCGATTCTAAAAACTTCTAATTGAGTTTTTCTCCATTTTCGCTCGAGGTTACGAGTTGTTCTCTTTAGGGCTTTAGTATGACTGTTGTACCACGGTGCAAGTGTTTTATCTCTGACTTGTTTTTAATCTGATGGGAGCAACAGTGTCTAATGTACTGGTAAAAATAGTGCCCATGCTGCTAGTCACTTCATCTAGATCTTCTGCACTTAGGGGTCTGATAAGAAATTGGGACAGATCCGGGAGATTACTTCTGTCTTTAGTAGTCGGATTAATATTTCTACCGAATTGATAACGTGGGGAGGCACAGCTACGATGTTCTACAGGTAGAGTATATACTAAGAGGTGATGTTCTGTGATATCATCACTTTGAGGTAGAATGTCTATATTATCTATACCATGGGATATAATTAAATCTAGCGTATGATTAAAGTGGTGAGTTGGTCTATTTATATTTTGTTTAACCCCAAAGGAATTTAGCAAATCCATAAATGCAAGTGCTAAAGCGTCGTTAGCATAATCTACATGAATGTTAAAGTCTCCTACTATCTTTAAGAAAATCGGCATATGGCCCTGGGGGTCTGTACACGGTGGCCAGGACAAAATGTAGCAAGGGTTTATTATGTATTTCACTGAGTGCAACATTAATGATAAGCACTTCAAACGAGTTAAACCTGGGCCTTGTTTTCTGAGTAACGGTGAGAACATCACTGTAGATAGTTACGACACCACCACCACGACCAGTTTGACGGGGTTCGTGCTTATAGAAATATCCTGATGGAGTAAACTCATTTAAACCAATATATTCATTTGGTCTGAGCCAGGTTTCAGTAAGGCAGAGTGCATGGAGACGGTAATCTGCGATAATTTCATTAACCATCAGTGCTTTATGTGCAAGGGGTCTGATGTTGAGAAGTCCAAACTTTAGAGGTATATTTTGATTACTGTAACAGGTTCGACCCAAAGTTGCACGGGCGGCACCATGAAACACAGACACGAGGCGAGATCTTAGAGGAAAAGGGTTATTTATTAGGAATAAATAAGGGAAGGAAAGGGAAAAAGGAGGGAGGACGGAAAGAAAGGGAAGTGGTGATGTGTGCACGTGCAGGGTCCGAGGCAGTGCCCAGCTGACGGAGTGGCCGAACGGAGCACGCGAGGCAGCGCTCCTGCACGCTCCCTCTCGGTTCCTCCCCGCTGTCGAAGGCCGGCCTGGCCCCTCCCAGCTCTCTGTGGGCGCGGCCTCAGGCGGGAGTCTCGCTCGGACGTCCTTCGGCTGGGCGGCTTTCCCGGCTGGGATCGGTGGCCTTAACGCTGACCTCCTCGCGGCCTTTTCCTCTTCGGCGGCGGGGACGCGAAGGCGGGCTCGACGCGGGAACATAGGATGCTGTGGGAACTCGTGCAGCTCTTTCCCGCGCTGTCCTCTGCGTGGAGATCAAAGGGGTGGAAATCCAATGTCCTTTTAAGTCTCTGGGGCACGTTCCATTTTCCCACTCCCATGCCACTCTCGAGCTCCACCGCGTTACGCTCTTCTCGGACCCCGGACTAAACTCCGCACCTTGCTTTTATAATGCGGAGCAAGCCCGAGATCCTATTAATGTTAATCACTGCCAGCCGGCCCGCATAGGCGGCCCCGTCCCTTTGCACACCTGCAGAAGGGGTGCCGCCTACTTAGGGAGCCTACGAAGTGAGCGAGGGGCGATAATAGATTTGGGCGCACGCCCATCACAGGCGCACACCGTGACATTACTTATTTGGCCTTTTTCTGATTTTATAGTTATTAGATTGTTTCGAGCGATTTTAACGAATTTATTCTTTTTCTCACTATTCAGGGAACAGACACAGTATCCTCACCTGCACTCAGAGGCAGACACACAATCAATATGGTGTCAAAAACGGAGATAATCGGTGTAAAAAAGCGTAGGCAAACTTGTGATAGCCGGGCTAACGGGCTAGCGATGCTAATGGGATAGCCGGCTAGGCGCGGGTGCGTGGAAAAACTATTAAAACTTAGTGATATAACAGGAGTTTCGAGTGAATATATTATAAATAATTATCTGTAATATGTTCACTCTTCATAAGAAGACAAAAAGTTAGAATCTTTTCAATCTGGAGTTAGTCAATCTGGATTAAGCTGGAAAATTGGTCAGTCTGTTGGAGCTCGGAAAAAAGCTGAAGGTATAGTGAGCAATCAGGGATTGAAAATACTGAAATACTGTTTGTTGGCCTTGAACTTCTTTTTTAGGGGTTGCAACCGAATAGTAGGCAGCTTCTTATTGTTTGGTAGAACTGGTGGACCACTGCCCTTGAAAGGGAGAGGAATGTCAAAATGGCCATCCGTTCTCTGCTTGATGTTATCATTAAGGAGCCGTACGTAGTGGACGTCATCCTGTGACACGTACCTGTCCTCATTGCTTCTCTCACTGAAGTCCGATTCCAGAACTTTCAACACATCAGTGGTCACTGGCATTTCTTTAACTGCAACACAATGCACAAAACTCTCGTTTCCATGTCCATCCAAGTGGGGATTGGCTGAGCCTATAATACTCCAGCCGAGCATCGTCTGTTGCGCAAAAGATTCATTTTCTTTGCCCGTGATGACCTCCAAGGGAGCTATTGCTGATGGGCAATCATAACCAATTAGCAGAACCATCTCGCAATCATGGAGTGGATGTAACATGTTTGTTAAATGTTTTAAATGAGGCCACTGAATGGCTGTACTTTTAGTATGGATGTGAGACTTGTTGACTGGGATAAAGTCTTGTGTAAGTCTGCTGTAGTTAGATGTGATTTTCAGCGTTGAGTCTTGGTATGACCGTGTTGACTGCTATCATTGTGCTAAGTTTAAGTTGCAGTTTAACTTGCAGTTTAACTTGCTGAGTTGAAGTTGAGTTAAGTGTTTACATTTAGATCAGTGACCAAATCTTCCAAGATAAAAGTTGAGTCACTTTCTGTATTGAGTAGGGCATAAGTGAGAATTTCTTTCTGGGCTTCTACTGTTGATGACACAAGAACTGGAACAATGCTAGAGGTGGCAGAAACATGCTGTGTCAACGCATGGGCCATAGCCTTGTGGATTTCTTTGCTGGTATAGTCTCCAGAGGATATGGGATCTCTGATTGTGATTTCCTTCACAATCATTTAAAATACCTAAGCCCTTAATGTGAGGTATGGCTTCAACACAACCTTGAAGGAAATCTGCAAACTCTCTTAATGCAATAAGGTCATTTGCAGCTATTTTTGTCCACTTCATGAGCTTGTCTCTGAAGGCCCGTTAGACAATGAATGGGCTGCAATACCTATCTTGTAAGATTGCCCAGGCACCCTGATATGCCCTCTCTGAATTTAGATAGAAAAATCCTTCAACAGCTTTGTGTGCTTCCCCACCAAAATAACTCTTCAGATAGAGCATTTTTTCTCTAGCTGGGAGGGGCTTCTGGTCAATGAGAGCCATGAAGGATATCTTCCAGTCTATGAACTTCAAAGGGTCACCAGTAAAGGTAGATGGTTCTGGTACAGGTAAATGGCTTGGGGTGAGCGAGCTTGCAATTGCCTGAGCAAGGCTAACCTCCTCCTGAGTTGCTGGTGCATTGGAGGGTGCGGAATGAGGATGGAATGGCACTGCGTGTGAATTTAGCGGAGTTTTGAGTCCAGCATCTTGCCAACCATACTGGGTTTTATGGGCAGTCTCTTCCTCAAAACGTTCAAGGTCATCAAAACGGTTGAATGCTATCACCTGAGCTGATGCTACCTTCACTTCATTGTCAGCCTGTAGCTGTTGAAACCTTGTTTTTTTCCAAAACTAACTTTAATTTCATTTCGGCCTCCTTTTGCTTGAATTCTGTTAACATCTGAGTTTCCTTTCATTTCCATTCACTCTCCAGTTTGTCAAGTCTGGCTTGTTGAATGTGTATTTTTTGCATAGCTTTTGCATGTTCTATTTTGGCCGCCAAGTCTTCTTCTGCATCTGCACGTTTACTAGAGGACCTGGAGGTGGTGCTTGAGTTGTAGCCCAAGCCTTGTGATGAAATTACTGTTTCTGTTTTTGTATTTCCAAAGACTGACCCATACTCATCCTTATTTAGCACCATTCTCACCCTCTCTTTCTCTAGTTGGACATTGAAAGCCCCATCTATGTTCTCTTGTCGTTTACTGACAAGATCACAAATCTCAACTGTAAGAGTGTCACAAGCATCCATTCTTTTAACGATATCTGGAGTGGTAGTATGATTGCGTCGCATGAGCACATAATTTGTGTACTATAGCTTGTTTAGATTTAATGCTTATTTGGATTTGATCAAGGAGGCCTTTAGTTTCCCTCTAGACTCCTTTGTTGAATGCCTTTTCATTTTTCTTTGCTTCCTGTTCATGTAATTCTTGACCCTTTGTTGTTAAAGTACACTCACAGGAGCTCGACCTGACCTGTTGTGCTTCTGGAGGGTTGTCTTTTTGCTCATCGAGTGATGACATCTTGAAGGTCTAATGGATCTGTATGTACTGTAAAGCCTTGAGGTATTTTATGCCTAAACTCAAGTTTGGGTGGGTGGTCGCTTTAACTTATTTTTAAAAATATTACCACTCACATTAGACGTTTACACTTGTGGACACCAAGGAAAATACACAGAGAGAATGCAAAATGTCAGACACGAACACTGCTGATAATTTACAATCAGACAATTTTACCCCTCAGAAACTGTAAGATTCAGGAATTAATGTAAGTAAGATGACATTGACCTTTGCCGCACTCTTAGACCTTTTAATTGTCAACCTTACAGATCAAGCTTTTACAGTATTTTGTACTGCACATTCAAAAACCCTTCATAGAATTATTTAGGGTATACCTGCTCTTGATCTCTCTAGATGTCCAATGTCCCACGCGATGAATTAGCTGAGGACATAATAGTCCCATTTACCACTGTGACTTCTATGTAGTTTTCTTGTATGTATACAGTGTCTGTGGTTGGTTTTACCCACTTATTCAGACAAAGTCTCTCACGGCAGCGGTGGTATCCACATATTGGCATGCATAACATATAATGATCTTGTATTCAGATGATCTTGTATCCGCTGAAGATGTCGGCATTGGTGGACGCCTCAGCGTCGAGTTTTCACTATCACAGCCATTGGCTTCTGAATACAAGGCAGAGAGTCTCTAATGGGTGCAATTGATTTTATTGTTCTACAACAATTGTTCTACGGCATAAGCACCGTGAAAACTACAAAATAAACACAAACAATAATTTGATATGAAAACACATTAAAATCGAACAAAGGAAATCTGAACAGTGCAACTGTTGATGGGTTATACAGGTTCCTGGGCTTACAAACACAAACCCCGTCCCATGAATAACCTGAAAGAAATAATTACCTCTAGTGACCTCTAGAGGCCACTTCCACCAAGTGCATGCATGTGAACACACTCCAGCCGATACTCAAACTCTCACACAGTCCTCAACATTTCATTTATGCAACTCTTCTCCCAAATGCATAGCCAGGTGCTTAATGTGCAGAAAAGATTCAGTAATAAATAAAATAAGCATTAATTACAAACGCAATCAGGAAATGTTTAATTTGAAATATTCAATACAGTAGGCTGCATGTATTAAACACATGACTTATATCTCACCAACAATTGCAACAATTCTTTCCTTTCAATTTTCTGTGTGTAAACAGTAAAAATAAAATAACATCGTATGCAGATAACCCAGGTGAGCGCGGCACAATGAGCAGTGTCAGAGTCTCGGACACCAGAACACCAGCTGAAGTTTAGCATTGACAGTGAGTGTCCCTCACTCAATGTCTCAACCCCTCCTTTGTCCTGTCTGTGTGCAGCTCTGGGTTTTAATATTTAGTTGCTGCTCACTGGCAGTTCAGTTTAAACGTATTTATTAATTTTTTGCTAAAAACTCAGAATCTCTCCCCTACATAGCTGCACTTTCTATTGTTTGCTAACAGTGGTGTAGAAGGGCATCTGGCTTCACAGTGTATTATTGACGGGTCGTTAATGAACAATTTGTTCTTTTTGAACGAATCTTTAACGTGACTCAGAAGAACAAGTTTTCTCGGAGAGTGATTCATTCATATTCTACTGGACGTGCATGCTCAAATCATCGCAAAACCTTCGTAGGTTATGTACAGGAAACAGAAATGAGTCGTTACCTTTGAGTCTTTGGTCCGAGTCGTTCGTTCTTTTGTCACGTGACTCCCATAGACGCTATGAAGCGCAATAGATTCAAAAGAATGAACGACTCGGGCTAGAAGATATGATGGTGAGCTGCTCATTCTGTTCATCATCTGTCCTTAGCTGCATTGTAATATTTTCATTACTGGACCTATAGCCATAATTTGTGTATATAGATGTCTTGGGGGTCTGTTTATTGAAAATGTAAGATTTTATTTTATTTCTGGTCAAAAGAACGAAATGAACTAAATCCCTTTCATAAAGAGCATTTATCATAAAGAAAAACATGTAAGACTATATAAGCTTACAAATACAATGAAACACTGTTTCTAAAAAATTATTAATGAGGTGAAGAAATCTCTCATCTTTCCTTTCAACTCCTCATGGGGAAACATTTCGCAAAGTACTGTGTCTTTAATAACTTTAGCATGTTGATGTGCAACACACCTGATCTCTAATGAACCACAGACCATCGATACATCTAGAAGAGAAATGGCAAGACGAGTTTTAAAGAAAAATATTGCTTGCTTTAACATCTAATATGCATTTTGTTATTGGTTCATGGGATGTTTTCTTCTGCATACATCATGTTTAACACGTGACCTCAGTGAAGTCTGTTCAGTCTGCAGGGAAGTTGCACAACTCAGGAGTAAAGGACCAAATAATAGTCTCGCAGACTTTTCTTAAGTCATTCAAACTAAGAATGCCAAGCTAAGAATGTAGTGACCTGTACAGCACAATCAATCACATCCACACCGGGTCGAAATACTATCTACAATTGTTTAAAAAAAAAAAAAGTGTTCCTGAAGTGTTCCTGTACTTCAGTGGGTGGAGTACCTGCTGTATCACATTCATCAGCAGCATAATAATCATTTAATATAAGGTCAAAACAGATAAACTAAGAGAAAACATTCCTTAACATAAATAATTCTGAAATAAGAATACCTTTAATTCAATAAATTAGTAGTTTCTCATTTTTTTTTTTTTTATTATTCAATTGCACATTACAGGGCCTCGGCCGAGAGTTATTTCCACATCCCCCGTACGGTCCTGACATCTCTGCAAGCCATGTCCACATGTTTGGGCCATTAAAGGAGTTCCTGGGACGCAGGTTTTTTTTAGTTAATTAGCTGATTAATTTCAGACGTGAATTAAACAGGCAGTCTGATAATGGCTCCAGTGTACTGAGAAAACTTTCTACCTTGATGGTGTCCAAGCACCAGTACCGAAACACTGGGATGAGTGCATTAGTGTAGCAGGAGATTATACAGAGAAATAAAAAGTACTCTCAGAACTGTGTTCTGTTATATATGTCGGCCCTCTTAACATGACCGTGTAGGGAATTTGGATTCAATCTAATGCTGTGTATTGACAAGAATAAAGACGTAACATAAAATTCCAACTTTTTTTCCATCTTTAACAGCACTGTATACACAACATATTGAACCTTGAAGAAGATGAGCTACAGCAGCAGAAGACCCCACTGGGTGCTGCTCCCATCAGCTAACAACTGGAAGGCTACAGAAACGAGACAGGAGATTTGCATTATGGGTGTGCAGCCGACAAATCTGCAACAACTGTGTGTGGATCAATATGGAGCAAAATCTCTAAGAAATGTTTCCAGCACACGGTTGAATCGAGGCCACAAAGAATGAAAGCAGTTATAAAGGCAAAAATGAACCAAACACATAAAATACTAGCAAGGTGTACCTGATAAAGTGGCCACGTGTGTATAGGCACATAGTTTGCTTCATTAAACTTTTCTTGTATGTTATTGCCAAGATATTTAATTACTCACTAACTAATTTAATAACTACTGTTCAAAGGTAGATAGTCAGTCTGTAGGTCAATACTCTATTTCTTTCAACAACAGGGAATGAAAAAATAACTTTATATTCATAATCTTACAATTGCATGAGAATTGTAAGCTTGTAAATTTTAAAAACAGAATCAGAATATTAATTGAATTGGCACCTGGGTGTCATGATGATATGATACCAAGTAAAATTGCCACAACAAAAATGAAGTGCCCCCATGTGGTGTTATTTGGTATTACCATGTAGCCACATTAAGCAAGGTTGGTCAAATTCACATGAACAGTTTATGAGGAGTTGCAGACAAAAGAAGTGTGAAGGGGACGGATGCAGCCACTTAATGATGGATAGAGACCCTATAATGATCTAACATGAAAAGAGTCATCTCTCATTTTATCACCTCTTTGAGAAATGAGAGGAAAAGATGCATAAAGAAATAGATAGAGCTGTGCGATTAATCATTATTATCGATTACAGTGGAACCTTGGATTACGAGCATAATTCCTTCCGGAAGCGGGCTCATATGACAAAACACTTGTAAACCAAACAGACTTTTCCCATAAGAAATAATGAAAACTCAAATTATTCGTTCTACATCCCAAAACAATAAATACATAAAAATAATTAATACAATATATAAAGTAAAAATAAAACAAACTAACCTGCACTTAATATTTTTAAAAAAGTTAAAACAAATCCCGTCAGATAAGTGTTTCTGTTTGTGCGCTCAGGCGCCGTGTATTTGTATGTGTGTGTGTGTGTGTGGAATTAGCCCCTCGCCTCGTCTTAAACAGTAAAATTCCTCCTCCCTCCCGACACCTTGCTTTTTAAGTTTCACAAATTACATACACAATGCAAACACTGTTTTAACAGGAAAAAAATTTATCTCTCTAATGATACTCGCATGAGCATGCTAACGGAATCACTGCTGTAAAGTAAAACATAAAAAACAACAAATGAACCAGCACCTTACCTTTGAAAAGAATCGCGACAGAGCTGAGTTTTCTGTGTAAATAAAGCGTGTGTGTGCAGCCGGGGAGAGAGTGTGTGTGTAGGTGTCAAATTACGCGTGCGCACGTGTGTGGGGGGGGGGGGGGGGGGCGGTAGCACAGTGTCAAATTACGCGCGCGCACACAAAGAAGGGAGAGGCAAATGTTGATTATACAGTACCAGTAAGAGACGAGCACTAAGACGCAGCAGGGGAGACGATTACCCATAATTCCGCAGCGCAAGAGGGAGAAAAATCATTGGCTCAGTTGTGATCACTTCCCGCTCGGTGTCAAAATAAGAGTCGCATGCGTGATACATGATACTCGGCTCTCGTAAACTAATACTTGCTTGGTTTCCAATAAAAAATTAATAAAAAATATTTTTATGAGTGTTAATGGAAACTTATCTAAACCGTGTGTGTGTGTGTGTGTGTGTGCGTGTGTGCATGCAGGAGATCATACAGTACAGAGGATGTTCGGCTGTGAGTGTGATGATGATGTCACCACTAGAGGATACGATCAGTACGGTTATGATGGAGAAGATTTCATCAGTCTGCATCTGACAACTGGAACCTGGACTGTTAATGATAAAGTCAAGAGTTTTATAAACGACTGGGATCCTAAAGGCACTGAGCCTGAATATACTTAGCCTGAAGAACTTCCTGGACCGTGACTGTATTGACCAGTTAAAGAAGTTTCTGTCTTACAGCAACAAGACTCTGCAAAGAAATGGTAGCGATTCAGACTGTTTTAAATAATGAATTAATAATTGACAGCAGACTGAACTATTTTATTGAAAATTGTTTACACTAGAAATGACATATAGATTATAGATTATACAAGAAGTAAGAAACAATGCAGGTATGTAACTATATAGAATTTTTTTTTTATTCAGAAAAACAACAGCTCCACAGTTTACTCCTAGACGGGCTAGCCTTGTCCCACGATAATGGAAATGTAGCTCTTTGTAGCTCTTATAGTGACTGTATACTGTACATTCCCCCAAGAAGGCGCTCTGTAAACTGTATGCGGCTATAAGTAAACTGTAAAATACACACACAGATGGACTCTTTATTATCACCAGAGGTTTTATTCATGCAAATCTCAAGTCCCATGTTGGGCTGCACCCTGTGCTGGACTGTGAATGAATAGTTCTGTAGAGATAAAGAAACCATCTTATGTGTGGGTTTGTCTTTAGCCCTTGTTATCCACTGAAGAGACACATGGCCAGTCACCAGTGTGAATTGTCAGCCTGATAGGTAATACTCTTGTTTGTCAGTGAACCACTTGATGGCGAGGTCCCTGCACCGATGGCAGCATACTTTTAATAATAATAATAATCATTTTTATTTATATAGCGCCTTTCCAGAGCTCAAGGACACTTTACAATGAATAGAAAAAGGGGGACAAACAGACAAAAAAAAAAAAACTAGGAGACAGACATACGAATCGAGCTGTAACATTCAGAAAACAAGTACGTTTTGAGTAGGGATTTAAATGCTGAGATGTTATTAACAGAACGGAGAGAGTGTGGTAGAGAGTTCCAGAGCTTAGGTGCAATAACACTAAATGATCTGCCCCCCATTGAAGATAGGCGGTACCGAGGGACAACAAGAAGGCCAGAGTCGGAAGAACGTAGTGAGCGAGATGGGATGTAGGGGGCGAGCAAATTGAGGAGATAAGAGGGAGCTAAGCCATTTAAAGATTTAAAAACAAGGAGAAGAATTTTGAATTTAATACAGTAGTTAACTGGAAGCCAGTGGAGATCAAACAAGATTGGGGTAATATGAGCAGAGCGTTTAGTATGAGTGAGTATTCTAGCCGCAGAATTTTGAATATATTGTAACCTAGAGATGGAGCTGGCAGGTAGACCAGTGAAAAGGGCATTACAGAAATCAATGCGTGATGAGACAAATGCATGGATGACAGTTTCAGCATCCTTGGTACTGATGAAGGGACGCAGTTGGGCAATACGACGTAGATGGAAGAATGCAGATTTAGTGACAGATTTAATGTGAGACTGAAAGGAGAGTGTGGAGTTGAAGATTACTCCTAAATTTTTGACAGAAGTTGATGTTTTGATGTGAGAGCCAGCAATCTCGCAGGTGAAATTAGTGGAAATATTGCTGGTGAGTGCTGGGGTGCCAATGAAAATGATCTCAGTTTTGTCCATGTTAAGTTTCAAAAAGTTTAAGCTAAGCCAAGCTCTAATGTCCTTTACGCATGCAGAGATTTTGTCACTTTGGACAGATGGAGTAGGTGTACAGATGGAATAAAGTTGAATGTCGTCGGCATAAAAGTGATAATTAAGACCATGACGTTGAAGGATCAGACAGAGTGGGATTATGTAAATTGTAAATAATAGGGGGCCAAGAACAGATCCCTGGGGAACACCTCGCTTCAGGGGGACAGTGGGTGATCGAAAATCCTTAACAGAAATGTAAAACTTTCGATCTGACAGATAGGAAGAAAACCAAGAAAGAGCAGTACCAGAAATGCCCAGAGAAGAGAGACGAGAAATAAGTAAATCGTGGGAGACAGTATCGAAGGCAGAGCTGAGGTCCAGTAGCAATAATATAGACAAGGAACCAGAATCACCAGTAAGCAGTAGATCATTTACTACCTTTACAAGCGTAGTTTCAGGACTATGGAGGGGGCGAAAAACCTGACTGAAAAGGGTCGAAGAAATTATTATCAATTAGAAAGGACTGGAGTTGGGTAGCAACAGTACTTTCCAGTAATTTTGATATGAATGGTAAGTTAGAAATGGGACGATAGTTAGATAGAACTGAGGGGTCGAGGTTGGGTTTCTTAAGCACAGGTGTAACTTCAGCAGTTTTTAGTGGCAACGGAAATGAAGCAGAGGTAAGAGATGCGTTGATTAAATGAGAAATAGGTGCAGAAATAGCAGAGTGGCAAAGTTTCAGGAGAGAAGTAGGAGCAGGATCAAGGTGACAGGAAGAAGAGTTGGATTTCAGGATTAGCTTAGAAACGGAGTCTGGAGTCGTCAGAGAAAAACAAGATAGAGACTGAGATGATAGATTTGTTGGATGGCTGAGCTCTGTGTTAGTAGGGAAACATTGGTGGACAGCATTAGTCTTCTCAAGAAAATAATCCAGAAAAGAGCAGCAAAACTCATTAGATACTATAGTATCGTGAGGTGTGCGGTTGGTAAGTTTCTTTATTGAATTAAATAATGCTTTAGGCCTGTTGCTTGATTTATTAATTGTGGCAGAGACAAAGTTAGAGCGAGCTGAGAAGAAAGCAGATTTATAACGTTTGAGATGATCTAGAAAAGCCAAGTAATGAACAGTAAGTCCAGTTTTCCTGTAAAGACGTTCAAGCCGTCTGCCAGTGGCCTTAAGAATACGGAGCTCAGGGGTATACCAGGGAGAAGAGTGAGTGGCGGGAACGTTTCTGGTCTTGATAGGTGCATACTGTTTGCAGAGTGTGGGGGAGCTGGTGAGGGGTCACTTTAGTTTCTACAAAGCTATGTCTATAGTCTCTGTTCACTGCACACTCTCTGGCTGGTTAAATCAAATAGGGGGATGTCATTAAATCATCTGTAGTACCCTGCAAGCCCCCAAAAAGCTAGCCTGTTTTATGGTGGGTCTAGAAAACATCTGGTGCCTCAGTCAGACTAGCAGTGCTGATAAACGCAAAAAAGTGCAATTGTATGCTGCTGTCTGCCCACAATGGTAATTTTTTCAGATCTGTTATCAGCACTACTCGTCTCTTGGCTCTTCCAATACACTATCCATATATTGTGATTAACGAGGTGCATGAGCTCCAGCTCAGTGGAGAACACACCCTGAAATCTGTCAGTCAGCTTGCTCAGGTCTTGGTGCTACAGCAGGATGAGCTCTTCTCCTCATTGGACCATACCTCATCCTGTATGTATGACCCAGAATGGTCTGCCTGAGTCCTGTGGAGCGACTGATGAGCTGGGACTGAGAGTTGGAAGGGGGATTCCTCAGATGACAAACCATTCTATCAGTGGTGTCACTGTTGATGATCCATCCTGTAAGAGGCAGGAGTCTACCAACCACAACAGTGGACTAATATCTCTTCCTCCAGCTGGTCATAATCTTCAACATCTTCATCTGTGAGTGAGATGGTGGCTCTCTGTGCTTCCCCAATGAGAACCCAAACAAACACTGTGCTCCACTCCTGTCTGGGCCATTCTTCACTTTCAGATCACCTGTCATGGCTGATCGATTGTGATCGCTGGCCGATTGCCCAATGCATCTTTAAAGCACAGGAGTGATAGTATCTTTAGTCACTCACTCATTGTCTATACTGCTTCATCCTGTATTCAGGGTGACGAGGGGCCTGGAGTCCATACCAGGAGACTTAGGACATGAGGCTGGATGCCAATCCATCACAGGGCATACACACATATACACTCATTCACACACTATGGGACACCAATCTGGGAACACCAATTAGCCTAATCTGCATGTCTTTCCAATGTGGGAGGAAACCAGAGAACCCAGAGGAAACCCACCAAGCACATGTAAACATGGAGAACATGTAAACTCCATGCACACAGAGACAATAATCAACCCTGGCCGGGAATCAAACGCGGACCCTGGAGGCGCAAGGCAACAGTGCTAACCACTAGACCAACATTGCCGGCTTAGTACTGTAGGTTTTTTTAGGAAAATTTCCAGCCCAACTGTTTTTCAAAAGCCATCCAAACGTACTGCCAAACATACTGCTCATTTGGACTAAAAGTGCAAACATACTTTCACTAACAAGTTTTCTTGTTATCTTAGAAAAACAGTAATCATATATACACACACATACATATATACACACACACCTCTTTTGGGGATTAATAAAGCGTAAACTTTCACCACTCTTTACAAGTTCTAGGTATTCTAGTGATATATGAGGGATCGGTAAACTGCAAGCTGCAGACCTAAATTACTTTTTATAAAATAAATATTTGTGAAAATAGAAGAAAATAGAATAGATTTTTTTATCACTTAAGAAAAACTATTTTGTAAACCACATGCAACATGCTAAATATCAAACAGGTGTGTGACAGCATTCTACATGTTTTTAGTGAGGAACACAAGCTTGTCCACTGCATCAGGCTTGAGACGCGACCTGTGGGATGTTACAATGCCCCGACCCACACTAATCACCCTGTTTAATAGGGCATTTCTCCCCGATAGGAGCTTCCAAGCCGAAAGTATTTTTCAGAAACATGAAAAGCAACATGAGGCAAAGTTTCCAAGATCAAGCAGTGTCTCTCTCTATTCCTGCTGGGGGTTGGTAGGGGTCATTATTTTAAGCATAGGAATAAATCCAGGCTTTTCAGCTGTGTGTATGGGCACAATGTCTATAGCGATATAACACGCCACAACATCAGTGATCTCTTCCCATCGAGGCCCCTGCTTAACAAATGCTGTCGCTACTCGCGCCTGGTTTTTAGCCGGTGTTTTGGGGCCGTCACTGTTTTTTTTGTTGTTGTTGTTGTTTTTTTCCCTACAACAAAAGACAGTACGTCTGTATTGACTGAGATTGTGATTTTTTTTTTTTTTTTTTTTCAGATTAATTGAGCTGCCCTGTCAGGGTTAACCCCTAGAGGGCGCCTTGCACCCAGAGACTCTTTTGTGTGTTTATTTATTTTTTTTATTAAGTGAAACTTAATTTCCCAGGATGCACCTTGGCCAGGTGATGGGAGCACTGGGGGCTCATTAGTTTGATGATATACAATATTGCCTGTTTAAGTCCTGTTTCCTTTTACTTGCATCTGTTGGAATCGAACTTGTGAAATGCTCGTCAGCTTGTTGTTAGTTTAGTTTCATGCCATTTTATTTCAGCTCCTAGTCCTGTTTAGTTTGTATACAGAACGTCCAGAGAGCCCCGCTGCGGGCCCAGACCTTCCAGAGAGCTCTGAAAGGTATGAGCTTCCTCCGCCGCCAGGCTTCAACGACGTCTGACTTCTTCCTTCTCCGCCCGGCTCTGACGCCCAAGTGTGTGTGTGTGTGTGTGTGTGTGTATAGTTGAAATAAAATAAAATTCAACATATTGCCTACAGTAGGTTGTGATGAAAAATAAAAGATAATTTATCACAGGGTAACTCTATATTGCACAATCCTGACAGCACACACACACACACATATGTGTGTATATATATATATATATATTAAAGCATAGTAATGCAGAAAATGTTTAAGGAACACGTGCTCTGACACACAGCACCATGCATGTACACTAAAGAGTGTTTAGTTCTGAAGTATTTACTTCGTCTTCCTCTTCACACTTCACATTTGTGTAGATGGATTGGAGGGGTAGTAGGCTGGATCTCTGAAATGTGAAATAAAAAAAAAATATCAAAAGAAATAAAAAATATAGTGTTAAAGGTCATGTGTATTTGTTGTTGTATGTAGTTTTGTGCTGCAGGTAATGTCGGTCCGCTCCGCTGGTTCTTTGAGGACTCGTGACTGCAGTCACTCAATAGTTCAAGACTGGAGTTTTAAATCTCTGCTTTGCTCGTTACACAAAGTTTTGAAACTCGTCCTGCTGATCCGTCATACGCCGCGTCTCTCTGTCCCAGTGACGTGGATCATCGGCTTCAATCTTCTTCATCCACTCCGTCTGTGGGATCATCTTCAGGATGTGGCTGCCATAGTACACACACTGCTCTCCATCCACCAGACCAACAGCAGTGAATTGTAGTCCTGGTGTGAGGCCGGTATAGAGGTACTGCAGAGTGTGTGTGTGTCTGGAAGAGTTCACACAGTTTCAGTAAATAATCACAATCACAGTAATCAACAACACCTACAACACGTACTGACTGACTGACTGACTGAGGACACAGAATGGTGTTAAATTCAACCCAAAGATTTATGAAATAAACACTGTAGAACTGCTACAGGACACAAAGCATCAGCTCGTTCAATTATTTATTATTTTATTATGTATTGTATTACTTTAACTCGACACACATGTTTAGTAAACGTTCCAAATCTTCCACATGTTGTTTAAGAATAAAAGAGATTGTATTTAATGGAGTAAAGTTGTGTTTTTACCCAGACATTTCAGAATAATATATTTTAGAATATTTAATGGTTATCACACTGTCTGAATCTCATAAACATCTCAGATATCAAACTTATTTATTTTACTGAAGTGACAGTGTGAGATACAGAACGTACAGAGACTCACTTCCTGTCTGACAAACACTGAAATCACACAGTTTATAATTATTTATTAGTTTACATTTATAAACTCCCCCGTTAATAAAAGATAAACAACACGCGATATAAATCAGGAGTTTTAGTACAGCGCTACAGTCCTCCATCTCACCTGCAGACTTTAGACTAATATCATCCTTCATAGCGCTTATACAGGGTGGGCCATTTATATGGCGTGCTTGGTTTTAACGTAACTTTATTCTTTCATGAGTTACTTACAAGTTTCTGACCACTTATAAAATGTGTTCAATGTGCTGCCCATTGTGATGGATTGTCAATGCAACCCTCTTCTCCCACTCCTCACACACTGATAGCAACACCGCAGGAGAAATGCCAGCACAGGCTTCCAGTATCCGTAGTTTCAGGTGCTGCACATCTCGTATCTTCACACCATAGACACTTGCCTTCAGATGACCCCAAAGATAAAAGTCTAAGGGGGTCAGATCGGGAGCACACCATTGTTTTTCTCGTGAAATTCCCAATAAGTTTGATGTGTCACATGACCCTCTTCCTATTGAAAAAACAAAAGTTGGATCCAAGATGGCCGACTTCCAAATGGCCACCATGGTCACCACCCATCTTGAAAAGTTTGCCTCCTCACATATACTAATGTGCCACAAACAGGGCGTTAATATCACCAACCATTCCCATTTTACTAAGGTGTATCCATATCAATGGCCCACCCTGTAGATTCTTTCACATCACAAAGAGTGAGCGGAATAAAATTAACACGTGACACAGAACAAATCGCGCAATGAGATATTTGAACTGAGGGAATGTTTTTCTCCTTCTTTATATTTTATTTGCCCGTTTGTCAGTCAGCTTGTAGGTGACTCCTCCTATTTAACCCCTCCTCCTATTAAACTCCTCCCATTAAACTCCTCCTCCTCCTCTCCTTCTTAGTGTTTCCCGGTGATTGGCGTCCACTATTTCACATTACCGCCACCTTCTGGTCATGATCTCCCTCATCTTCCTTTCAGTCCCATCGCCCTCAAAGAAACCCATCCAAAACTTTCTCCCTTGTCCTCTTTCTCCGTTCTCTAGAACACTTTGTGTCCTCAATCTTTCCAAATTCCCTCAGTAGCTCCATCATCTCTTCTCTTTCTTCCTTGTATTTCCTGTACTTCATTATTACCTGTTCTATTGTCTCTTTCTCATGACACTGTTCACACAGGCCAGTGGGGTATTTCCATATAATATGGAGTGTTATGTTCCACTACTCAAGTCTACTCTGTTTGGATTGAGTACAGATGTCTCCCTGGATCGTCCCCCTGCTGTTCTTTTCCGTACTCTGCTGTTTGATCATTTAATATTAACATCTATCACTTTCTCTTTTAACGGCTTCCTTTGCCGGATTGTCCGCCCTTTCATTTCCTTGGATACCTGTGTGAGCTGGAACCAACTTTAATGAGATCATTTTTGCCGTGCTGAGTCTTTTTAGTGTAAACATTCAGAATTCAGCAGTCTAAAATGATCTCTTAATATCTCTTGATGATCTCTCTCTCTCTCTCTCTTCCTGCCTGTCCCCATGCACCACCCTACCAGCTTCTTTCTTCCTCTTCTTTCTTCTTTTGTGTTTTTTTTAGGCAGCTGGCAAGCTGCTTATTATAAATAAATAAATATATTTTTTAAAAAATTATATATATATATATATTATTTTATGCTAAGAATGTTGCAATAACAATCATGTCCGAGTTAATATTTATATAGTTTGTTTACTGTTAATAATGTTGTTTATCAATATTCTTCATTCTGAGCTTAACTGTTTACATGGATGCTCATAATTATGATAATGTGTTTACATCCAAAAAACATTTAATCAAAACAGATGTTTTTGAAATCGTATAAAACAAAAAATAAATTAAAAATAATACTTTGTGAAAAGGCTCTGCTCACTGTGAAGTGTTTGATCTGGCAGAAATATAACAGAAGGGGCAGAAATACTTTGAGGTTATTTTAGGTTTCCCACCTTTTCTGATGAATCCCAATTTCTGCGATATGATTGAAGAATCACAATCTACATTCAGTCTGATCTACAGTACAGTATGATCGGTTAGATGTGTTATAGTATATACAATGATGAGCCAATAAATGATTCAGTGCTCCTTCCTCAGCCAGAGACCCAGTGGATAAAATTAAAGACAGCAGGGAGAGAGTTGGTTACTGTCACAGAGTTTTCCAATTGGGAATGAGAAATAAATCATTTATTGTTTAATGTAAGATCACATATGCACTTTACTTTGGGCAACAGAAGAATATACGACAGGTGGATCCACATTATCGGCGTATCTCTTGGTTCGTTTTGTTTTCATTTTAGAAAAATGTAGTGCAGCGTAATGAACAGATTCACCAGCCTGCAGGAACAAAGAAAACACACATAAATAATAAAATTTAAATAAATAAATAAATAAATACATAAATAAATAGGTAAATAACATATCTAACATTTTCTCTAGATGTTTTACTGAGCTGCAGTGAGTATTAGTAAAGATCATAAAGCTCTTATTTATCTGAGAATCTTGAATATTTTTCTTTGACTTCAGTTTGCTTTCGTTCTTACTGTATTTATCAGGTATAATATTTATTATTTTTATTATTATTATTATTATTATTATTATTATTATTATTATTATTATTTATTTATTGTTATAGTTATTAGTTATGATGCAAGTGTTTGAATAAAAACATTAAAACCTCAATAACTTAAAAACAAGGAGTCTATAAATAATATGAGTGTGATATTGACCGAGTACTGTGAGTGGAGGTATTAATACCCAGATGATATACGATACTTAAATAAATAAACCTGTAAGAAGATCACGAGAATTCTCAGTTAAAATCTAGTTTAAAGGTGATTAAAATAACAATTTAAATTATTTAAAAAGTAATTACAATTTATATATTTTTATGAAACAAAGTCTGTACTGATTAAATATATATATATATATATTATGTGTAAACTATAACGAATGGCTCTGCATGCTGAAACACTTAATCATTTCTTTAAAAATGTCAAGAATGAAAATTTGTTTGAGCTCCACAAATACAAATAAAAACAGATGATGCATCTAATTAGAGAATGTCAAAAAATGTACATGAAATTTAATTTTTTTTTTTAAATGCATTGAGTATTTTGACTTCCACCTTTGCTTGAAGAGGTCAGAGTCTGGTTTAAACCAGAAATGGTGAGAACAAGAATAAATGACTGGATCATGTGCAGAATATTACTGAACTGAGCTTTATTGTTATTACTAAATCTTTAAAATTACCCAATACACTGAAAGCCAATTTGCTGTCATTTATTTGTCATTAGTCTTCAAATAAAAGTTTTTACTGAGTGGTTAAAATGTTCTCATTAGCAGGAAAACATCCAAATGTATTGATTTCTGTTACAGAGTAACTCAGTATAATTATTCTAAAATACACAGATTTACCTTATTAACTTCTGCTGCAGCACCTAATGTAACACAACACAATTATTATTATTATTATTATTATTATTATTATTATTATTATTATTATTATTATAGGAGTAATAACTGACCTGTGTGAGTTTTTCTGTGCTTCAGTATGAATATCAGAACAGTGAGAAGAATCACACTCACTGCCCCAAACCCCAGAGTCAGCATGAAGAACACAGCAGGAGAGACGCAGCCTTGGAGACAAAAATTATGGAAAACATTTAGATCATTAAACCTGCATCATTTCATTTACTTTAAATAGAAAAAAGAAGTCTGTGTTTGAAAAAAGAAACCGACAACCTGTTGGTTTGTCCTCAGAAATTGTAACATTTACAACTGAAAAAAAAAAAAATAGAAACATTAATTTTACAACCTCAATCATCTCACTTAACTTTTACTAAAACGATTGACTCTAATTTACCTTTCACATGTAAAGAGGTCGAGGTGCTAAACGTCATTTTGACCAGTTTCATGTAGCTGCAGTAGTAGAGTCCTGTATCAGAGACATTTACTGCAGTGATGGTGAGAGACGTGTTCTTGTCATGAACAGACATCACTATTCTCTCACTCCCAGTAAAGAAGTAACACATTTCTGATGGAGCTGATGTCCTAAGCTTTTTACACCCAATAAGAAGTGGAACTGAACCAATTATTTGTTTAAACCAGAAGATGTAACCCGTATCAGTCAGGTCATGTTGGCACCAAATAGTGACTTTATCTCCAGCTTCTGTCTCCAAAGTTAAAGAGCACAGAGTCTCTGAGAGCAAACCTGCAATGCACACACACGCACGCACGCACGCACACACACACACTTTGTTATATTTATATACTGTATAGCTACAGATTACAAACAATATTAATACAGTTTTTTTTTTCTTTCAAAATGGTGTCTTCTCAGTAACACTAAATCTTACAGATGGATTTCTAAATCGTTAAATCTTAATTACACAACCAGGTAATAAAGTGTAAAAAAAAAAAAAAAAATGTATTAAATCCATCATTAAGATGATTAAGACTTACCCATGACACAGAGAAACACAGGCAGAGCTTTAACCTGGACCATTGTGTATCAGCCGAGAGACAAAGAGGAAACGGTCTGATGGGTAAAACTAACGCTGGTGTATCTGTGTGTAAGGGGTGTGGAGAGAGATGCAGCCTATAACACCTAGGAAACAGGCCCACAGGAAGCAAAAAAATCGAACCTAAATGTTTGGTTGGATGTTTTGGATATTTATGATTGGTATCTTGTCTTACATTTCAGTAAAAGGTTTTTTCCCTAAAGATGTCCATTCCAATACACTACACCCTAAAAAATGCTGGGTTAAAAACAACCCAAACTGGGTTGTTTTTAACCCAGCTGCTGGATAAATATTGGACCAACTACATGCTGGGTTAATTTAACCCAGCAAGAATGGGTCAAATATTCAATCCAAATTCTAGGTCATATTTAACTATAATGTTGGGTTAATTCTACCTCACAAATAGGTTATTATTATTTTTATGTTTTACATTTCTATGGGTAAAACAGTTTAAACAGTTAAATTACTTTGATATACTGGTCTATTACAAAAACACTTTAAGTTTTGCAAACCATACATATATGCAATAAACAACACCCAATTAATTGTACAAAGCATAGAAAAAAATATTTATATTCATTTTTCAAAAGCACAAGATCAAAACAAGTTCAACAGCGACATCATCACGATACTATTACTCAGAAACACTAATGCCTGAGAGCAGTGCTGGTCATTATCTCCCAACATCAGGATGTAGGGGTTCGGCCTTGACTACTGGAGATATTCCATGGTATTGGTTCCAACCTTAGAAAGAAAAATATTAAAGAAAGTAAAAGTTTATGGAAAAACCGAGAGAGTTGGCTAGTATGCATATTTGTAGGAAGATTAGTCTTTTGTAACACCTCAGCTTTTAATATGTGTTTGCTAACACTAGCAACCTAGCTAAATGCTACTGTAGCACTACAATGAACAGTTTAGCTTTCATTCATCACTTCACCACCTTCATACACCCTGCAAGCATTCTACAAAGAAAGCTAAAAAGCTCAGGCATTTTTGCAGTTTCTTTCATATACACGTGGGGTTCTTTGGTTTGGCTAGCTAGCAGCCATTGTTAGATAAACTAGCATGCTATAGCACAGAACAGGCTGAAAATTTGAGTGTAACACGGTAACAGTAATAAATGTTACATACAGTGAACAAATTCAGTCATAGGTGAAAGTGTGTATACAGACCCTATATTTAGCGTTTACATTTCCTCTTAAAGACACGAAGCTGACAAGGCACTGAATACACCGGTGAACTTCAGGGAAGGGGCGGTTTTGTCTGTGATGTTAGCTGTCACTAGCTAACCCAACTCCAACCCAGCAAGCTGGGTTTAAAAAAAGTACCCAACTCCCTGTAAATAACCCAGAAAAATGACCCAACAGAGGCAACCCAGTGTTTGGGTAGTAAAAACAACCCAGCATTTTTTAGTGTGTACAAACACACTATTGTATAATTCTAAGATGTAGAATTTTAAACCATTAGAATGTGATAGTGTTTTTTTATAAACTATATTAGTTTATATATATCTTAGTATTTGTAAGTACCCTAGATGCCGTGCATTCTGTACTCCAGATATTACAGTATGTTAGTTGTATAATATGTGTAGTAATGGGAATCATTTCAGAGCATGTTGGTGGAGCATGAAGGGTCTGGAGTTTAATTCAGGATGAATTTTTTACTCAAGCTAAGTGAATGACTGGTAAATTTTTCCAGTAACCAACACACCAATGTTCTGTATGTAATATATATATATATATATATATATATATATATATATATATATATATATATTTTTTTTTTTTACATCATATATCTTCCGTTTGAAGCATGGTGCTCTCATAATAATGCAATTTAGGGGAAAAGACTTTTGCTCAGTGTTTATTGCAGCACCATAGTGTGATCTAAATTTAATTATCCAACTAATTTAATTTAGGCATTTTATTTCTGAATTTGTTGAATATGTTTAATTCAACAAATAAAAAAAAACAATTACATTTTTTAAAATTTATTTAACAGAGGTTGGTAGAGTAGCCAAAAATTTTACTCAAGTAAGAGTATCTGTACTTCAAAATAATATTACTCAAGTAGAAGTAAAAAGTAGTCATCCAGGATATTACTCAAGTAAGAGTAAAAAAGTATTGGATGAGTATTGCATGTGATTATTGTTGCTGCGTCTGATTGGTGAAACAGTCATGCGGTAGATCCACCAGCTGCATGTGTAGAATCAATGGTTAGAAAAGTAACATGTCGAGTGGAGCCGAATGTACCGGAGTGAGAGTAGCGTTTCTTCTTCACAAATCTACTCAAGTAAAAGTAAAAAGTATGGTGCAGTAAAACTACTCATAAAAGAAAATTATTTAAAAGTTACTCAAGTAAATGTAATGGAGTAAATGTAACTCATTACTACCCACCTCTACTATTTAATTATTATCTTAATTATCAGTAGTGTAAATTGATGTATAATTGTTGCATAGCAGTCAACATACAGACACCATTTAACACAATTGTAAGAAACATAATCTTTCATCTTTCTTTGTTTTTTCCTTTTTTTTTGCAAATTAAACAGTGGAAAAAATTAGGTAAAGAAAAGCAGTCAGTGGGTAAACCCAGATGAACCACAGGTGAGTGTGTCAGTTCTCACATTTAAACCACAAGCATCATGCATGCAAGCGTACCACGTCTCAGGTCTGTGGTCGGAAAATAGCTGAAGCTGAAGCATTGCAGCTACAGCTTGTGCTTAAAGAGATGGCCTCACAAGAATCAGGTGTTATTTTAACACAGGAAGGTCAGCCGTTCTGAAACAGTTCTTGCAAGAGCAGTATTGTGTCAAGTGCATTAGCAATACCCATCAAGCCCCATGATGAAACTGT
This sequence comes from Clarias fuscus, assembly GCA_030347435.1. Taxonomy (NCBI): domain Eukaryota; kingdom Metazoa; phylum Chordata; class Actinopteri; order Siluriformes; family Clariidae; genus Clarias; species Clarias fuscus. The sequence goes on from CM059208.1 coordinate 4,429,646, forward strand.
CTCTCATGAAGAGCTTCCCAGGAGAGCAAGACCAAAACTCAGCTCTGCTGCAGAGGAGAAGTTCATTTAGAGTCACCAGCCTCAGAAATCACCAATTAACAACCAGCACCTCAGATTAGAGTCGTTGTGAAGGGTTTATAGATCGTAAGTAGATCATAAGTCAGCATTGTAGAAAAAAATTTAAATCATCACTTTATCACTCTCCTTCTTAGACAAATAGCTCTTACATAACCTTGAGGTGTGTTTGGAGTCATTGTCCTGTAGGGCATGCCCACACCATCACTTTATCACTCTCCTTCATGCTTCACAGTGGGAAACACACATTCAGGAACCGTATGTTCCCCCTCTATGTCTAACAAAGACATCATCTAATGTCCATTCCTTGTGTTTCTTGGACCAAACATATATCTTCTGCTTGTTGTTATTCCAAAGAGATGGTTTCTTTCTGCGACTCAAACATGAATGTCTGACTCACGCAGTCTCCACTGAACGGTGGATTTTGAAATATGAATCAGAATCAGAAGAGTTTTATTGCCAATTACGCTTGCACGTACAAGGAATTTGTTTTAGTGACAGATCTCCAGGACAAAACAAATAACAAGACGAAACAGGACAAAAATAAAAATATAAATGACAACAAATGGAGTAGGATGGGTTTTTTTGGGGTAAAATCAAATGGAGTAGGGTGTGAGATATTTACAAATACGTTAAATAAATATCTGTAGTATTGCACAGTATATTGCACAGTGGTGTTGCACATAATATTGCACATATATTTAATGCACAGTGAGAAGAATGTTTAGCTGTTCATGAGGTAAATTGCCTGGGGGAAAAAAAACTGTTCTTGTGCCTGACCGTCCTGGTGTCCGGTGCTCTGTATCGTCGGCCAGACGGCAAAAGTTCAAAGAGAAGGTGGATTGGGTGTGAGAGGTCCAAAGTGATATTCCGAGCCCTTTTCTTCACTCTGGATATATACAGTTATTGCAGCGTGCCAATAATTATTTCAGCAATCCGAACCGTCCTTTGTAGTCTTCTGATTTTGTAGCTGAGCCAAATCAAACAGTTATTGAAGTGCACAGGAGGGATTCAATGACGGCTGAGTAGAACTGTGTGAGCAGCTCCTGAAGGAGGTTGAACTTCTTCAGCTGGTGAAGAAAATACAACCTCTGATGGGCCTTTTTAACAATGTCCACTGCTTTCACTCCAAAAAGCATTTATGTGGTCTCTAATCTGAGGTGCTGTAAATCAGTGGTTTCTGTGGATGATCATTCTAATAAACTTATCCTCTGCAGCAGAGGTAGCTCTTGGTCTTCTTTTCCTGGGACAGTCCTTATGAGAGTCAGTTTAATCAAAGCGTTAGGGTTTTGGCACCTGCACTTGGGGATCCATTCAGAGTTCTTGAGATTTTTCAGACTGACTGACTTTTATTTCTTAAAGTCATGTTGGACTCTCTTTTCTCTTTACTGAACAGAGTGTTACTTGCCATGATCTGGATTTGTAGTTGTAGTAGCACTAATAGAGCTATTGACTCTGTACCCACACACTCTGACTCTGCAGAAGACAACTGATGGTCTAAAGCACATGAACTCTTGACAAAGCACACATGTTAATTAAAGATATTCCAGATGACCTCATGAATCTGATGAGAGAATGCCATGAGTGTACCAAGCTGTCATCAAAGCTAAATGTAGCTACTTTGGACAATCTAAAATATAAAACATTATCTGGATGTGTTTAACACTTTTTATTTACTACACACTACACTTTTTAATTTAATTCCCTACATGCTCTTTCATAATTTTGGGTGTCTTCAGTATTAATGTGCAATGTTGAAAATAATAAAAAAATAAACAAAAAACACTAAAGGATAAGTCGGTGGGTACAAACTTTTGACTGGTATTGTCAATAGTGCTGTGAAAAAGTGTTTTTTTTTTTTTGCCTATTTGCCACATGACTTAAATTATTCAGATCATCAAATAAATGTTAATATTACACAAAAATAACCCAAGTAAATACAAAATGCAGTTTTTATATGATAGTTTAATTTATTAAGTTACCATTTCTTTTTCACAACACTTATAAGACTTTTAGAGACTGAATACATCAAGTGATGAAGTTTTTCAGGTCTAATTTGAGTCCTGTTCTTCCTGCAAACAAATCTTAAGGTGGGCAACAGTACGGGGTCTTCGTTGTCGTATTTTGCGCTTCATAATGCGCCACACATTCTCTATTGGAGACAGGTCGAGATTGCAGGCAGGCCAGTCAAGTACCTGTATCCTCTTCCTCCGCAGCCGGGACTTTGTAATGTTTGCAGAATGTGGATTTGCATTGTCTTGTTGAAATATGCATGGGCGTCCCTGGAAAAGATGTCTTCTTGAAGGCAGCATATTATGCTCCAAAATCTCTTATGTACTTTTCAGCAGTAATGGTGCCATCACAGAAGTGCTAATTACCTTTGCCAAGGGCACTGACACAACCCCATAACATGACAGACCCAGGCTTTTGGACTTGTTGCTGGTAACAGTCTGGAGGATCCTTTTCTTCTTTGGTCCGGAGCATACGGTGTCCATTTCTGACCACAGTACACATTTCCACTGTGTGATGGTCCATCCCAGATGCCTCTGAGCCCAGAGAAGTCATCTGCGCTTCTGGACACTGTTAACATATCACTTCTTTTTGGCACTGTACAGTTTTAAATGGCATTTGTGGATGTAACTATGTATTGTGGTACTTGACAAAGGTTTGCCAAAGTAGTCCTGAGCCCATGTGGTGATATCGCTTATAGATGAATGACAATTCTAATGCATTGCCGCTTGAGGGATCAGAGATCACGGTTGTTCAGCTTAGTCTTGCGCTCTTGTCCTTTACGCAATGAAATTCCTCCAGATTCCTTTAATCTTTTAATTATGTTATATACTGTTGAAGGTTAAATATCCAAATGTCTTTCTATCTTTCTTTGAGGAACACTGTTTTTAAATATTTCAATAATTTTGTCACGTATTTGTTGGACTAGATCTTTCTTGGATGTTACCTTTGTACCAAATCATAATTACAATCACCTGTTTGAAATCACATCATTATTTAACCAATTTACCTGATTACTAGCCCTAAATTGCTCCTGTCAAAAACTTTTTTGGAATCTGTTGCAGGTCTGAATGACAGGAAAGGATGTATATTTTTTACAAATGAAATAAACTTGACCAGACAAAAACATGAAATATTTTGTGTTCATATTGTCTGCAATGAAATGCAAGTCAAAGTAAATTTATAAATCACTAAGTTCTTAGTGAGATGAAATGTGTTTGTTGTTAATTCTTTATTATGCACTTGTTTCCTGTGTACATGGATTTAATGAGCTCATATGATTTATCCCCGACACCGCTGTCCAACACTCTATAGAACCGGCCTTGGTGCCAAATGGAGTCAAAAGTCTGAAATCAATAAAACAGGCAAATGTTTTAGAGTTATTTTGAAAAACACATTTTTGGGTGAGGGTGTGTAGGGTTTAAATGTGATCAGTGGTGCGGTACTTTGGTAGAAATCCTATCTGGCTTTTACTCAGGACATTGTGCTCGGTAAGGAAGTTTAGAAGTCGTGCGTTGATTATGCTGCACATGATCTTCCCCAGGTTACTGACCACACAAATGCCTCTGTAATTATAGGGATTGAATGTATCTCCACTTTCATGGCTGGGTGTTATTAAACCCTGATTGTAGATTTCAGGGAAGAAACCTACACTCAGAACCAAATTGAAAAGTTTTTAAATTTCATTCAGGATCTTGTCGGGTTCTGAGGTTTCAGTTTGTTAATTTTGTCTATAAGTTCCTGCTCAGTGATTTTGTCTAAAGGGTTTTGGTTATCTTTGATACCAGTTCCAGTTCTTCCAGCTTACTCTTGATGTGATTACTCCAAAACGTAATGACAAAGTACAAACAGGCTTTGGGAGAGTTTTATACATTTATTTAAAATATTCATGAATAACTAAAATAGCTTTACCATGAAATAGTGAATATAAATGTTCAAAGTGAATATAAATCAAAGTTCAACTAACTGGGATATCTTTTCCCTGAGTGCCTTTTTTTGAACAAAAGTAAGATTTGGGTTGGCAAAAAATGAACAAACAAAACCAACACCACATACACACACTGACAGTTTTCAAAGGCAAAACATAAAACAAATAATAGTAAGCTACAGGCCCAAAAATAGAGATGAAGATACTGTCTTTTTTCCTAACAGAGCTTGTTCCTGTATTTGAATAGGTGAGGGTACCAGCATCACTTAAGATGAGGTCATTTTATAAAAAAAACCCCAAAACAAAGATATTAACCAATTAACCATATTAACACCTCTCCTGTTATACTGACCTTCCATCAGACTAACACACACATGAGAATAGGTTCCCTGTTCCCTCTCAAGGTTTCTTCCTATTGCCATCTCAGGGGGTTTTTTCCCCTCAGCACCGTTACTCGGCTTACTCATCAGGGACAATCTGATCATTGTACTGTAATTTATACATAGTTTCTCACCCATCTCAAATGAATTTTTCCAAGTTTTATTTTTATTCTGTAAAGCTGCTTTGGGACACTGGCCGTTATTAAACACTATGTAAATAAAGCTGAATTGAATATAATAAATATCATGATACAAGAGAGACAAAACAATACAGTGTGATTCTGTAAACAATGTGATTACAGTATAAGGTTTTCCTGAGGCAATCAGTACAGTAGAAGATGCATTTTCATTTATCACAGTCACGAAATGCCAGTTACAATGTTGGAGTGTGAACTTTAGTCATTCTTTGGTCTGTTCCCAAGGTATTTGATTTTAGCACTTTATGTAATCAGTACGGCTCTCGTCCATCTCCCTAGTGCATTTTTACTGAACGAGACAAAATGAGTGCAAACCTCAGCTCAGTCTAACTGTTACAGTCAGGTATCAGTGGTAATGTTACTAGTCAGCTAGCTTTGATAAGGCTAAAATCAATTCCACATTCTCATGCTACTTCCGGTTTACACTGTGACTTTGGAATGGATGAGTGAAATGACTGAAGTTGGATTAAAAAATAATTTTCCTGTTAATACCAAACATAAAAATAAAGACATACAACAAAAAACTAAAACAGCCGGTTACAAATCTTTACATATGAACTTCGAATTAAAAATAGAACATTCTGGAAATCTATACAATATCACAGAATATAATTTGACAGAACATGGCCTGATATTGTCTTACACTCTAAATTCTATCAGGAATCGTTTAAAACCGTTAAAGATCTAACCAGATGACCATGTTCTTGTGAGCAGCTCAGTAGATCTGTGACCGGTACATTCTGTATCATCAGCAGTGCAACAAGTCTGTTTTGCAGTCGTTCAACCATCTAACGTCTTTGGTCATTGAATCAAGAATGAAAACAGAAACTTTAATACTGTCTCTCATGCGCGGTCCTCTGTAAACTCTGTCCTCATCTCGCTCTCCTCGTCTCTCTTACTGTAGAGAAACAGACAGACAGAAACAGGATGAGCTCTGAGCTGAGACTGAATGTTACTTTTCTGCTGGATTTTCTCTCCACACACAGATTTTTATTCTATATTACACTATAAACACTAATAATAATACATTACACTATCACATCATGTCTTACTGTCTCAGTTCAGTAGGAAGACACAGTCACACTGTAGAAGTTGCTGGAGGAAGCATCTCCACTGAGGCTGTAAAAGATACACATCAATCACAAAGTGACTAAACACTGTGTATAAATACTGTAGTGGTTTTAAACATCATTTATGGATCATAAAGGTTCACTTACAGGGTTTGGGTGGAACAGATTTGAAGCCTGAAACACAGATGATGGACAGACAGTTAGTATCAAATCTGTCTACTGGATTTGCTTTCACAAGACAAATTAGACGAGACAATAAGACGATATTGACTAATTATCAGTTCAACTTAAACAGAAGCAAAATATTCATCAGATCCCCTTTCAGGAATTAGAAAGTGTAAATCTGTTCTCTGAAAACTTCACATCTGCCTCCTGCCTCCTTCCTCCTCTCTTGGCGGCATGGCAGTAGCACGCAGCGGCCGCTCCGAAGCCAAAATGGTGCTACTTTGTTTACTTCGTGTTGTAGCGTGTTTATTTTACCCAGTATATGAACATCGGCGTACAGAGAGGAAAGGCAGAGGCTAATGGAGTGGTGAAAAGACAACAACCTGTCTCTAAACATCGATAAGACAAAAGAGATGGTTGTTGACTTCAGGAGGACACGGAGCGATCACTCTCCGCTCAGCATCGACGGCTCTTCTGTGGAGATCGTCAAAGGCACAAAATTCCTGGGCGTCCACCTGGAGGAGAACCTCTCCTGGTCCCTCAACACCAGCTCTCTGCATAAGAAAGCCCAACAACGTCTTTTCTTCCTGAGAAGGCTGAGAAAGACACAGCTTCCACCACCGATCCTCACCACCTTCTATAGAGGAACTATCGAGAGCATCCTGAGCAGCTGCATCACTGTCTGGTTTGAGAATTGTACCATGTCAGACCGCAAGACCCTACAGCGGATAGTGAGGACAGCTGAGAAGATCATCGGGGTCTCTCTCCCTTCTATCGAAGACATTTACACCACACGCTCCATCCGCAAAGCCACCAGCATTGTGGTTGACCGGACACACCCCTCACACTCACTCTTCACCCTCCTGCCATCTGGAAAAAGGTACCGAAGCATTCGGGCACTCACATCCAGACTGTGCAACAGTTTTTACCCACAAGCCATCCGTCTCCTCAACACAAAGAGACTGGACTGATAAACACACGCACACGCACACACATCACTCAGACGAACTAAATAAACATTCGGACTGAACTGATAAACACACACATGCACAATCACACTGATCTACAACCACCTTAATTTGTTCATACCCACCTATCTGAACTGCTCTTTGAAATATCTGCATAATATTTATTTCACTTTGCTATTTGCACACAGTATTTTTGACACAATGTAAATTGTTGTTCTTCCCACTACCTCAACTCATACCTCATCACTAAATTATGTTGTGTTGTCATGTAGCTCTTTGTTTGAACATTTGCACGTGCACTTTGTTGTCTGTTGTCTATTGTTGTCTCTTTTTTGTACAGAAATTGATAGTTTTTTAGGTTAACTTAAAAATGTAAATCTGTTATATCTGAGCTAGTCAGCTAATTAGATCTCTTAGTTAGCTAGCTGCTTCCGGTAAAAGTGTGTTGTTAATTTATGTCGTTGCATGTATGTAGCACCTTGGTCCTGGAGATACGTTGTTCCCTTTCAAAAGCTACACTCAATGCTGTGTGATAACGCTATGGGAACATCTCTTTGTTGCCCGGTTGTGAAGCCTGTGCATGCCAGACCCGCCGAATTCCTTTGGCTTATAACCTGTGCCAGGCATGACGTCACCGAATAAGGTGCACCTGCAGGTTATTAATAGGAGTGAACCGGAAACATCCTCAGATCTTTTTGTCTTCAGACCGCTTTGTGTTTGCGTGTGCATGTACAAGCCGTAACGAAAGCGAAATAAAAATAACAGCATTAACTCACCGATATGGCGAAGTTGCTTAAGAGATGCGTGCCTCCGTGTGATAGATCTCTTTCGGAGGGCGATCTTCACGAGTTTTGTCTCGAGTGCTTGGGGAAGAACACGCTCGCCTCGGGCTTCAGGGAGACTGTGAGTACTGTGATCTTCTCCCTATTAAGGTGCTTCGCGCGCGGCTCGCTTTCTTTAAAGAGAAACCGCGAGCCGCGGCGCATTCCTGGGGCTCGCGTGCTGACCTGGCAGACGCGCACGAGACGGAATTTCCCCTTTCTCTCGCGCTCTCTCCGGATCAGGAAGTTTTAGCTTCCGCTTCGCAAGCGCGCTCCGGCGCTTCTTGTGAAGGAGCGGAAGAATCTTCCTCTCTCGCTTCCATGGAAGTAGCCTCCTCACAACGCTCCTCCAGTGCTGACAGAGCTTTTGAGGAATTATTAGAGGTTATAACGCGTGCGGTCGAGTGATTGCATATCGACTGGCTGCAGCAGCGAGATTCCCCCAAGCGTTCGAGATTGAACGACAGGTGTCTGTCGGGTGACCGGGGGGAGGAGCCTCAACGTCTCTCTCTCCCCTTCTTTGGTGACATCCATGATGAATTAACTCTTTCATGGAGCAAGCCGTATTCATCGCGTGTTTTTGTACCATCGACTTCGACTTATTCGAATATCGTTGGTGCGAAAGCACGCGGTTATATGATGATGCCCAGATAGAAGAGACGCTTGCGGGCTATCTCTCTCCTGGGACATCATCCTCCCTGAAAAAAGCCTATTCTCCCCTCCAAGCCGTGCAGATTGACATCTGCTTTGGTGGGTAAAGCTTTTCAGGCAGCAGGACAGGCTGGTGCTTCACTGCATACCATGGCGGTTTGGCAGGTTACCAGGCTGACCTGCTGAAGGACCTGAGCAGCGGCGGGGCTATTGATGACAGGGCGTTTGCAGAGCTGCGCCGAGCCACAGACCTGTCTCTCCGTGCAACCAAGCGGACGGCCCGTGCTGTGGGCCGTTCCATGGCTGCCATGGTGTCCACGAAGAGGCCTCTGTGGCTGAACCTCACGGGCATCAAGGATAAGGATCGTGTTGCCCTCCTCGATGCCCCCATCTCGCCTTCCGGCCTTTTTGGCGACGCTGTTAATTCCGCCGCCACCTAACCCCCCCCCCCCATCTAGCCGAAGTGTCAAAGCTTGTGCCCCTTTCGGAGAAGCTGGCAGCGTGGGGACTACTGCCAGGTGTATCTCCTTGGGTATAAAGGACTGTAGGCACAGGCTACAGGATTCAGTTTGCACATCGTCCTCCGCGTTTCAACGGCGTGGTCTCCACTTCCGTGAAACCGGATCAAGCACATCTGCTGGCCCAGCAGGTACAGACTCTGCTGGGCAAAGGGGCCATAGAACATGTTTCCCTCCCAGACAGAGGATCGGGCTACTACAGTCAGTACTTTTTGGTGCCCAAGAGAGGGGGAGGGTTGCGTCCGATCTTGGATCTTCGTGGCTTGAACCGCTATCTCAGAAATCCAGATTCAAAATGTTGACTGTCAAAATGATTGTTTCTCAAATCCAACTAGAGGATTGGTTTGTGACAATCGATCTCAAGGACGCATATTTTCATATAGAAATATTGCCACAGCACAGGAAGTTCCTGAGGTTCGCTTTTGGGGGCGAAGCTTACCAGTATTGGGTCCTTCCATTGGCCTAGCTCTGTCACCCCGCACATATACAAAATGCACGGATGCAACTCTGGCTCCTTTAGGACTCCAGGGCATCCGTATTTTGGAATTACATAAACGACTGGCTGATTCTGGCCCAGTCTCAGGAGCTAGCGCTTCGACATCGGGATGTCGTCCTAGCCCATCTTCATTCTTAGGATTGAGACTCAACGCCACAAAAAGCGTTCTCCTTCCTGTTCAGAGGACAACATATTTGGGTGTCACATCGGATTCGGTCACAATGCGAGCACAGTTGTCTCCTGCTCGTGTCGAATCCATTCTCAACACCCTAAGGAAATCAAGCTAGGCCAGAAGCTCACCGTTCATCACTTTCAGAAATCTTAGGCCTCATGGCAGCTGCGTCCACGGTGATACCTTTGGGCCTTCTGCACATGAGAGCGTTTCAGCTGTGGCTAAGAGCCAGGGGGTTTCATTCAAGGGCCAACCCCCAGAGGCTAATAAGGGTTACGCGCCGGGGGCTTCGTACCCGTTCTATGTGGTTCAGACCCCGGTTTTTGACTTTGGGTCCCACTCTAGGTCCGTCTTGTCGTCGCAAGATGCTAATGACAGACGCTTCCTTCACGGGCTGGGGTGCGGTCTTGGATGGCTGTCCAGCACAAGGGAGCTGGAGAGGTCATCTTCTCGCGTGGCACATCAATTGCCTCGACATGATGGCTCTGTTTCTGGCCCTGAAACACTTCCTCCAGCAGTTGAGAGGCTACCATGTCCTAGTGCGGGTGGACAGCACTGCGGTAGTCTCGTACATAAATCGCCAGGGTGGACTGTGCTCGCGCCGCTTGAACAAGCTAGCGCACCAGGTTCTGCTTTGGGCACAGGACAAGTTCCTGTCCCTCAGGGCGATTTACATTCCAGGGCATATGAATGTAGGAGCAGACTTGCTATCCAGACAAGCTGTAAAACATGGGGAATGGAAAATCCACCCCGAAGTAGTCAGTCAATCTGGGAAAGATTTTACGTAGCAGAGGTGGACCTCTTTGTCTCATAAGAGGCAGCACAAGGCCCCCTTTACTACTCTCTGACTCCTCCAGCTCCCCTGGGTCTGGACGCAATGGCCCACACGTGGCCCAGGTTACGCCTTTATGCGTTTCCACCTATAGTTTCTGCTCCCGGGAGTCCTGGCGAGGGTCCGTCAACAAGGGTTGCGCCTCTTATTGATAGCGCCCCATTGGCCGACCAGAGTGTGTTCTCGGATCTAATATCTCTCCTCGACGGCTCACCCTGGGTGATTCCAGTGAGGAGGGATCTTCTGTCTCAGGCGCAGGGGACAATACTTCATCCCCGGCCCGAGCTCTGGAACCTTCACGTTTGGCCCCTGAACGGGACCAACTGAGACAGGCTGGGCTTTCAGCCAGCGTAATTGAAACCATTTAAGTGCCAGGGCTCCCTCCACTAGAAGAACTTATGCCCTCAAAGGGAGTGTGTTTGAAAATTGGTGCATGGCAAGACACATAGACCCAGTTCACTGCCAGATTGTTTCAGTGCTGGAGTTTCTGCAAGAAAAGTTGTCCTCGGGCTTATGCCCTAGTACGCTCAGAACGTACGTAGCCGCTATTTCGGCCTGTCACGCTCTGAACAACGGGGTTTCTGTGGGCAAGCACCATTTAGTTGCCCGTTTTATTCGTGGAGCTAAACGGTTGAAGCCGCCCACTAGAGCTACGGTCCCTTCATGGGACTTAACTATCGTACTCGAAGGCCTGGCCGACACCCCGTTCGAACCACTAGAGTCAGCGCCTGTCAAGCTTCTGTCTCTTAAGATGGTTTTTCTGATGGCTATTACTTCTTTGAAGAGGATTGGGGATCTGCAGGCTCTGTCAGTCTCCCCATCCTGCCTAGACTTTGCCCCTGGGCTAGTCAAAGCTATTCTGCATCCTCACCCGAACTATCTTCCCAAGGTTCCATTCTCGACCATGCACCCAGTTGTTCTCGAAGCCTTCTGTCCTCCGCCTTTCACAGCTCCGGAGCAGGAAAGACTTCACTTACTGTGTCCAGTACGTGCTCTTCGGATCTACGTCCACCGCACTAGCCAGTGGCGTAAGTCAGAGCAGCTCTTTATTTGCCATGGGGGTCGCAACCGGGGGGCGGCTGCCACTAGACAGACTCTGTCACACTGGGTGAGAGATGCCATTGCCCTAGCCTATGAGGCGCGTGGTCACACTTCGCCTCTAGGAATCAGGGCTCACTCAACCAGGGGGATTGCCTCATCGATTGCCTTGGCAAGAGGCGTCCCCCTGCAGCAGGTGTGTGATGCGGCGGGCTGGTCCTCTCCACACACGTTTGTTAGATTTTATAGTCTGGATGTCAATGCTACTCTGGGTTCACGGATCCCCCAGTCAGCATCCCAGAGCTAGGTCTGAGACCTCCTCGGCTTGTGCGCACACGCTACACAACCTGGGGGTCCAGACACTTGCAGTGCGGCGGCGTTGGTATTCTCGTTCCCATAGCGTTTTCACGCAGCATTGAGTGTAGCTTTTGAAAGGGAACGTCTCGGGTTACTTGACTGTAACCCTGTTCCCTGATAAAGCGGGAACGAGATGCTGCGTTCCGATGCCGCACTGCTGGCGTGCCTGGACGTCCTTCAGACAAAATTGACCTGAGGATGTTTCCGGTTCACTCCTATTTATAACCTGCAGGTGCACCTTATTCGGTGACGTCATGCCTGGCACAGGTTATAAGCCGAAGGAATTCGGCGGGTCTGGCATGCACAGGCTTCACAACCGGGCAACAAAGAGATGTTCCCATAGCGTTTTCACGCAGCATCTCGTTCCCGCTTTATCAGGGAACAGGGTTACAGTCAAGTAACCCGAGACGTTTTGTTTCACTGTGTATTGAACTGTATATGGTGGAAATGACGACAATCAAAGCCTACTTGACTTGACTCTCACCAGAGTTCTTCTTCTTCCAGAACATGATTCCAGCAACAACAGCGACGAGAGCCACGAGAGCCACGACTACAGCATTGATGATAGCAATCGTTGCTCCACCTGTTAAATCAGCACAGAGTCTTTATTATCTGCTGCAGCAAGAAATCAGCTTTCACTCTCTACAGCTCTAGTTTATTAGGACCTTTTGGTGCTTCTCGCACTAACTCCTTCTCCAAGCTGCTGTGCTGAACCACGCAGGTGTAGGTGTGTCTCCACAGCTTCATGCTTGAGACTTTCAGAATGCTTCTCTTCTGGAAGCTTCCATCCTGGTTGGGTAACGTCTCTCTGAGCTCCACGTCCTCATGCACGTCCTCTCCGTCCTTCTGCCAGGTGATGTTTAGGGTTTTGGGGAAGAAACCTGTAGCGTGACACACCACCACTGGAGAAGGAGACGAGTGTTTCTGGACCACCGACACCTCGGGAGGAACTGCAGATACGTACAGAGACAGAAATATTACAACACTGCCATATTTGTGAATGTACAGTACTGTTAAAATTACTTCTGCATAGTGTGTGTGTGTGTATGTGCATGTGTTTCAGGAACAGAGAATGTAATAATTACGTTCTCTGTTCCTGAAACACATCGTAATTACTCCGTATATTGGAGGCTCTATATGTGTGTGGATATATGACTATATATAAGATCTCATTACTACTAGGGTACACCCCCCCTGTGATTCACACGTGGGAAATGAGAGATGAGACAACATGGCAGTGTGCTCTAATCAAACCAAAGAGCTTGTTTCTAAGAGAGGCGTGGTTTCTTCAGCAGTATAGAATTAGGTTCAGGTTCAGTTTGCAACATTAGACATTGAATGTGCCAAAGTCCGCTGTGAAATCTGTCTGAAGTTTGTGGCAACTAAAGGAAGCCGCACAACTTATTTATTTCAGCACCTCACCAGAGCCACACTGTTCAATCAGAGGTGTGTTTGGCGCTGCGAGATAAGCAAGACATCTTACTTTCTCCCCCAACTCTGACTTTTGGACAGAAATCTTTAACAATATCTTCTCTATGACCAGTAACACAAATTTGCAACTCATACAATACAAGATGATCCACAGACCCCATTGTCAACCAAAGTAAAGTTTTTAAAATGGGTTTAATTGACACAGACACCTGTTCACAGTGCACTCAGGTAACACAGACCATTACTTCCACACCCCACATCCCCATCTGTTTCCTCAGAAGTCGCCCATCTCCCAGTTATATACAGAAACTCACTACTCATTTCTCTAATTATTTATAAAAAATGTTTTTTTACATTGGAAAACTAAAAACTTATCACATATTAATCTAGGGCAGCAACAACTAATCAATAAAATCGATAATTTTCGATAATGAAAGTCGTCGTCAACAAATGCCGTTATCGATTAGTTGGTTGCTGACGTTACTGAGGAGCGCGACCACAAGATGCACAAATACACAAAAATACACACAGATACACAGCCGCTCGCGGAATGGAGGTTACAGAAGCGTCTGCAGGAAAAAGCGCGCGCCTATGGCGTTATATTCCTGCCACAATTCTGAGCAAATGTTCTCCATGTTTACATGCGCTTGGTGGGTTTCCTCTCGGTACTCTGATTTCCTCCAACAGTGTAAAAGACATGCAGATTAGGCTAATTGGTGTTCCCAGATTCCCTGTAGTGTGTGATTGATACCCTCAATACAGGATAAAGCGGTATAGACAATGAGTGAGTGACTAAAGATACTATCACTACTGTGTTTTAAAGATGCCGAAGTCGAAGATTATGACCAGCTGAAGGCAGAGATATTCCATCACCAGCAACAGCCTGGTAAGAGAAAAAATCAGAACAGCATCATCTAAATTGAGAAAGTGGATAGACCCACTGCCACGGTTTTATCAGAGCCTCCAGCATGAGGTGTGGTCCAATGAGGAGAAAAACTCAGCCTACTGGAACTCCAAGAACTGAGCAAGCTGACTGACAGACTTCAGGGTGTGTTCTCCACTGAGCTGGAGCTCATGCACCTCATTAATCACAATATATGGATAGTCTACTGGAAGAGCTCAGACGAGTAGTGCTGATAACAAATCTGAAAAAAAAATGGCTTTGTGGACAGACAGAAGCACACAATTGTACTTTTTTGGGTTTATCAGCACTGCTCGTCTGACTGAAGAACAGTACCAAATAGGCTGTGGCTTACTAAATCCAAAGTCCATATATGTTCGAGACCCACCACAAAAAAGGACAAGCTTTTTGGGGGCTTGCGGGGTACTACAGATGATTTAATTTGATTATTATTTGATTTAAGCAGCCAGAGTGTGTGCAGTGAACAGAGACCATAGACATAGTAGAAACTAAAGTGACCCCTCACCAGCTCCCCCACCCTCTGCAAACCCAGATTTTAACTGTCCCTTCCTGGTACACATGAATGTCTCCAAGGCGGGCCTGTGTGTGATCCTTTCCCAGGTAATTGACACTGAGGAGGATCCGGTCCTGTAGGTGAGCAGGAAACTGTCTCCAACAGAGCAAAAGTACAGTATTCTGCCATCAGCGCAGGAACCTCGCCATCAAGTGGTTCACTGAAACAAGAGTACTACAGTATCTTTCAGTCTGACAATTCACACTGGTGACTGGCCATGTGTCTCTTCAGTGGATAACAAGGACTAAAGACAAACCCACACATTAGATGGTTTCTCCGTCTCTACAGAACTATTCATTCACAGTCCAGCACAGATTGCAGCCCAACATGGGACTTGAGATTTGCATGAATAAAACCTCTGGTGATAATAAAGAGTCCATCTGGGTGTGTGTTTTACAGTTCACTTATAGCCGCATACAGTTTACAGAGCGCCTTCTTAGCATTAGCACTGGGAGAATGTATACAGCCACTATAAGAGCTACAAAGAGCTGCATTTCCTTTATCGTGGAACAAGTCTAGTCCGTCTCACTCTAAGGAAATATGAGTAAACGGTGGAGCTGTTGTTTTTCTGAATAACAAAGAAAAAATGAATAATTCTATATAGTTACATTTGTTTATTAATTCTTGTATAATCTATAATCTATAAGTCATTTCTAATGTAAACGATTAAAGTTTCCACTAAAATACTTCAGTCTGCTGTCGATTATTAATTCATTATTTCAAACAGTCTGAATCACTGGGCCAGACATCACTTGCAAACTGGGACTGGCCAAGAAAATAACATGCATCTCTGCTGTGTTTCTCTCACACACATGAAACTTGCTTTATGAAACACAATTAAACACAATCTAAAAGCACTCAGTACAAGCTTCTAGACCATGGGCTGTTGAGGTGCAGTGGAACCCGGGACTGTGGTATCGTCATCAATGCTAGTTAGCTAGCTGGCAATAGTGGAAGATGACCCATTAGCTAGTCTGAGATACACAGAGGAACAAATGTATCACTGTTTAAGTAAAGTTACAGCTTCAGAAGGATTTCTAAGGCTTTAAAAAAAAATCTAGATCTATTTTGCTACCTCTTCATGTGCACATTAGCTAACTACATATCGTGTGTGCACTGAGAGACTACCAGCAGATCCAGCACGTGCAGTGGACTCCTGCATGTTAATCAGTCAGAGTTTACGTTGTGAATTAATGAACAGGCCTTACTGTAGATATTAATATGATAAAATCCAAGACCATTCCATTTATCTTACTGGTGTGGTCATCACATTACTCATGATTTGATGTTCAAACACACACACACACACATATATACACACACATATATACACACACATATATACACACACATATATACACACACACACACACACACTACCTTTCCTCTGCAGATACTTTTTGCCGTGAGACACAAATTTCTTTAACTGGTCAATACAGTCAGTCTCCAGGAAGTTCTTCCAGTGTGTAGCCTCAGTGCCTTTAGGATCCCAGTCGTTTATGAAACTCTTGACTTTATCATTAACTGCTGTCCAGGTTCCAGTTGTCAGATCCAGACCGATGAAATCTTCTCCATCATAACTGTACTGATCGTATCCTCTAGTGGTGACATCATCAAGTTCACAGCCGTACATCCTCTGTACTGTATGATCTCCTGCACACACACACACACACACACACACACACACACACACACAATGGATGAGTTCCCATTTACACTCAGTTCCAATCATTATACTATGTTTTCAGTGTTACTGAAGACGACGTGTATAAGAACATTTAATATCTCCTGTTCTATGAGATTCTACACTGCAGGGATTCACAGCTCTGTGTGTGTAAAGTGAAAGTAAAGTGCTTTCTTCAGCTAACAGAATATTGAGCACTATTCGGACGGGACTAGTTTCACTGGGGGACGTTAGAGAAATTTCTGTTTCACAGAGGTACTTTGTGATTTTAATCCCGTCCGAATCTGCCATGTCTGTCTTTTTCTCACACGACCTCTGTGAAAATTCCAGAGCAAACGACCTACTGTTTTTCCACAAACTCGGCGGTCCCCATACTATAGTATTATACCATACTATCTCTGAACACAGGAGTGTGTATTTGTTTTTGGGATCTGCCATTTGCACACGTGGACAAAATTGTTGGTACCCTTCGGTCAATGAAAGAAAAACTCACAATGGTCACAGAAATAACTTTAATCTGACAAAAGTAATAATAAATAAGAATTCTATGAATGTTAACCAATGAAAGTCAGACATTGCTTTTCAACCACGCTTCAACGGAATTATAAAAAAAAATGAAGTCATGGAACAGGCCTGGACAAAAATGATGGTACCCCTAACTTAATAGTTTGTTGCACAACCTTTTGAGGCAATCACTGCAATCAAACGATTCCTGTAACTGCCAATGAGACTTCTGCACCTCTCTGCAGGTATTTTGGCCCACTCCTCATGAGCAAGCTGCTCCAGTTGTTTCCGGTTTGAAGGGTGCCTTTTCCAGACAGCATGTTTCAGCTCCTTCCAAAGATGCTCAATAGGATTGAGGTCAGGGCTCATAGAAGGCCACTTTAGAATAGTCCAATGTTTTCCTCTTAGCCATTCTTGGGTGTTTTTAGCTGTGTGTTTTGGGTCATTGTCCTGTTGCAAGACCCATGACCTGCGACTGAGACCCAGCTGTCTGACACTGGCCAGCACATTTCTCTCTAGAATCCCTTGATAGTCTTGAGATTACATTGTACCCTGCACAGATTCAAAACACCCTGTGCCAGATGCAGCAAAGCAGCCCCAGAACATAACAGAGCCTCCTCCATGGTTCACAGTAGGGACAGTGTTCTTTTCTTAATATGCTTCATTTTTCCATCTGTGAACATAGAGCTGATGTGCCTTGGCAAAAAGTTCCATTTTTGTCTCATCTGTCCATAGGACATTCTCCCAGAAGCTTTGTGGCTTGTCAACATGTAGTTTGGCATATTCCAGTCTGGCTTTTTTATGATTTGTTTTCAACAATGGTGTCCTCCTTGGTCGTCTCCCATGTAGTCCACTTTGGCTCAAACAACGACGGATGGTGCGATCCGACACTGATGTTCCTTGAGCATGAAGTTCACCTTGGATCTCTTTAGAAGTCTTTCTGGGCTCTTTTGTTACCATTCGGATTATCCGTCTCTTTGATTTGTCATCAATTTTCCTCCTGCGGCCACGTCCAGGGAGGTTGGCTACAGTCCCATGGATCTTAAATTTCTGAATAATATGTGCAACTGTAGTCACAGGAACATCTAGCTGCTTGGAAATGGTCTTATAGCCTTTACCTTTAACATGCTTGTCTATAATTTTCTTTCGAATCTCCTGAGACAACTCTTTCCTTCGCTTCCTCTGGTCCATGTTGAGTATGGTACATACCATGTCACCAAACAACACAGTGACTACCTGGAGCTCTATATATAGGCCCACTGACTGATTACAAGATTGTAGACACCTATGATGCTAATTAGTGGACACACCTTGAATTAACATGTCCCTTTGGTCACATTATTTTCAGTATTTTCTAGGGGTACCATCATTTTTGTCCAGGCCTGTTCCATGAGTTTATTTTTTTAAATAATTCTGTTGAAGCATGGTTGAAAAGCAATGTCTGACTTTCATTGGTTAACATTCATAGAATCTTTTTAAATTATTACTTTTGTCAGATTAAAGTTATTTATGTGACCATTGTGAGTTTTTCTTTTATTGACCGAAGGGTACCCACAATTTTGTCCATGTGTGTAAACTGTTTAATTATTCTGTGGTATTGTTTATTTATTTACTATTTATAGCAGTAAAATAACTTATGAACAGCACAAATAATTAAGATCTGAGAAAGGATCAGAAATGTTAACCTGTATGATACAAAGAAAACTCTCGTACGGAAGCGCTGTCGCTGTAGATCAACAGAGGAGCGTCAGACATCACACTGTGTGTGTTTGTCTCCTGATACGTCACATAGAACTAAAGTTATCATTGCTTTAAAACGTGTAAATGTTACTGATACTTTGCCCAATCAAATTTGCCCCATTGACATATAATGGGGAAAAAGTCCCATAGACTTAACATTGAGACCAACATCAGCTATGACATCAGCTGTATGTATGACTATGACATGGGAAGTTCTATGACATCGCAGCCAGCACTACTCACATTTTCTTCAGGAAACGTACTGTACCTCTCTAGTTCTTATTATTATTATTATGGTCACAGAAACAACCTAAGAAACCATAAAAGAGAGTGATCTTATCAATCTGTGCCATTTCTGTTTTATATTTTGCTCAGTCATGTGTGTGTGTGTGTGTGTGTGTGTGTGTACTTAAAAAAAATATAAAATTCATCATATTGTCTACAGTAGGTTGTGCTGAAAAATACAAGATAAGTTATCACAGGATAACTCTATATTGTACAATCCTGACAGCACACACACACAGACACACACACACACACACATACAGATATATAGAAGATGTTTTTTAAGAACTTCGTCTTCCTCTTCACATTTGTGTAGAGGGGAGGGGTAGGAGGCTGGATCTCTGAAATTAATAGAAATATCAACTAAATAAAATATAGTGTTAAAGGTCATGTGTATTTGTTGTTGTATGTAGTAGAACGCTTGTGCTGCAGGTACAACCGCAAGTATATTTCACACCAAGATCACAGTCGTCTACTTCTATTCGTGGTAATGCAAACTACTGGATCCAACCGCCGTTAAACAACAAAGAGGAAGAAGTGTTAGGATAATCAGTCTGGTCAGAACGTTCTCAGTGAGACTTCTGCCTCTAAAGGGATCAAACATGTCATTGTGACAAAGTGTGTATTAGTGCTGAAAGTCCTGAATGTGTTTTACCTCCAGTGGGATTAAATCTCTGCTTTGCTCGATACACAAAGGCTTGGAACTCGTCCTGCTGATCCGTCATACGCTGTGTCTCTCTGTCCCAGTAACCTGGATCATCAGCTTCAATCTTCTTCATCCACTCCGTCTGTGGGATCATCTTCCTGCTGTGGCTGTCATAGTACACACACTGCTCTCCATCCACCAGACCAACAGCAGTGAAGTTTGTTTCTGGTGTGAGGGCGGTGTAGAGGTACTGCAGAGTGTGTGTGTCTGGAAGGGTTCACACAGTTTCAGTAAATAATCACATAGAAAACTGTAAAGTTGCATAAATTGTGAAAAACTCAGGATGACGTCATCAACACCTACAACACACACACACACACACACACACAACAACACCTACAACACGTACTGACTGACTGAATGAGGACACACAATGGTGTTAAATTTAACCCGAAATAATCTCTGACCCAAAGTTTTATGAAATAAACACAAAGCATCAGCTCGTTCCCCCTTAATGTTACTTCAGAGAAGAGAAGAGCAGAGACGTACTAATGTTCTGTGAGTTTAATACTTTTACTTTAGGACTATAATTACATTCAGCTGGTATCACGTCTAGACTTTTAAGTCTTTAAGACATTTATATAAACTGCCCCACACTGTAAAAAATCCAACTAGCAAAATGTTGGCATAATGAGTATTTATTAGTAATCTGGACAATAAGACATGAACAAACTGACTGAACTAGTGAAAAGTTCATTAAAAACTCGCTGGGTCAACTAAGGTTTAATTACTGAACAGACGTTCTAATGCAAGTTAACACGCACAGAAGTTGGTTCGGAAGTTGGCGCATGCGCGCTGATACGTATCTGAAGTTGGCGCATGCGTGTTGGGTGCAGCGGGTATTTTGAACATCATCTGGATTAGTATCCCGTTTCTCCACCTCACAACGGACAACTTCTTTTAAACTTTGGTAAGTGCACATATTTATATCGAAGTCCTTTGTAGAAATGGTCTTAACATAAATGAGCGTTATTATATGGCGTTCTTTACGAAGTACATGTAGCTTGGTGCAGTTGTTTATTTAACGTGAGAAAGATGCAAGTCATCCTGTAACCTGAATTACTACAATCAATATATTTTGTATTATTTTGAGTTTACTACATTTATTTGTTATTTATTACAGGTGTTGCATATTATGAAGTATATTTAATTGTATTAGAAATATTAAATGTAGAATTGAATATGATTTAATTATTATTCACAGCACATGATTATTTTCTCTATATCCCTGCATGTGTGATATTTGATTTATTGGTTATTTTGCTTATGTTAAGAGGAACTAACAGGTTACCTGCCTGGGGTTTCCCATGGGACAGGTGAGAGTGTGACACGGTGTGAGAGAAGCACATGAGAGCAGTTTGTCTTGCCGTTTGGCTTAATAAAATAACTTGTTGCAAACTTAACTGTAGCCGTTTATTACCCATTTAGGCATTTGGCAGACGCTCTTATCCAGAGCGACTTACAAAAAGTGCTTTAAAGTTTACATTACTGGATAGATACTTGCACTTAGTTATTGACCTAGTTAACCCAGTGTGATTAGTCTAACACAACTGGGAAGAGGTTTTTTTTTTTTTTTTTTTTTTTGGGGGGGGGGGGGGGGGGGGGGTAGTCCTGTAAGTACTGGAGAAATAGATAAGTTTTGAGTCGCCGTTTAAAGATAGTCAAAGTCTCTGCTGTACGAACATCTAGAGGAAGTTCGTTCCACCACCTAGGTGCCAGAACAGAAAAGAGTTTGGATGAATGCCGCCCTCGATCCCTGAGAGATGGTGGGACGAGGCGAGCAGTGCTGGAGGACCGGAGGGAACGCGGCGCAGTGCGTGGTGTGATTAGAGCAGAGAGGTAAGTGGGTGCTGGGCCATTTTTAGCTTTGTAGGCAAGCATCAGTGTTTTGAATTTGATGCGGGCAGCTACAGGAAGCCAGTGCAAGGAGCGGAGGAGTGGGGTGATGTGGGAGAACTTGGGAAGGTTGAAAACGAGACGTGCTGCTGCATTCTGGATCAGTTGCAGAGGACGAGTTGTGGACAGAGGCAGGCCACCCAGGAGTGAGTTGCAGTAGTCCAGTCTTGAAATAACAAGGGACTGAACAAGCACCTGAGTAGCCTGTGAAGAAAGAAATGGGCGGATTCTTCTGATATTGTAAAGAAGAAATCTACAAGAGCGAGTAAGGTTAGCGATGTGAGGGGAAAATGACAGATGATTGTCCATGGTTACCCCAAGATTGCGGGCAGTGGCTGAAGGAGTGATTTGATTGTTGTCCAGGGATATCACAAGATCTTGACCTGGGGATGCGTCACCAGGAATGAACAACAGTTTGGTTTTACTCAGATTGAGTTTCAGCTGATGAGCTGCCATCCAGGATGAGATGTCTGCCAGACATGCTGAGATCCGCGTGGAAACCCGAGTGTCAGAGGGAGGAAAGGAGAAAACAAGTTGAGTGTCATCTGCATAACAATGGTATGAAAATCCATGCGATAATATGACCTTACCAAGAGACCAGGTATAGAGGGAGAACAGAAGAGGACCAAGTACTGAGCCCTGCGGAACACCAGTAGAGAGTCTACATGGGGCAGATGTAGATCCCCTCCATGTCACCTCATATGACCTATCTTCTAGGTAAGAAGCAAACCATTGCCACGCTGTTCCACAAATACCAAGGCTTGTGAGAATAGATAATAGGATCGTGTGGTTCACTGTGTCAAATGCAGCTGACAGGTCCAGGAGGATCAGGACAGATGACAGTTTAGCAGATCTAGCAGCATGGAGCTTCTCAGTGACTGACAGAAGGGCAGTCTCTGTGGAATGTGCCACCTTGAATCGAGATTGGTTGGGATCATTAAGGTTGTTCTGTGAGAGATAAAGAGACATTTGGTTATAAACAGTCCTTTCAAGAATTTTGGAAATAAAAGAGAGAAGTGATACCGGACGATAGTTGTAAACTTCTGATGGGTCCAGGCAGGGTTTCTTGAGGATGGGAATAACCCTTGCTTTCTTAAAAGCAGCAGGAACATGACCAGATGATATGGAATGGTTGATGATGGTTGTGGTGAAGTGAAGGAGGTCTCGTGAGATGGCCTGGAGCATTGTGGAAGGGATTGGGTCTAAAGAACAGGTAGTGGGGTTAGATGACGAGATGATCTGCTGAATCTCATCAGATGACGGGTTGGAGAATTCTGCTAAGGGAGGGAAGGGAAGTTCCTGAGGTTCTGCTGTTGGAGTTTGGTTAGGAGCGAAGGACTGGCGGATTGCTGCAATTTTCCCATCATAGAATGTGGCAAAATCGTCAGCAGTCAGAGAGGAAGGGGCAGGAGGAGTCGGTGGGTTGAGTAGTGAGGAGATGTTGTTATGGAGTTTGCCAGGATCATGTGCAGAGGCTTCCAGCTTTTCTCTGTAGAATGCAGTTTTGGCAGAAGTCACGTCACATGAGAATTTGGAGAGAATAGTCTGGTAAGAGACAAGATCGGCATCAAGCTGCGATTTCTTCCATCTTCTCTCTGCAGTTCTTAATTCTGCAGTTCTTAATGCAGTTGTTGCGCAGTACATCAGATAGCCAAGGAGCAGGACAAGACATCTTCCTTTGTATAGATGACAGCGGGCAAAGGAGCTCTATGGATGAGGAGAGAGAAGAGAGGAAAGTTTCAGTCGCAGTCTCTAGTGGTAGAGAGGAGAAGGAGTCTGGGTGGAATGATGGGGTGCATGAAGACATAGAGGAAGGGGAGACAGAGTGAAAGTTTCTGCGGGTAAGAGAAATTTTGGTGGCTAGTTTTACACAGAATAGGAAGGGTTATGGTGAAGGATACCAGGTAATGATCAGATTTATGAAGGGGAATAGTAGTGAGATCTGTGACTGGGGAAGGGCGGCAAAAAACAAGGTCAAGAGAATTCCCTGCCTTGTGTGTGGGAGGGCAACTGTTTAGAGTTAAAGAGAAAGAGTTAAGGAGAGGGAGAAGGAAAGAGGATTGGAGTTTGTCAGAGGGGAGGTTGAAGTCTCCTAGAACAGTGAGAGGAGTGTTAGCGGAAGGAAAAAGACTAAGAAGCATGCCCATTTCATCCAGAAAGTTTCCTAGAGAGCCAGGTGGATGGTAGATAACTAAGATGTGGAGGTTAATTGGAGAGGTTACCTTAACTGCATGAAATTCAAATGATGAAAAATTGTGATGAGACAGGTCAATAGGCGAGAAGGACCATCTCTTAGACAACAGCAGACCCGTACCACCACCTCTGCCAGTTTCTCGTGGAGAGTGAGAGAATATATAGGCAGAGGATAGGGCAGCCGGTGTAGCAGAGTTCTGAGGAGATATCCAGGTCTCTGTTAGTGCCAGAAAGTCAAAAGAGTAATGGGTAGCTAGGGCTGAAATAAAATCTGCTTTCTTTACAGCAGACTGGCAGTTCCAGAGCCCACCTACCACCAGTGCAGGACAATGAGACAGTACTGGAGGGTAGATGAGGTTTCTGGGAGATCTGCCTCTGCTGTGTGAGTAAAAGCATCTTGGTCTGTGAGAGCTGACAGAGATAGGTTGAACACACATCCTTAACTCCTAGACAGAATGAGATATTTGTCAAAAAAAATGTAATTCCTTACTAAATAAGAATATATCTCTTTTCTATGTTCTCTCTTTCAATTCTATGTACACTTGCTATCTATTCATGAATTCATGACCAACTTTGTTGCAGGGTATGCTTATTTACTGCTACAGACACAAGTGTCTGTAGCAGAGCCACCTTCAATATATGTAGCTAAGCCCTGCCCACAATTCACACCTTAAGGAAGCCTGAAACTACTCTTGATTAATTACCCGCAGCCAAAGAGACTGGAGAAGAGCAAGACAAGTCTAGAAAGTCTGGTTAAATTCATAATAACTCTTCTACACTTGGTATTTAAAATCTGCAGTATTTGCACCACAGTATTTGTAATCTTTGCATTTAACGTTTCAGAACACATTCTCTCAATATCCTCCTGGATAAACACATTTCCAGACTTCATCACAAGACCTCAAACTTTGCCATTTCATGTAAGTAAACATTTACAATGCAGTATTTTTAATGATTTTAAGAACGAAGTATGAAGTTAGGGCAAAAAATAATTCTTGTTATACCTTACTAGTTTACTTTTTTATGTAAGACTATTCATACCCCCCCTCCCCCCATTTCATTAAATATAACGAAAAAAAAGTAAAAAGACTATTGAATATTTCCTTGCAAACCTATAATTGGTCAGATTAGCTCTGCACTAACGTTCAAAAGTTTGAGATCTGTATTATTTTTTGTTTTTAAAAAAGCTTTATGTTAATCAATGCTACATTTATTTGATCAATATAAAATACTACATTTATTTGATATAGTAAAACTGGAATAAGGTGAAAATGTTAGACTTCAAAAAATTTCTGTTGTCTACTGGAATGTACTGTACTTAAAACTGTAATTTATTGCTGTGACATTAAGCTGAATGTTCTGCATCATTAGTGTCTTTAGTGTCACATGGTCTTCAGAAATCCCTCTAATATGAGGAGATCATGGGAAAATGTCTTGAGATTTTTGTATAGAGAGTTATACTTTTTTTGCCAATTTTAATAATAAGAAGAATGTTAGCCTATAAAAATGCCTAATACTGTCATTTAATTCGGGGGGGTGTATTGTTTCCACAAAAGTCAATAAATGTTTCTTGATCATTATGAATTAATTAAAGAAATAGTGATTTCTGCGGATCATGTGACACTGAAGACTGGAGTAATGATGCAGAAAATACAGCTTTACATCACAGCAATAAATACAACAATTTAAATACATTCCAATGGAAAAAAGCTGCTATATTTCACATTATTCCTGTTTTACTGTATTTCTGATCAAATAAATGTAACCTTCATGAAAACTTGTGCGAGTTCAGTTAGATCTGCTCTGAAGCACAGTTCTTCTCTTGGAAAACATATAAGAAATAGAGAGATCGTATTTTGCCCCTTACAGAAATGTAGCTTCAAGCTTTAGCAGCCATCAAAGATTTCAGATTAATGCATAAGGAATCAGAGAAAATCTTGAATGAAACAGAACCTGAGCTGAACAGTGAACCTTAAGCTGGGACTTCACCTTGTTCACATGTACAGTACAGTCGTGGCCAAAAGTTTTGAGAATTACATAAATATTGGAAATTGGAAAAGTTGCTGCTTAAGTTTTTATAATAGCAATTTGCATATACTCCAGAATGTTATGAAGAGTGATCAGATGAATTGCATAGTCCTTCTTTGCCATGGAAATGAACTTAATCCCAAAAAAATTTCCACTGCATTTCATTGCTGTCATTAAAGGACCTGCTGAGATCATTTCAGTAATCGTCTTGTTAACTCAGGTGAGAATGTTGACGAGCACAAGACTGGAGATCATTATGTCAGGCTGATTGGGTTAGAATGGCAGACTTGATATGTTAAAAGGAGAGTGATGCTTAAAATCATTGTTGAATTCATTGTTAACCATGGTGACCTGCAAAGAAACGCATGCAGCCATCATTGCGTTGCATAAAAATGGCTTCACAGGCAAGGATATTGTGGCTACTAAGATTCCACCTCAATCAACAATTTACAGGATCATCAAGAACTTCAAGGAAAGAGGTTCAATTCTTGTTAAGAAGGCTTCAGGGCGTCCAAGAAAGTCCAGCAAGCGCCAGGATCGTCTCCTAAAGAGGATTCAGCTGCGGGATCGAAGTGCCACCAGTGCAGAGCTTGCTCAGGAATGGCAGCAGGCAGGTGTGAGCGCATCTGCACGCACAGTGAGGCGAAGACTTTTGGAAGATGGCCTGGTGTCAAGAAGGGCAGCAAAGAAGCCACTTCTCTCCAAAAAAAACCATCAGGGACAGATTGATCTTCTGCAAAAAGTATGGCGAATGGACTGCTGAGGACTGGGGCAAAGTCATCTTCTCGGATGAAGCCTCTTTCCGATTGTTTGAGGCATCTGGAAAAAGGTTTGTCCAGAGAAGAAAAGGTGAGCGCTACCATCAGTCCTGTGTCATGCCAACAGTAAAGCATCCTGAGACCATTCATGTGTGGGGTTGCTTCTCATCCAAGGGAGTGGGCTCACTCACAATTTTGCCCAAAAACACAGCCATGAATAAAGAATGGTACCAATACATCCTCCAACAGCAACTTCTTCCAACAATCCAACAACAATTTGGTGAAGAACAATGCATTTTCCAGCACGATGGAGCACCGTGCCATAAGGCAAAAGTGATGACTAAGTGGCTCGGGGACCAAAACGTTTAAATTTTGGGTCCATGGCCTGGAAACTTCCCAGATCTTAATCCCATTGAGGACTTGTGGTCAATCCTCAAGAGGCGGGTGGACAAACAACAACCCACCAATTCTGACAAACTCCAAAAAGTGATTATGAAAGAATGGGTTGCTATCAGTCAGGATTTGGCCCAGAAGTTGATTGAGAGCAGCCCAGTCGAATTGCAGAGGTCCTGAAAAAGAAGCGCCAACACTGCAAATACTGACTCTTTGCATAAATGTCATGTCATTGTCGATAAAAGCCTTTGAAACGTATGAAGTGCTTGTAATTATATTTCCGTACATCACAGAAACAACTGAAACAAAGATCTAAAAGCAGTTTAGCAGCAAACTTTGTGAAAACTAATATTTGTGTCATTCTCAAAACTTCTGGCCATGACTGTAGAATTGAGAGAACAGGACACAGAAAAATTTGATGCTGAGACACTTGAGCACAAACCTGAACATCTTTTTTTTCCATGCAAACAGTATTGCATATTTCTAAATCTTTCTCTCATAATTAGAGTCTCCCTAATGTTAAATGTTGTGAATACCTGAAAGTTTATCAAAAGTGACAATGCATAACATTAGCGCCCTTTTTTCAGACTTCAAATATTGTGGCTCACTGAATGAAAACTGTCCTGGAAGATCTCGATGTGTTTATCCGTGATGGATCATCTGCACTATTCAGAACATGTCTGGTGAGTATGTTGCACTGATTCTCTGCAGGCACTTTGACAAAAATACGGCTGTTAATATTTGTGTTGACATTATTAAGATATTTTAATTCTTATTCATTTGAACTCCAGCTCTTATTTTACTTTATCTGATCATCTCAACTGATTTTAAAGATTTATGAGGTGTTTCTTTCTGTACATTTTGTCTACATTAATCTAGTAGGATCCAAAATGTTCATGGAACAAAAAGAAATATAAAAACATAGAAAAGATGGATGTTGAAAGTGATTTTTTTTTGTACTGTTTATTACATTAGGACAGTACTCCTGATGGCAGACAGACCAGAGGGATGAAAGCGGAAGTTCCTATTGTGATTGATGATGATGATGATTCCCCTACGACTTTGACCAGTGTCATAAACTTTACTCTTATGTTGGAGGAAGGGATTGTCTTGCAAGATGCTCCAGAACAGTTTGGCCTTTGACCTGTTTGCCTTGGATTTCAGTACCAAAAAATCTGAAATACACTTTTGAGGTGATTGAGAAGGTGTTCATGGAATTGGGTACTCACTGCTCTGCAAGGGTACAATCCCTTAAGACTTAACTTCTCCTATGACTTTGCTTTTGTGAGCTGTTTTCAGACTTCAAATTATTATTATTATTATTATTATTATTATTTTGTACTCTTTTCCTTGTTTTGTGAAGTTTAGACTGTAAAAGGCATTTTGCCATGTTTCTTTTTGTGTACTTTTATTTGAAAGTCATGGAATGTGGTTGTAGTGTGTTCCTTTTGGTTTAAAATAACATTTGGAAGAAACTTTCAAGCATTCAGTCACAGCTTTTTTCATTATATTATATTACAAAAAAACCTGCTTTAGTAAATTTAAACACATATTTTGAACCCAATACATGCGACAGGTTCACATTTATTAAATTAATAAGTCTTTGAAACTATCACATCACTTTTAACTTAACAAAAGAATATAAGTTGGGAGACCTTACTCAGTAAATTTAGTGAAGTCAACAACAAGTTGACTTAACTCAAAATTTCAAGGCAACTTGCTGCACAGCTTTTTTGAGTTAAGTGAACAAGTTGGGTTAAAAGCGGAGTTAACTCAAAAAAGCTGTGCAGCAAGTTGCCTTGAAATTTTGAGTTAAGTCAAGATTTTATTTTTTACAATGCACTGTCTCTCTGGTGGTTCTGTGACTGTGTGTACAGAGAGAGAGAGAGAGAGCACAAGTGTGTGTGAGTGCGTAAAGTAAACACACAAGTCAACACACTCACTCACATGCTCTCTCTCCCCCTGTGTCTCTGTGTCCATCTATACTGAAAGAACACAATTCATATTAGAGCATTACTTAATGATATTCTTAGTCGTAGATTTCTGCTTCTGGTTATCACACTGTCTGAATCTCACACACTGATTGTGTGCTTCAGTACAAACACACACTCTCTCCTGCCAGAACTTTACACTTCACTAACATCACTAGGGTGGATAGAGGCAGCAGTAGCACTACAGTAACAGGATCTATACACCCTGATCAGACAGAACGTCATCAGCACTGAGAGGTGAAGTGAAGGACGTTGATTATCTTCTCATAGTCACGTATAGAGGTGGACTGCCAATCAATCAATCAATAAATACCTACATACATACATACATACATACATACATACATACTAATATTTCATGGGACCGCCTTTTGCTTTGTTTACAGCTGTTGCATCTTTTTGAAAAGTCATTATTACTCTGAACACTAATTAGGCGAAATGTTTTTTTATATTTATTTACATAGAAAGCAGAGGGGAAACAGTATCTGTCAGTGACCATTCTATCCACCAGGATGTGTTTCCCTTATTATTGTCAGGGATAACCCCTAGAGGGCGCCAAAGCGTCCTGTGATTTTGTGTGTAGTTCCTTTTGATTTCACTTCATTTCCCACCAAGCACCTCGGTCAGGTGACGTGGGGCGCTCACCTGAACCGAGTAGCTCATTAGTTTTATTATAAATGGTTTGTTTTAGTTCAGTTTAGCGTCGTGCATCTGTTGATTTGTCGTGGTTAATGTCTGTGAGTTCAGTTCGTGTTTCCCATTACCTTTGTACGTGTTTTAGTTTCATTTTATTATTAAAGTCTATTTGTTTATTTGATTTCCCTGTTTTATGTTTAAAATAAATAAACATCGTTTTCTTGATACACCTGGATCCTCTGCATTTATGCCTCGCACCCGAGTTCATGACAATTATAATGAACATACAGGATAAAACAGCAGATTCACCTGTGGTGTGGAAACACATCAGTAACAACAGTCTAAAGGTGTAGAAACCTCTTGACTTAGTAAATATAAGGGAAACAGGATCTGACAGTGACGATACACACACTCTCCCTGGGGTCAGGAAACACGTCAGCAGTAACACTGGAGAGATTTTTACTGATATTTCTTCTCAAACATGTCTCATCATTAAAGTGGAGCAAAACACCATAATAGAGAGACCCGTCAGATACAGTCTCTCAAGAAATAATAATAATAATAATAATAATAATAGTGCACTGTGTGTAAAAGGAATCAGCACTTATTCAATATGAAATTTAAATATCCTATCAAAAACTATCAAAATCCATTTTCAAACTGCATGAAAATTTCTGTCTCTCATTCCAGGGATTAAAAAAAAAAAAAAAAAACAAGAACAACCTCCTGCCTTTCTCGGTATGCACGTTCTGTATGCCACTGGGTGGCGCTACAACACCGGAACAAATTTACAGAACGCCGCCACCGCCGCCATGTTTCCGCAGCCGAATGAAGAGATTAAACAAACACAAACATTCATTCTACTGAAGTGAAACAGTGTGAGATACAGAACTTACAGAGACTCAACAACATTTAAACAAACATGTAAATCACACAGCTTTATAATTATTGTATAGTTTATAGCTTTACACTCACCAGCTGATGAAAGATGAACAACACATGAGATAAAAAGCAGAAGTTCTAGTACAGAGCTGTAGTCCTCCATCTCACCCTGTAGTCATAAACAATCAACTAAATCAAAACAATCATCTCCGAAGGCATTTTTATCTTTTATAACATTTAATCTTTTAGATTTTCCTTGTTACGAATGATTTTAGCAGCGCTTGTCCGGAGCAAGACACATCTGGTACAAAGCTGAAGTTTTGGGCCTTGTCCAGAGTGTAGGAGGAGAAACCCAACAGTGAGTCAGAAATCTAATCCAGATGTTTCTTTCGGTGCTTTGCTCTCAGTAGGAATGTGGTTCTTGGTAAGAAACATCTGGATTAGATTTCTGACTCACTGTTGGGTTTCTCCTCCTACACTCTGGACAAGGTCCAGAACCACATTCCTACTGAGAGCAAAGCACCGAAAAAAAAAGTACATTCACATATTAGACAGATTCTCTTATCCAGAGGGACTTACAAGCGTGATTTGAAGTTTCCGTTATTGGAGCGAGCCTTACACTCGGTTACTAAGTTACTAAGCATAAATACCATCAGACAAACACTGTTGAGAATAGTTTTTTTTTTTTTTTTTTTTGGCGTGGAGGGAGAGATTAACCCAAATATTCAAGAAACCGATGTCTTAAGTCGTATGCTCCCTCCGTAGGTTATGTCGAGGAAGTGGAAACGTCAGTGTCGTTTGTTGATGACGTGACATCACGTGACTCCCATGACGTTGGCGTTCCCTACGGAGGAGACTTTGTATGCGTTTCATTTGGCTCAGCTCACTAAAAAGCTCACGTTTTCACGATACATTCACGTTACTGACATCAAGTGGATGTTAATTCCTTGCTAATTATTTTTGACATTTTGTCTTTGTGTATTTTACTTTGCTATTTAGCAAAATGCTTGGTTATAACATGACTAAAGCTGGACTAAAGCAGGTTTTGTTGTTTTTTTTTGTTAGGTTACGTTAGCCTCTCCTTCATGATTAAGTAACTCAGGCAGGCCAGAGGACCGCTTGTTGCAGGAATGGGAGTGAACAGTGGTTACGTTAAATCTGGTTATATACCCACTCTGCTAACTTTTACAAGCATGTACAACCCTCAGTTAAACAGTAGTTTAGGTAATGCTTTGGTATCAACTATAACAGCCTAATACCTCTAAAAAGCAACTAACGAAAATCAATGTAAAGGTCCTTATTGGTACAATCCAGAGGAAAGAGAGAATGTCCACAAACCTAGTATATTGTACTTTCCCTCTTCTTCTGAACAGCAGCACCTCCGCTGCACTTTTTCCTCTGCTTACTGTACTGTACGTGCGCAGGCAGGATAGACTGAGACAGAGTTTATGATATACTGGCTTTCGGGTTGTCTAGAAAGGGAAGGACAGTTATTGCTCACTGTGCTAAAGATTGAGAAGCCATACATGTATTTCAGGATATGTATAATAAATGACTCTGTGCCTTAACAAACATTTTTTTTTTACATGCTTTTGTTTTATTATATGGACTTTCAGTGCTATTGGAATGTTAGAGTTGGAACTAGCTAGCAGGTAATTATTGTTGCAGCACTTTAGGCATTATTCTTATTATTATACTGTAAGTATTGTATCAGATGTATTCCAGAGCCATAAAATACAAACTGAGGAGTCAATAGTTGATGAGCTTTCTACTTTTCTGTGAAAATCTAATCACGTCATCGATCCAAAGGATGGGTCTCTTGCTACTGCAGATACACTGTTCACTGTACTACACTTCTCATTTTGGAGTTATACTGTAGAGTAGGTTGAATAAATACTAGATGCCCACAGCAATAGAACATTTCAATATATCCCTCTTTGCAACAGTTGCTCTCTTCATGAGCATTGCAATTAATCTTTATGTTGGCAATTTTGAGATACTGTATGTAACCCTCTGGGGACATCTAGTAAGAAGCACAAACTCTGTTGTGTATATTGGGTTTTACTGTGGGTGCCACCAGGTTAACATTCAACACTAACCTCCATCTATTTAGCTGTTCTCTGAAAGTCTGATGATGTCAAGGCTTATGGCTATGAAAAAGTGTTGCAGCCACCGTGTATTTATTTCTTACCTTGGACAGTTTGCTAAAGGTTCTCTCCAGAGTGAAATAGCTGACCAACTCGCAGCACATGGGATAAGTGGATTTGTTGAGTTTGTCTGCTGGGTCAATATGCAGATTTTGAATGAACCTAAGAATTTAGGTTTGACTAAGGATTAAGGTTCAGACTAAGGATGTCAAGTCAGGTACTTTCTCACTTAGAATCAGGAACATCCATGATGTTCACGTCCAGACTGCTCAGAAGAATGCAACTATTTGCTGTGGTGTCAAAACAGTGTTGTGACAAGTTTGGCCACACACCTGCACCCTCTCCCTGTGATCTCTGCTCTCTGCTCCCTTCAGATGCATTGACTTGGACATTGTTGGCCCACTTGAAAGAAGTAGTGCAAGACATGGGTACATCCTGGTGGTCAGCGATTATGCCACAAGATATCTTGAAGCCTTCAGACCTCATTCTGTTACCACACCTATAGTATATAATTTCATTAAACTGTTTATAATTATACTTTATATTGTATATTATCAATTTCACTAATACTTGGTAGAGAAGGCTCTTAAATCTTGATCATTGTTTCATTCTATAAATTTTCTACTTTGTGTAAATTTGGTCATGTACTATGGAAGAAATATTTCTTTTGCAATATGTTATTTAGAGTTGTGCTCCTGTAAGGATCCTCTCGAGTCATCGATAGGATTACATCCTCATGGAAATAGTTTCTTCGAGAATTTCCTGCTACATGGATTCATTCATCTCCCTTTGATCATTTGTATTTTGACAATACCATGAGGACAGAACCAGCCCTAGACCATGATGCATCCACCTCTGAACTTCATTAAAGTTTCTTTCAAGGCTCATATGCAGAGCCAAACACAACATGACTAAGTATTGTTTGTGGGTTGTCTTTAAAATGTTGATTTAAAATGAGTTGCACTTGCATCCTCTCATTTTCCCTCGTGCCTCACCTGGAACAGATGCAGGGTTTCTGCATAACTACAGTAGATGTAGATCACCTCCTGGAGGAGCTCCCGAAAAAAAATTCCAAGGAGAGGAGGTGAAGCACCAACAGAGGCAGGCCAGACATTTCCATGTCAGTAAGTGAGACTGAGGCTGTGTTCAATCTCCTTCTTACCCTCACTTTGGTCAGGCGGTCTTTGTTACCTTCTCCTCACTGCTGAAGACATCATCCTTGCTCTTGTCTTCACCTGGGACATCACCCCATCATCCTGCTCTACAGCTGCTGTTGCTGCATTAAAGACAATTCTGAGGACAGGACTTTGCTTTTCTTGCCCTTCCAAATATTTCACCCTGTTCTTGCCCTCCTGAGAACATCATGCTACCACCATGCCTTGGTGAGAACATCTCTCTTGTACTACGCCCTGCTTTAAATGACACTCTTACAACACACCCTGCTGAGACCGTTGCTCCACATCTCACAGAGAAGGCCACACTCCCACCACACTTCCCAGATTGGTTTGTATATTTAAGTTCTGGCTTTCTATTTTGTACCTTCTGTTGTGCTAAATGTGCTGCTGACCATGGTCACAGTGTTTCTGCCACAAGATAAGGTATTATTTGTTGTTGTCTTCACAATGATTATTAAAGAGAATTGACACTTGCATCCACATGTGTCTCAATTCCTGATAATTAAACTATTATAAAAATCTCTTCTTCTTCTTCTTCTTCTAGTACTGCTACTACTAATAATAATAAGTATAAGCATTTGAAGGTTTGTCAACAAAGTGGTATAAAATATATTACTTCCTTTTTTTTTCATTTGTATTTTTATATGTTTTAAGTTGAAGCCTTTTAGGCTCAAATTTACCTCACGTTACACTGCACTGTTAATTGAAAAAAATCTGTTAATGGGGTAATATAGGGGGAAAAAGTATGCACAACACACAGCCTCAGCTGTACAGACATCTAGAAGAACTTCCTTCCACCATCTAGTGTCATGATGCAGGTCTTTCTTTTACCCTTAGAGATGGTATGACCTTGTGAGCAGTGCTGGAGGATCGGTGGAGCGTCATATAGTGTGGGATGTGTTCAGTGCTCGTAGGCAAGTGGGACCTGGTGTTTTAAATCTGACACGATGTGTGAGCGTTGTGAGAAACGGCTGGTAGTCAGAATCAGATGGAACACGTGGCTTGGTGTTAAAGATCTTTGCATTTAAAAAGTAAAACAGATGCATGCAAACATAGGTTTCAGCTCTGAGGTTATAAAACATTCAGACCATGATCTGGACAGTTGGTGTGTGTGTGTGTGTGTTTGAAGACCTGTGGTTAGAGAGAGCTGGTCTTTACATGACTTTTGGTACAATGCAGCAAAAAAAAAAAAAAAAAAAAAAGCTGGCTAAAAATAGTATAGTTGACCTGTGTGAGTTTTTCTGTGCTTCAGTATGATGAAGATCAGGACACCAAGAAGTATCACAATCAGTGCACCAAATCCCAAAATCAGCGTGAAGAACACAGCAGGAGAGTCTGTGTCTTGGATCACAGCA
>CM059208.1:4465101-4816703 GCA_030347435.1 Clarias fuscus
AAGTACATATTTACGTGTTGGGGGTCTGTTTATTGAAAATGTAACATTTTATTTTATTTCTGGTCAAAAGAGCGAAATGAACTAAATGACTCAAAAAAAAAGATTCATTCATTTTGATGAACTAGATTCAAAGAACCGAGTCACTTAAATGATTCAAACTTCCCATCACTACTAATATAGTTATCATGATGTTGCTAGTTACATGATAATATAGCTATCATAATGCTAGCAATATGCTAACATGAGGGTGGGCTCATTTTACTCAGGCAATCAATAAGTCAGAATAAATTGTGAAGCTGTCAAGCCACAGCCCTAGGCCCGAGTTTTGCCTTTTGCGAAGCGAAGCACTACTATTATCTTCTTCCAGACAAACGTTTGGCGCGTAACTAGTTCTGCACCATTTGTCGTAGACCCATGAATGAGGTGTCAAATCGTGTGGCTTATTCGGAAACGGGGGGCTATGACTTTTCTAAGCGGTGGGCCATAAATTGCCCCCCACACGGGACAGTTAATCGCCCCAAAAACATCAGCTATGTCAATGATGCCATGGCAAGCACCTCTCACATTTTCTTCAGGAAATATACCTCTCTAGTTATAATTATTATGCAGACTGTACTTGTCATTTTAAGTAAAAGCACTTTCTAAACTAAACTACAACTAAGTATTAAGACCTAGAGCGGAACACGGACAGGAAAACACGGACCTTTGGTGAGGAACATGATGTTCACAGAGTGTCTCACATGGAGAGTTTACAGCTTTTTTAAATTTTAGAGGAATTTTCTGGCCAAACAAGATATTTTACATTGCTGTTTAGCTGACACAACGTGTATCCAGTTCAATGACTTTACTTGTCTCTGGTTCAAACATTTAGGTCAGCTCAAGTAGTTATAATATTTGTCTAGGGTTGACTTGACCAGAGGCTTATCAGTCTTGTGCTGATTGTTTTAGTTTACAATATCATTGCAAAGATTTCTTCTTTTTCCCCCAAATGTGTCAGACACAAAAACAAGTCTATGGCAACAAGAGTTTGTTCCTCAGCATGTGAATCTGAGGTGAGCAGTCTCTTCAAGTGTAATTATAATGGTCCAGGCCTTTTGTATTCATCTGCATTAGATTAAAGGGGTATCGACTCGATCCGGTTTTCATACAAATAAGTTAAGTGTAATAACATTTGTAGACAAGCATTAGCGACTCTGAAGCCAATCCCCCCCCCCTGCAGGAATAGAGAGACACTCCTTGGCCTTGGAAAGTTTGCCTCATGTTGCTTTTCATGTTTCTAAAAAATACTTTCGGCTTGGAAGCGCCTATCGGCGGGAAATGCCCTATTAAAGAGGGTGATTAGTGTGGGTTGGCAGGGTACGTCTCGAGCCAGATACAGTGGACAGGCTTGTGTTCCTCACTAAAAACATGTAGAATGCTGTCACACACCTGTTTGATTTTATTTAGCATGTAAGTTGCATGTGGTTTACAAAATTGTTTTTCTTAAGTGATAAAAAAACTATTCTATTTCCTTCTATTTTCACAAATATTTATTTTATAAAAAGTAATTTAGGTCTGCAGCTTGCAGTTTACTGATCCCTCATATATCACTAGAATACCTAGAACTTGTAAAGAGCGGTGAAAGTTTACATTTTATTAATCCTCAAAAGAGGTGTGTGTGTATGCATGTACTGATGACTGTTTTTCTAAAATAACAAGAAAACCTCTTAGCGAAAGTAGGTTTGCACTTTAAGTCCAACTGAGCAGTACGTTTGGTTATATTGTTTTTGTTTAAATTTCCTATGTATTTCCTATACCCTCTAGTATTTTATTCATTTTAAGAAAAATAATCATTTTTAAATTGAAAATCGAATTTTGTCCAAAAAAAAAAAAAAAAAAAAACATCAGAGATTGAATTTATAGGGCATTTTGCCCAGCTCTAGAAATAGACAATATATGTTTATCACAAATGTCTCTGAAGCACAGTAAGTTTGTCTCTCAGAAAATAACCTGATTATAAATAAAAATGTTTGTATCACTTTTGAAAAACAGTTCAATTTTGTTAAAAGAAAAACAAAACAATACTAAGGCGGCATGGTGGTGCAGTGTGTCAGGGATAACCCCTAGAGGGCGCCAAACCGCCCTGTGATTTTGTTTGTAGTTCCTTTTGTTTAAACTCTTTCCCATTATGCACCTCGGTCAGGTGACGTGGGGCGCTCACCTGAACCGAGTTGGTTATTAGTTTCTTTATAAATAGGTTGTTTTGAGTTTAGTTAGCTGTCTTGCATCTGTTGATTTACACCCCGTTAATGTCTGTGAGTTTAGTCCGTGTTTCCCGTTGTCTTTATTCGTGTTTTGGTTGTTTTATTATTAAAGTCTATTTGTTTGTTTGATTTCCCTGTTTTGTGTTAAATAAAAACATCGTTTCCTTTAACACCTGGACCTCTGCATTTATGCCTCGCACCCAAGTTCGTGACACAGTGGTTAGCACTGTAACCTTGCGCCTCCAGGGTCCGGGTTCAATACCCGGCCAGGGTCGAATATTGTCTCTGTGTGCATGGAAGTTACATGTTATGTTCAACTGAACTGGTGTTCCCAAATTGGTGTCCCATAGTGTGAGTGAGTGTATATGTGTGTGCCCTGTCATGGATTGGCACACCGGCATAGATGATGAGCGAGTGTGTGACTAAAGCACTACTGTGTTTTAAAGATGCATTGTGCAATCAGCCAGCGATCACAATCGATCAGCCATGACAGGTGATCCGAAAGTGAAGAATGGCCCAGACAGGAGTGGAGCACAGTGTTTGTTTGGGTTCACATTGGGGAAGCACAGAGAGCCACCATCTCACTCACAGATGAAGAAGATTATGACCAGCTGAAGGCAGAGATATTAGCCCACTGTTGTTGTTGGTAGACTCCTGCCTCTTCAGGATGGATCATCAACAGGGCCACTACTGACAGAATGGATCATCATCTCAGGAATCCGCCTTCCAGCTCTACGAGACACAGGGGGTATGATCTCTTCAGCCTACCCTTCAGTCGCTCCACAGGACTCAGGCAGACCCACTCTGATTCGTACGACAGGACCCCTACACTATCACAGAATGAGTGGGGCCAGTAAACCATCACCAACAACAGCCTGGTAAGAGAAAAAGTTCTGAGCTGCATCATCTAAATTGACTGAGAAAGTGGATAGACCCATTGCCATGGTTTTATCAGAGCCTCCAGAATGAGGTGTGGTCCAATGAGAGAAGAGCTCATCCTGCTGTAGCACCAAGAACTGAGCAAGCTGACTGACGGACTTCAGGGTGTGTTCTCCACTGAGCCGATCCTCATGCACCTCGTTAAGCACAACATTTGAATAGTGTACTGAAAGCGCTCAAACGAGTGCTGAAACAAATCGGAAAAATATGCCATTGTGGGCAGACAGAAGCACACAGTTCTACTTTTTGGGTTTATCAGCACAGTTCGTCTGACTGATGCACAGTATCAAATAGGCTGTGGCTTACTAAATACATAGTCCATATGTGTTCAAGACCCACCACAAAACAGGACATGCTTTTTGGGGGCTTGCAGGGTACTACAGATGATTTAATGGCATCCCTCTATTTGATTTAACCAGCCAGAGAGTGTGCAGTGAACAGAGACTATAGACATAGCTTTGTAGAAACTAAAGTGACCCCTCTCCCACTAAAGTGACCCCTCCCCCACCCTCTGCAAACCCACATTTTAACTGTCCCTTCCTGGTACAAAAATAACATGGATCTCTACTGTGTTTGTCTCACACACATAAAACTTGCTGTATGAAACACAATTAAACACAATCTAAAAGCACTCAGAACGAGCTTCTAGACCATGGGCTGTTGAGGTGCAGTGGAAACTGGCCTGTGGTATCGTTGTCATCAATGCTAGTTAGCTAGCTGGCACTGGTGGAAGACGACCCATTAGCTAGTCTGAGATACATAGAGGGAGAAATGTATCACTGTTTAAGTAATGTTACATCATCAGAAGGATTTCTAAGGCTTTTAAAACAATCTATATCTACTTTGCTGCCTCTTCATGTGCAC
This sequence comes from Clarias fuscus, assembly GCA_030347435.1. Classification (NCBI taxonomy): domain Eukaryota; kingdom Metazoa; phylum Chordata; class Actinopteri; order Siluriformes; family Clariidae; genus Clarias; species Clarias fuscus. Next base: position 4,469,148 of record CM059208.1, read on the forward strand.
TGTTGTGTTGTGTGTGCACTGAGAGACTACCAGCAGATCCAGCACGTGCAGTGGACTCCTGCATGTTAATCAGTCAGAGTTTACGTTGTGAATTAATGAACAGGCCTTACTGTAGATATTAATATGATAAAATCCAAGACCATTCCATTTATCTTACTGGTGTGGTCATCACATTACTCATGATTTGCTGTTCAAATACACACACGCACACACACACACACACACACACACACAACACACACACACACACACACACACACACACACATATACACACACACACACACACACACACACTACATTTTCCTCTGCAGAGTCTCTTTGCCGTGAGACAGAAACTTCTTTAACTGGTCAATACAGTCAGTCTCCAGGAAGTTCTTCCAGTGTGTAGCCTCAGTGCCTTTAGGATCCCAGTCGTTTATGAAACTCTTGACTTTATCATTAGCTGCAGTCCAGGTTCCAGTTGTCAGATCCAGACCGATGAAATCTTCTCCATCATAACTGTACTGATCGTATCCTCTAGTGGTGACATCATCAAGTTCACAGCCATAAATCCTCTGTACTGTATGATCTCCTGCACACACACACACACATACACACACACACACACACACAATGGATGAGTTTCCATTTACACTCAGTTCCAATCATTATACTATGTTTTCAGTGTTACTGAAGACGACATGTATAAGAACATTTAATATCTCCTGTTCTATGAGATTCTACACTGCAGGGATTCACAGCTCTGTGTGTGTAAAGTGAAAGTAAAGTGCTTTTTTCAGCTAACAGAATATTGAGCACTATTCGGACGGGACTAGTTTCACTGGGGGACGTTAGAGAAATTTCTGTTTCACAGAGGTACTTTGTGATTTTAATCCTGTCCGAATCAGCCATGTCTGTCTTTTTCTCACACGACCTCTGTGAAAATTCCAGAGCAAACGACCTACTGTTTTTCAGCAAACCCGGCTGTGCTCTGAGAAATCTCATCCCGTCCGAATGCGAATGTCTGTGTTTGCCGAAAATGTTTTTTTCCGAAACGTGTTTTGGTCAACGTGAACTTCCGTACAATCTCTAGCGCTAGTGTGCGTGTGTGAGTGCCAGCCTATACACTAAATACACTAGTGTGTGACCATAAACATACAGTACATTCCTTCATTTTAGTCTTTTTTAAATGAGCAAATATTTCCTTTCTTCATATCCATTTATTAATTATGATGTTTACAATATTTCTGAGAGGAGAAGGTGGTAAGATCCTCCTCTAGCTCGGGGCTCCACCCAAGAGATGCCAAAACAGACTAAACATCTGGTGCTGAGATCAGAGTTTGAGATTTATCCCATACTATCTCTGAACACAGGAGTGTGTATTTGTTTTTAAAAGAGATCCTATCAATCTGTGCCGTTTCTGTTTTATATTTTGCTCAGTCGTGTGTGTGTGTGTGTGTGTGTGTGTGTATACTTACAGTAAAATGAAAATAAAATTCATCATATTGTCTACAGTAGGTTGTGCTGAAAAATACAAGATAATTTATCACAGAATAACTCTATATTGTACAATCCTGACAGCACACACATACACACACACACACACACACACACACACACACACACACATTGTATACTGTATATTAAAGCACAGTAATGCAGAAAATGTTTTGTGTAGAGGGGAGGGGTAGGAGGCTGAATCTCTGAAATGTGAAAGTAAATATCAAAAGAAATAATAATATAGTGTTAAAGGTCATGCGTATTTGTTGTTGTATGTAGTAGAGCACTTTTGTGCTGCAGGTAATGCCAGTCCGCTCCACTGGCTACAACCGCAAGTATATTTCACACCAACATCACAGTTGTTTACTTCCATTAGCGTTAATGCAAACTACTGGATCCAACCGCCGTTAAACAACAATGAGGAAGAAGTGTTAGGATAATCAGTCTGGTCAGAATGTTCTCTAGGCTCAGTGAGACTTCTGCCTCTAAAGGGATCAAACATGTCATTGTGACAAAGTGTGTATTAGTGCTGAAAGTCCTGAATGTGTTTTACCTCCAGTGGGATTAAATCTCTGCTTTGCTCGATACACAAAGGCTTGGAACTTGTCCTGCTGATCCGTCATACGCCGCGTCTCTCTGTCCCAGTAACCTGGATCATCAGCTTCAATCTTCTTCATCCACTCCGTCTGTGGGATCATCTTCCTGCTGTGGCTGTCATAGTACACACACTGCTCTCCATCCACCAGACCAACAGCAGTGAATTGTGGGAAATGTAGTCCTCAGTCACCCAGTTTCAGTAAATAATCACATAGAAAACTATAAAGTTGCATAAATTGTGAGGATGCCATCAACACACACACACAACACCTACAACACGTACTGACTGACTGACTGAGGACACACAATGGTGTTAAATTTAACCCAAAAGATTTATGAAATAAACACAAAGCATCAGCTCGTTCCCCCTTAATGTTACTTCAGAGAAGAGAAGAGCAGAGACGCACTAATGTTCTGTGAGTTTAATACTTTTACTTTAGGACTATAATTACATTCAGCTGGTATCACGTCTAGACTTTGAAGTCTTTAAGACATTTATATAAACGGCCCCACTGTCTCTCTGGTGTTTCTGTTACTGTGTGTACAGAGAGAGAGAGAGAGAGAGAGAGAGAGCACAAGTGTGTGTGAGTGTGTAAAGTAAACACACAATTCAACACACTCACTCACATGCTCTCTCTCCCCCCCCTGTGTCTCTGTGTGCATCAATACTGAAAGAACACAATTCATATTAGAGCATTACTTAATATTATAATAATTAGGTATTATTATTGTTGTTGTTGTTGTTATTATTATTATTCAGTTATTTATTATTTTATTATGTATTGTATTATTTTAACTTGACATACATGTTTAATAATTTTCCAAATCTTCTACATGTTGTTTAAGAATAACAGAGATTTTATTTAATGGAATAAAGTTGTGTTTTTACCCAGACATTTCAGAATAATATATTTTAGAGCTGAAGTCACAATAATGTATGGTTATCACACTGTCTGAATCTCACACACTGATTGTGTGCTTCAGTACAAACACACACTCTCTCCTGCCAGAACTTTACACTTCACTAACATCACTAGGGTGGATAGAGGCAGCAGTAGCACTACAGTAACAGGATCTATACACCCTGATCAGACAGAACGTCATCAGCACTGAGAGGTGAAGTCAAGAACGTTAGAGATGGATAGACAATCAATCAATCAATCAATCAATACATACTAATATTTAATTGGACCTTCTTTTGCTTTGATTACAGCTGTTGCATCATTTTGATAAGCCAAGCATTGTGTGTGTGTGTGTGTGTGTGTGTGTGTGTGTGTGTGTGTGTGTGTGTGTGTGTGTGTGTGTGTGCGTGTGTGTGCGCGTGTGTGCGCGTGTGTGTGTGTGTGCATGAGAGCTGCTTTAGACAATGTTGAAGTCTCAGTCGTCTCCTTCTGTATCCTCTTAACTGTATGTTTATGTTCAACTGTAATAACTGTCCAAGGACAACTGACAAATTGTCTATTTTATTTATTAACAGGTTTTAAATGTATATGATGAAAAATGTAAACCTGTAATTCAAAATGCTTTATGTGAAATTACATTTTTGTTAGAAGTGCAGCACATTTTATTTATCACTACAAATAAACAATGATGTAGAAATCATGTGCTATTTTATAAACAAGAAGGAAAAAGTGTGTTGAGGTAAAAAAAAACAGGTACAGTACATTGTGTGTGTGTGTGTGTGTGTGTGTGTGTGTGTGTGTGTGTGTGTGTACGTGTGTGTGTACACTGTAAAAATTTTTTTTTACAGTTTTTGCCAATACATTTTACAGTGTTTTCTCAGTTTTTTTAAATGACAGAAATTATTATTTAAAAAACAACAATAAACTGTTAATTGAAATGTGAGACGTGATTTTACAAAGAAATTCTGTATAAACAAAATACACTAGATTTTAAATGACAATAAAAAAAATAACTGTAAAAATAAAGTTTTTTTTTTTTTTTTTTTTTTTAACTTGCTGGCCTCTTCTTTGAAGCATGGAATTTCTGAAACCACTTAGTTATTCACAGATGTTCAGAGATTTGTTAAGAACAGAGTGTTTTTTGTATACACACACACACACACACACACACACACACACACACACACACACACATATATATATATATATATATACATTCATACATACACTACTATGTACTATACTTAAATGGCAGCATATTTTGTAATTTTTTACAAAAAAAATGTTTTTTTTTTTGTAAAAACATTTGGCCTTTAAATGCATTCCAGTGATGAATTGAATAAAATGCAATAGTAAATGTAAAAAGTTAAAAGTTAATGTAAAATGAGTCAAAAAACTATATTTGCTATTTAATAATTTAATAATAATAAATAAAATAACATGAAAGTAAAACTACAACATTTATGCTAAAAAATCATATTATTCTGTGTTCAGAAAACAGTACTGAGCCCCTAAAGGGACATGGGTGGAAAAAAATAAACGTTAGAGGGAAAAAAAAATTCCGCCTTTTTTTTTTCTTCCCCAGACCCGCTTCCTCCCTTTTTCTCTTCAAAGAAATTCCCCCCCCCCTCATCCATGTCCCTTTAGGGGCTCCGTAGAAAAGGATTTGTAGAGCAATCATTTTCAGGCATCAGAACACCACTGAAAGGTGCACGCAGGAGGAAGCGCGCCATATATGGAGAAGACGGCAAGGTGCTGTGAGGATGCTCTAGCTGTGTTCCAGACACGAGAGTTCCAAGAAACACGTTTGCGAGGTCATTTCAAAAGTTTTGACTCAAATTATTTAATGTATTTATCGACACATTATACGATAAAACTAACTAAGTGTACATTTTGATAAACTACCGAAGACAAGCTAGGTAATGTAGGTGAGGCGTTAAATTGGCTAGGTCGCAGCAGAGTTTTAGCTGCAACTTTTAACGTTACCTGTTTATTTATGAGTTGCTAACAACGTTAGCCTTGTGCGGCTGTATTTGTGTGACGCTGGCTAACTAATGAACACTTGCTAGCAGCATCAACAAAATATACCTTGCAAACTCTCATATATTAACTAGGCCAATACATAGTGTTAAAAGTGTTAGTGTAAGATAATTGTTTCGTTTAAAATCAACGTTGACTGGTTTTGAATGATGGTTCAGTGTTCAAAAGTAATGCACTGTTTGCGGAGTCAGGAGTAAGTATAAAGCTCATACTATACCAAGATGCTTTTGAGATTGTTAACTCACTTAGGTAAGTGAAAAAAAAAAAAAAAAAACAGGATACTTGGGGTTTACTTTACACTGGCCAACCTTGACCCATTTTATCGATCCAGCATTGAAAACCAACAGCTTGTGCTCCTGTGTAGAGAGGAACACTTTAAATATTTTGGACATGACAAGTGTTCTCTACAATGCTGTCAGATATAAACAAACTAGAAACAAATGGACTTGTCATCTCTGGCCATGTTGTTAAAGCAACAATTTTTTGCATTGCTGGTGATAATTTGGGATCCCACAATACTGGAGGTTTCACAGAGAATTTCAGTACTTCTGCTTACTTCTGTAGATATTGTCTGGTAACTAGAAGTGAGTTCCATGATTCTCAAAAAGGGGCCCCACTCAGAACATTGCAAAACTACAATGGGGCAGTACAAGAAATACAAAGTGGTTCCCTGACAGAAAGCAGAGGTGTAAAATTTGATTCAGTTTTCAACTTCATCTACTTTCATGTCTGTCAGCCTGGCCTCCCACCTTTTATTGGTCATGATGTGTTTGATTTTGCATTATTCTGCTTTGATACTGAAGTTTGGCCCTCTGATAAGACTGTGGACAATGAGATTTGAAAGCAAGCATTCTTACTTTAAAGGATGTGTGAGAAGAACACAAAACACAAAAAAAATGTCTGCCAGACACTAGCGAAAAACCACCAACTTCTCCAAACATATCTATACTCCAGTTCTGTCTTTGCTCCGACTTTGCAAGTGAAACATTCCACGCCTTTCCACTCTGACTTGTATAATGAGGCCGTATGCAGTGCAGTAGAAGCAAGCTTTCCTGATCAGTGTGATCTCATAGCATCTACTGAGGTACTGTGGAGAGGCACTCTTTACAAAAAGAGCTTTCATGCCAACAGAGTTTGGACAAATCGAACTCGTACTAATGATGAATAAAAAGGTGTACTTCCTTGAGACTCCTCTTAGTTCATCTTACTTGAAGGAGTCGGGACTGTATGAAATTCATACAGCATGTGGGGACATGAAGTGCTTAAATGGAGAGCTGTTGTTGGATTATTATCCATTGCCTGCTTATCATTTGTGCGGAACTAGCCATTTCTCTTAAGCACAGCATAGTAGATGCTGAGTAGGAAAAAGTAACAGTGATTGTGATTATGAGCACCAGCTAATATAATGATGATTGTACTTGACTGTGGACTTTAAAGTCATGTTTGGGGATGTGTAAAATGCTTATAAATTATGTTTTGGTTAACTTGGTGACATCATGCCCTAAATATTTTTCTGGTTTTGAGAGTTATCAAAACAGAAACCCTCATCCACTAACAAAGATGCAGACACGTATACAAAAATATAATTCAGGCTAAAGGTTTGAAGATTTATTTGCCCGTTTTGAGAATGCTTAGCCTAACACTAAATTATGTCTTACACATTTTTTTCTTAGTAATGGGTGATGTAGACAGTGAGCTTGCTGACTTCATTGGATCTGTGCTCCCAACTTCAAGTTCAAAAGACCTGATATTGGAGACTCTCCAGTCCTTAGGTGTGGAAACCCTGGAAGATCTAAAAAATGTCCAGGAGCCAGATCTTGTTAACATCCTGAGGCCAATTGAAGCTAGAAAATTTATTGGACGTATTAATGCTTCATGTAAGTATATTTAACTGCAAGTATATTATATCCTCACAACATAAGGTTAATTTTATTATTCTAGCTTTGCAAGTGATTCATAGCAAGGCTAATTCCTATTTTGTCTCTCCAGGTGAGAAGGATGCAGATGAGTTTCCTGATCAACCTACCAGAGCTCAGCCAAATCGAACACTATGCAGAGAGCCTTCATCTACAAGTGCGTTTGATTTTAAAACTTTTGGCTGATTTAAAAAAACTTTTATCTTCTAATGACTAATTAAACAGAGGTACACTCTAAAAAATTATTTGTTGGGTTTACTTAAAAAAAAATTATCGTAACAATTTGCATTCATCTTTTTAAGTTGTGCCAACTCTGGCATAATTGAGTAAATCCAACTTGTAATTTTAAATAAGAGTAATGTAACAGTTTAAGTGCAACCAACATGATTTGGTTTTATCTCAACAAACATAATTAAGTTGAACCAACTCAATATTAATTAAAATGTTCAGACAATATTAAGTTGGTCACATTGTTCCATTTAAGTTACTCCAACTTCTTTTTTTTACTTATATCCTACTTATAAATATGCATGCAAATTGTTACGATAATTTTATTTAGTATTAGTAACTTAAAAAATCACAGTGAATCAGTCATTTCAGTTATTCCAACTGATCAAAATCTTTATTATAAAACCTTAAACAAAAAAGGTTTTGTTCCAACCATGAATCCCTATAAACCTTAAACTTATCTAAGTCTTCAATTTCAATGTCTTATTTTTTATTTAAAAATTACATTAATACATTTTTAATCCTTTTAATAAATATAACACAATACAAACACTGGCAACCTTAACAGGCACACCTGTCCAACGTTACTAGGACTGAATGAATGGCTGGTGTATTATACAGTCAATTTCAGGTAAAAACAACAGCACAATCCAGACGAGGACAGTGAGCTGCTTTAAAAACAAACAAAAAAAACACCAAAAAAAAAAAAAACATGGAACAGCGCTACATGCCACCTGAACTAAAACACTGTAACACAACCCACTTTTTCTCTTTTTTCTTTTATGAAAGCAGTTTACATTTTAGTGACATTATCCTTAGGCTGGCTTTCAGTCCATCTAGTTCCATAAATATCTTTTGGAATAAATGAAGTGTTCTTCAGTTCTTTGGGATAGCTGAGGTTGAGTGCATATATCAGTCCCATTAGCAAGACTGTTCCTTCAATAACAATCTTTGCACTGGCTGGTAATATAATCCAAATGAGGCACAAACTCCTCTCCGTTTCTTACGGTGGCCGAGAAGTGCAAAACAAAATACCAAATGAGAAAACACAACGATAATTCACTCAAACAGGAAAAGGCAGGTATAGTTTGCGAATGAAATTCTTATTTTACTTTGGTTGGCACTTCTCAGCCACCGTAGTTTCTCCTTTATATGCGGCATTAAATGGCGGAAATTCAAACGTTGCGGAACTCAATTATACAAGTTGTGCACGCTTAATAATTTACCTTGTTGAGTGGTGATGAACTGATTTATTCAAGATACTTAAATAATTAAGTTAAGAAAGTGTTCATTTTTATTTTTCACTGACTTCCTAAAATGAGTTTAGTAAAAACTCACTAAAATATGTACATTTGACATAATTTTTTTAATGAAACCTTTTCTTTTTCAAGTTTTACCAACTATCACCATGAATGATTTTTTAGAGTGTACATCAAGTATATCTAAAGCCTACATGAAGTAATATTATGTGATCTTGATAATGTTTCAGGGCTTGTAGTTATTGCTTCAATTTAATGAACTCTTTTTTTTAAATACATATTTTCTCTCTCTAGGTGCACTGTAAAAAATCCAACTAGCAAAATGTTGGCATAATGAATATTCATTAGTAATCTGGACAATAAGACATGAAAAAGCTGACTGAACTAGTGAAAACAAGTTCATTAAAAACTCGCTGGGTCAACTAAGACTTTCTAATGCAAGTTAACACGCACAGAAGTTGGTTCGGAAGTTGGCTCATGCGCGCTGTTACGTCTCTAAAGTTAGCGCATGCGCGCTGATACGTTTTTTGGCGCATGCGTGTTGGGTGCAGCGGGTATTTTGAACATCATCTGGATTAGTATCCCGTTTCTCCACCTCACAACGGACAACTTCCTTTAAACTTTGGTAAGTGCACATATTTATATCGAAGTCCTTTGTAGAAATGGTCTTAACATAAATGAGCGTTATTATATGGCGTTCTTTACGAAGTACATGTAGCTTGGTGCAGTTGTTTATTTAACGTGAGAAAGATGCAAGTCATCCTGTAACCTGAATTACTACAATCAATATATTTTGTATTATTTTGAGTTTACTACATTTATTTGTCATTTATTACAGGTGTTGCATATTATGAAGTATATTTAATTGTATTAGAAATATTAAATGTAGAATTGAATATTATTTCATTATTATTCACAGCACATGATTTTTTTTTTTCAGTTTGTCTTGCCGTTTGGCTTAATAAAATAAGTTGTCGCAAACTTAACTGTAGCCGTTTATTACCCGCAGCCAAAGAGACTGGAGAATAATAAGACAAGTCTAGAAAGTCTGGTTAAATTCATAATAACTCTTCTACACTTGGTATTTAAAATCTGCAGTATTTGCACCACAGTATTTGTAATCTTTTCATTTAACGTTTCAGAACACATTCTCTCAATATCCTCCTGGATAAACACATTTCCAGACTTCATCACAAGACCTCAAACTTTGCCATTTCATGCAAGTAAACATTTACAATGCAGTATTTTTAATGATTTTAAGAAGGAAGTATGAAGTTAGGGTAAAAAATCATTCGTGTTATACGTGTTATACTAGTTTACTTTTTTATGTAAGACTATTCATGCCCCATTTCACTAAATATAACTAAAAAGAAGTAAAAAGACTATTGAATATTTTGGTCAATATAATTGGTCAGATTAGCTCTGCACTAACGTTCAAAAGTTTTAGATCTGTATTATTTTTAGTTTTTAAAAGAGTTTTATGTTAATCAATGCTACATTTATTTGATCAATAAAAAATACTACATTTATTTGATATAGTAAAACTGGAATAAGGTGAAAATGTTAGACTTCAAAATTTCTGTTGTCTACTGGAATGTACTGTACTTAAAACTGTAATTTATTGCTGTGACATTAAGCTGAATGTTCTGCATCATTACTCAAGTCTTTAGTGTCACATGGTCTTCAGAAATCCCTCTAATATGAGGATCTGATCATGGGAAAATTTCTTGATATTTTTGTATAGAGAGTTATACTTTTTTTGCCAATTTTAATAATAATAAGAATGTTAGCCTATAAAAATGTCTAATACTGTCATTTAGTTCGGGGGGGTGTATTGTTTCCACAAAAGTCAATAAATGTTTCTTGATCATTATGAATGAATTAAAGAAATAGTGATTTCTGCGGATCATGTGACACTGAAGACTGGAGTAATGATGCAGAAAATACAGCTTTACATCACAGCAATAAATAAAACAATTTAAATACATTCCAATGTAAAAAAAAGCTGCTATATTTCACGTTTTACTGTATTTCTGATCAAATAAATGTAACCTTCATGAAAACTTGTGCGAGTTCAGTTAGATCTGCTCTGAAGCACAGTTCTTCTCTTGGAAAACATATAAGAAATAGAGAGATGGTATTTTGCCCCTTACAGAAATGTAGATTCAAGCTTTAGCAGCCATCAAAGATTTCACATTAATGCATAAGGAATCAGAGAAAATCTTGAAAGAAACAGAACCTGAGCTGAACAGTGAACCTGAAGCTGGGACTTCACCTTGTTCACATGTACAGTACAGTCGTGGCCAAAAGTTTTGAGAATTACATAAATATTGGAAATTGGAAAAGTTGCTACTTAAGTTTTTATAATAGCAATTTGCATATACTCCAGAATGTTATGAAGAGTGATGAATTGCATAGTCCTTCTTTGCCATGAAAATTAACTTAATCCCGAAAAAAATTCCACTGCATTTCATTGCTGTCATTAAAGGACCTGCTGAGATCATTTCAGTAATCGTCTTGTTAACTCAGGTGAGAATGTTGACGAGCACAAGGCTGGAGATCATTATGTCAGACTGATTGGGTTAGAACGGCAGACTTGACATGTTAAAAGGAGGGTGATGCTTGAAATCATTGTTCTTTCATTGTTAACCATGGTGACCTGCAAAGAAACGCGTGCAGCCATCATTGCATTGCATAAAAATGGCTTCACAGGCAAGGATATTGTGGCTACTAAGATTGCACCTCAATCAACAATTTATAGGATCATCAAGAACTTCAAGGAAAGAGGTTCAATTCTTGTTAAGAAGGCTTCAGGGCGTCCAAGAAAGTCCAGCAAGCGCCAGGATCGTCTCCTAAAGAGGATTCAGCTGCGGGATCGGAGTGCCACCAGTGCAGAGCTGCTCAGGAATGGCAGCAGGCAGGTGTGAGCGCATCTGCACACACAGTGAGGCCAAGACTTTTGGAAAAGAAGCCACTTCTCTCCAAAAAAAAACATCAGGGACCGATTGATCTTCTGCAAAAAGTATGGCGAATGGACTGCTGAGGACTGGGGCAAGGTCATATTCTCGGATGAAGCCTCTTTCCGATTGTTTGGGGCATCTGGAAAAAGGCTTGTCTGGAGAAGAAAAGGTGAGCGCTACCATCAGTCCTGTGTCATGCCAACAGTAAAGCATCCTGAGACCATTCATGTGTGGGGTTGCTTCTCATCCAAGGGAAGGAGCTCACTCACAATTTTGCCCAAAAACACAGTCATGAATAAAGAATGGTACCAAAACACCCTCAAACAGCAACTTCTTCCAACAATCCAGCAACAGTTTGGTGAAGAACAATGCATTTTCCAGCACGATGGAGCACCGTGCCATAAGGCAATAGTGATAACTAAGTGGTTCGGGGACCAAAACGTTTAAATTTTGGGTCCATGGGCCTGGAAACTCTCCAGATCTTAATCCCATTAAGAATTTGTGGTCAACCCTTAAGAGGCGGGTGGAAAACAAAAACCCACTAATTCGGACAAACTCCAAGAAGTGATTATGAAACAATGGGTTGCTATTAGTCAGGATTTGGCCCAGTTGATTGAGAGCAGCCCAGTCGAATTGCAGAGGTCCTTAAAACGAAGGGCCAACACTGCAAATACTGACTCTTTGCATAAATGTCATGTCATTGTCGATAAAAGCCTTTGAAACGTATGAAGTGCTTGTAATTATATTTCAGTACATCACAGAAACAACTGAAACAAATATCTAAAAGCAGTTTAGCAGGAAACTGTGTGAAAACTAATATTTGTGTCATTCTCAAAACTTTTGGCCACGACTGTAGAATTGAGAGAACAGGACACCGAATAATTTGATGCTGAGACACTTGAGCACAAACCTGAACATCTTTTTTTTCCATGCAAACAGTATTGCATATTTCTAAATCTTTCTCTCATAATTAGAGTCTCCCTAATGTTAAATGTTGTGAATACCTGAAAGTTTATCAAAAGTGACGATGCATAACATTAGCGCCCTTTTTTCAGACTTCAAATATTGTGGCTCACTGAATGAAAACTGTCCTGGAAGATCTCGATGTGTTTATCCGTGATGGATCATCTGCACTATTCAGAACATGTCTGGTGAGTATGTTGCATTGATTCTCTGCAGGCACTTTGACAAAAATACGGCTGTTAATATTTGTGTTGACATTATTAAGATATTTAAATTCTTATTCATTTGAACTCCGGTTCTTATTTTACTTTATCTGATCATCTCAACTGATTTTAAAGGTGTTTCTTTCTGTACATTTTGTCTACATTAATCTAGTAGGATCCAAAATGTTCATGGAACAAAAAGAAATATAAAAACATAGAAAAGATGGAAGTCAAAAGTGATTTTTTTTTGTACTCTTTATTACATTAGGACAGTACCCCTGATGGCGGACAGACCAGAGGGATGAAAGTGGGAGTTCCTATTGTGATTGATGATGACTCCCCTACGACTTTGACCAGTGTCATAAACTTTACTCTTGTGTTGGAGGAAGGGATTGTCTTGCAAGATGCTCCAGAACAGTTTGGCCTTTGACCTGTTTGCCTTGGATTTCAGTACCAAAAATTCGGAAGTACACTTTTGAGGTGATTGAGAAGGTGTTCATGGAATTGGGCACTCACTGCTCTGCAAGGGTACAATCCCTTAAGACTTAACTTCTCCTATGACTTTGCTTTTGTGAGCTGTTTTCAGACTTCAAATTATTATTATTATTAATATTATTATTTTGTACTCCTTGTTTTGTGAAGTTTAGACTGTAAAAGGCATTTTGCCATGTTTCTTTTTGTGTACTTTTATTTGAAAGTCATGGAATGTGGTTGTAGTGTGTTCCTTTTGATTTAAAATAAAATTTGGAAGAAACTTTCAAGCATTCAGTTACAGATTTTTTCATTATATTATATTACAAAAAAACCCGCTTCAGTAAATTTAAACACATATTTTGAACCCAATACATGTGACAAGTTCACATTTATTAAATTAATAAGTCTTTGAAACTATCACATCACTTTTAACTTTAACAAAAGAATATAAGTTGGGAGACCTTACTCAGTAAATTTAGTTAAGTCAACAACAAGTTGACTTAACTCAAAATTTCAAGGCAACTTGCTGCACAGCTTTTTTGAGTTAACTCCACTTTTAACCCAAGTTGTTGATTTAACTCAAAATGTCAAGGCAACTTGCTGTGGCGAGGTGAAGGGGGCTGGCTCAAACGCCGCCGATCCCCTGATTTAACAACTGTAGCCAATTACGCCACCTTGGGAATTGCACCCAAGGAAATAAACAACCCTAGTTATTAAATTAACTAAGGCACCCAGGTTCGTTCACTGAACAGGCAAGAGGCGTGGATTTCGTACACAAACATTTATTCACTCAGACAATCATACACAATATAGCAATTCAACACTTATTCACAACAATAATAAAAATAGTTACATCATTAAGGAACTACTACACTAAAATGATGCACATTAAAATCTACAAATCATCAACTTGGAGCTGGAGCTTACCAGTGGATGGCAGACTAAAAGAGAGAAGGGGGTGAATATCCCAGCAAGAGTCACCCCAAACACACGTGAATCACACCCCCACACACACAATTCACTGTGACCATCGGCCCAAGCGGGTGACCAACACGCACACGGGAAAGGGAAACAAACCTCCAACACGTCACACTGCCACCAACCTTAGCTCACAGCTCTACAAGATTTGGAAATGTAATTAAAATACATACAACCAGCAAAATAGAAAGAAGAGAGAGAGAGAGAGAGAGAGAGAGAGAGAGAGAGAGAAACAACTAACAGTTTGAAAACAAGTTCTCAGCCAGAAATGCATGCACAGCAGCAATATGGCAAAGCAACCCGCCAACAAAGCAACAGTCATGCAACATGGCAGTGAGGCATAATGCAGATATTTAACCACCAACAGTAGAGCAAAAACAAACTCATAAAACAAAAGAAGCAGTACTCATGCAAAGCAATATTCATGCGAAGCAAAATTAATACAAAGCAATGGCAAGCCAAGCTAATGCTAAGCAAAGTTAATATAGCCAAGCAATGAAGCAAAACAGAATGAAACAAAGCAAAACAAAAAGTAAGACAAAACAGAAAGTAAGACAAAACAGCAGCGTTCATGCACACACCTGCAGCACCCACAGTTTCTATAATCAGAATGAAACAAAATCAACAGGTACATACCACAGAGAATTATGAATGGACTAAATAAAAAGTACATAACTGTTCCCAAAACGTTAGATGAACAACCACTAGCAATCCTGGTTACTACCAGGAAGTACAGGAACCGAGCCACTTACCGACACCAGAAGGGCATTGTTGTTCAAAAAGGAACCCAAAAGTCTAAGTGGAACTAGAACAGGCAACAATAAGTACCCGCAGCCATAGTCATGGAGAAATTAGTGTATAGCGTTCATACCTGAAACGAAACCGGAAGTTCGGCGTGCAGCAAAAAGGCATGCGCTCTGAGATGGAAGCAGAAATCAGACGTGCAACGAAGCGATGTGCACTCTACTCAAAGGAGAGTCAGCAGTAAAGATCACTGTCGAGGAACCCAACATGACTCTTCAAACCAATTTAAACGATTGCCTCCTGTCCATTAGCATAGACAAGAGGTAGCAACAAGCATCCATACCTGATATGAAAGCGAAAGTCAGGCGCACTAAACAGCGTGTGTGCACTCTACAAAGGAGGATTAGTAGGAGAAGACCTCACCATTAACGAGTCCAGAGGAAACCTAAAAACCATTTGAATGAGTACCACAGTCCATAAGCATAGCTAAGCGACTGCGAGGATCATTCTTACCTGTAGCAAACCGGAAGTCAGGTACACAACAAAAAGGGGCGGGCGCTCTACGTGAGAGGAAGCACTCTTCCACCACCTTTATAGCAGCCCACAGAAGAGCTGATTGGCTAGTGCTGAAATGATCTGAGACACTACCCAGGTGACTCGGAAGTCCTTCAACCGAGGTTATGGCAATATATATAAAACAGTGCAACCTGTTATGAATAAGGCATCCCTCTAACCAAGATAATACACATGATGAAGCCACAGCTCATCCTGCTACAATCTACCCCCCACTTTTGAATCGTCGACCCGACGATGCTCATTCCCACACAGGGACGCTCAGTCCCAGGGCCTGAATACAGCAGAAGCTGCATGGCACACAGAACCACGGTCCCCCTGGGCAACTACCCCCACAGATCTCGGCAAGTGATGGACATTGGTGTGCTGCCCGGCTGTGGGTCGTGCTGTTCTACGCACCATTACTGTACCTCTGTCTCGGTTACTCAAAGCAGAAACCACTGGGACTACAGGTGGTGAATGTGTCACCACTGGTGAAATCACTACAGGATGGGGCACACCAAGAGGCCGACTCGACTCTAAAGCCGACGGCTGAAGGGTGGCTAAAGCGCCTGTGTCTGGGCAGGCAATTGGCAAAGGACAAGAGCTTGGAGGAGGTTCGTGAGCCAGAATCAAAAGATCATCCTCACCATAAGACTCATTCTCCAGAGAGGGGTCATGAAGCAAGGAAAGGTCATTACACACAGTGTCATCAGGAGAAGCAGGACGAGGAGCATTCTGATGTACCACCAATTTTAACAAAGAGCGGTGTACCTGCCTAGTCCTGCCAACCTCCCCAACTGGTACAATCGTATAGACTGACCCTCCCTCTCTAGGTGCCCTCAAAACTTGGTGAACCACGGAGCTCCACAGGTCTTGGATTTTATGACGACCCCGTGCACTAAAATCACGCACGTACACCAACTGACCCTCCCTCAATGGCTCACCTTGCACCTTCTGGTCATGAAACTCCTTTCTGCGAATTGCAGCAAGCCTTAACCGTTCTTTGGCCCCCTCAAATGCCGTTCGCAAGCGAGTCTGGTGCTCCAGAATCCACTCATGAACAGGACCCGCAACTGGCTCCTGAATTCTCCCCAACAGAAAGTCCACTGGCAGCCGAGCCTCTCGACCAAACATTAAATAAAATGGAGACTCACCGGTAGACTGATTGGGTGTGGTATTATAGCAGAACAAGACTTGAGGCAAACAAGAAGCCCAGTCCCTCTTCCTGGATACTGGTAAGGCACGCAACAAATTGTGAAGGGTCCGATTAAAACGTTCACATTGGCCGTTACCAGCGGGATGATGTGGCGTAGTGCGGGACTTCTGAATCCCATAAATCCCACAAAGTTGCTGGATAAGCAGACTCTCAAAATTGCGGCCCTGATCAGAATGGATCCGTGCAGGGACCCCAAACTTACTGAACCATTCCACTACTAGCACTTGAGCAACCGTAGTGGCACGTTGGTCACGAGTTGGAATGGCCAAGGTATATTTACTGAAGACATCAGTCATCACTAGGACATTTTCCAGACCATTCCTATTTGGCTCCAAAACCGTAAAATCAATAGCAAGAATTTCGTTAGGCTGTGATGCCAAGAGGTGTCCCATAAAGCTATGGATGGTGGGATAACAGTCCTTAGACACTTGGCAACGCTCACATGCCTTACACCATTTAGCTACATCCACCGACATACCTGGCCAGTAGCACCGCTGTCGTAGGAGCGCCAGTGTCCGCTCAACTCCCTGATGGCCATGCTCCTGATGTAACCCTGTCAGCACCTCCTGTTTTAATGCCTGTGGCAACAGCAGCTGATCCACAGATTCACCACCACTAGGATGGAATACCTGACGATAGACAATACCACCTTTCTCTACCAAACGATCCCACTGTCGTAGGAGTACCAGGGCAGGCCGCGATAACTGCTTACGCTCCTCAACATTGGGCCGCTGATTGCGTCTCCAGAACCCAAGGACCTCTTTGAGCACTGAATCAGACTCCTGGAGGACTCGCAAATCAGCTGTCTGACAAGGCAGCGCTTTCAAAACTGCTACGGATGCAGTAGACACCTCCGGCTGTGGAAGATGCTGGAAAGACACAGGCAGTGGCGTTCCAGGAACCATAGCCTCCACTGAGGAACCCACATGAAGATGCCGTGACAGAGCATCTGCATTGCGATTGCTCCTACCTGACCGATATCGAATCTCAAAATTAAAAGAGGCAAGCTGAGCTGCCCAACGTTGTTCGGTGGCACCAAGTTTAGCAGAGTTCAAATGACTCAGTGGATTATTGTCCGTATAGACAATGCATCGTTGGCCCAGGAGATAATCTCTGAATTTCTCCGTCATGGCCCATTTTAGTGCCAAAAATTCCAACTTCATAGAACTGTAATTTTTCATATTACGTTCATTTGGCTTGAGACCCCGACTGGCATAAGCTATTGGCCTTAGCTTTCCACCTTGCTCTTGGGAAAGAACAGCTCCCAGCCCAGAATGACTTGCATCTACCTCCAAAACAAAAGGCAATGCAAAGTCAGCATACGCCAACACGGGTGCAGTAGTGAGTTTGGTCTTTAGTGCCTCAAAACTGGCACTACACTCCTCTGTCCATGCCTCAATTGCACAGGATCTCCTCTTGTTCTTAGATCCAGCACCACCCAGGTCTGCCACTAGCCTATGTAAAGGGGCTGCCAACTTTGCAAAACCATCTATAAAACGTCTGTAATAGCTAGCAAACCCAAGAAATGAGCGCAGCTCTGAGACAGTGGAAGGAGGTCGCCAGTCAGCTACCACCTGGATTTTACCCGGATCAGTGGATACACCCTGGTCAGAGATGACATGGCCCAAGTACTGCACCGCCCGTTGAAAAAATGCACATTTGGAAAGTTTGACCTTCAGGCCCTCATGCTGCAGCCGACCCAGCACCACCTCAAGTCTCTGCAAATGCTGTTCTACAGTGGAAGAAAACACAATAATGTCATCAAGATACAGCAGCAAAGACTGACACTGCTGGTCACCAAATATCCGCTGCATTAATCTCTGAAAGGTGCTGGGAGCATTACAGAGACCAAAAGGCATACGATTCCATTCAAACAATCCAAATGGCGTACAAAATGCAGTCTTGGGACGATCTCTTTCAGTGACAGGGACCTGGTTGTACCCACTAGCCAAATCCATGGTGGAAAACCAACACGCTCCAGTCATGGCGTCCAAGGATTCCTCGATACGGGGCAGAGGAAATGCATCCTTCCTTGTCTTGGCGTTCAACTGACGATAATCGACACACATACGTAAGGTACCGTCTTTCTTTCGAGCAAGGACTATAGGAGAGGCATAAGGGCTACTGCTCTCTCGAATGACCTGCGCCGCCAATAACTGATTAATATGTTCTTTCACTACTTCATACTCTGATGGAGGAATACGCCTATAGCGTTGCCTAACAGGAATGTCATCCAAGACCGGGATGTCATGCGCCACCAGTGTAGTACAGCCAAGGTCCATCTCATGAACAGAAAAAACAGAGCTGTACTGATGAAGGAGGGCTCTCACCTGCTTCTGGGCTACTGCTGGCAAAAGGGACAAATCCAAGGCCTCTATCTGACTCCAAACCGTAGGAGCAGCAGACTGTGAATTGACAGTCACGGTACAGGAAGGGACTTCTGTGATACCAGCAGGCAAGCTAACAATATGAACTGGATGGAGGGTACCTACCATCACACGAGGATACAGCACCACCTCAGTAGAACTCACATTAACAACCGGTACCGAAACCGTACCTCTTGTCACCTGTACTATGGCAGGAGATGCCAAAAGTCCAGCCGGCAAACCAGAATCCGGTGGCTCAAATAGCACAGTACAACCCGAGTACTGGTCAGAGCAGGTGGCCGCTACCAACTTCATAGCTCCTGCTGGAATCCGACAAGTCCTGCTACCTTGAACCCTTACCCTACCAGAAAGCTCATAGGTAGACGAAGCACGGGACTCATGACACTGCAGCAGCGCCTGTACAACAGATGCTGGAGCCTCTGAAACAGAGGACAAATCAAACAAAGCCAAACCATGCTCCCCAAAAAGCTCTTTATAGCACCGGCGGATGATGTTCATCCCCAGAACACCAGGCACTTGAGGTTGGCTACCACCAGGAGGATCTTTAACTACCAGCACTCCACATTGCTGCATTACCTTACCACACAGCTCTGCGTCCAATTCCAAATAACCGATATATGGAATGGCCAACCCATTAGCAGCCCTAAGCTGCAGCCAATGGCATGACTGAAGACGCTCCTGACCCCAAGGCTGGATATTTTCATGAAAGAAGCTCTCTGTAATTGTGGACACCATCGAACCTGTATCTAGCAAGCACGATACTTTAACTCCACCCAAGATTATATCAAGGTGTGGACAGGATGACACCAAGGCGGAAGTACCGCCTAAACTTCTAGGGGCGGCCTGTGAGCCAATTAAATACCCCTCCGAACTGTGACTCTGCAGCGCGGTGGGTGCTAGTTTTCCGGCATTGGAAGGGACTGTCTCTCAGCTGCGGTAGGGACATGGGAGGAATAAGACCGTGGGGGAGCACCCACTCCATCACACTCTCTTGCAAAGTGGCCAGGTTGTTGACAGCGTCTGCACACAAAGCCTCTGCGGGGAGAACGGCTACGCTGATGAGAAGGCTGTAACCGAGCAATGCTATGGGCAAGCTGCTGCAACTGCTCCTGCTGGCATTTCAACAACCCCTTTAACTCATCCAGCTCTGCTGGAGGAGCATGCGCCACACTACTAGGCCTATTCTGAATCCCATACTGAAGACCCAACACTGATGGAACGGAATGACTGCGACCTCGCACGCCGCTAGGGAGACCCTCCTGTTCCCACCTAATTGCTTCACCTCTAACCTCCAGTAGAGTAGCACCAGGCTGTCGACGCACCATCTGCTTCAACTCACGACGCAAAGCACCATCCAAAACATGCTCCACAAATTGATCCCTCAACAGGACATCAGCATTAGACATGGTAGTCGGGGCACACTGCTTTACCCTCGCCATAAGGCTCATTAATGCTAGTGAAAACTCCTGTAAGGTTTCCCCTTCTAGCTGTCTTCTAGAAAAGAAGGCCTCCTGCAGAGCTACATAAGACTGAGAACACCCATACAGCTCTTGCAGTATTGAAATAACCTTCTCGGGGTCCTCTCTATCAACAGTGGAACGATACTTTATCTCGTCGTGGGCATCCCCCTCCAAGTGATCGAATAGGAAAAATGCTTGATCTCTAACGGACAAATGGCGAACCCTTATACAAGCTCGTACCTCCTGAAGCCATTCATCTAACCCCACACCGCATTTCCCCCTAAACATCGGACACCGTCTATCCCGAGGTACGAAAACCAATCGCTCCGTTATAGGGACACTAGGGAGTGAAGAAACATTACCTGTTTGAGGAAGAGATTGCAAAGTAGAAGGCACAACATTGGACTCTGGAGTGGCAGAAACTCGTTCCTGGCGGAGCTGTTCATTATCAGCCCTCAGCTGAGCAACCAAACTCCTCAGCTCCTGTAATTCGTCCTCCATGGCCGGAATCCAATCAAAATTTAAGCCTCTAACACACTCAAACAAGAGAAGATCTCACCCCACTAATTAGAGGTCCCCTGCTGAACACTGCTGCTTTGCCTCACAATAGAATAAATTTCACAAAAAAAGAATTTAATAAATACAGGACAGGAGAAAATAAACGAACATGAATGAACCACGCCTTTGCTCAAAATTAGTGATCCTGCCGATTACGCCAGATTGTGGCGAGGTGAAGGGGGCTGGCTCAAACGCCGCCGATCCCCTGATTTAACAACTGTAGCCAATTACGCCACCTTGGGAATTGCACCCAAGGAAATAAACAACCCTAGTTATTAAATTAACTAAGGCACCCAGGTTCGTTCACTGAACAGGCAAGAGGCGTGGATTTCGTACACAAACATTTATTCACTCAGACAATCATACACAATATAGCAATTCAACACTTATTCACAACAATAATAAAAATAGTTACATCATTAAGGAACTACTACACTAAAATGATGCACATTAAAATCTACAAATCATCAACTTGGAGCTGGAGCTTACCAGTGGATGGCAGACTAAAAGAGAGAAGGGGATGAATATCCCAGCAAGAGTCACCCCAAACACACGTGAATCACACCCCCACACACAATTCACTGTGACAATCGGCACAAGCGGGTGACCAACACGCACACGGGAAAGGGAAACAAACCTCCAACACGTCACACTGCCACCAACCTTAGCTCACAGCTCTACAAGATTTGGAAATGTAATTAAAATACATACAACCAGCAAAATAGAAAGAAGAGAGAGAGAGAGAGAGAGAGAGAGAGAGAGAAACAACTAACAGTTTGAAAACAAGTTCTCAGCCAGAAATGCATGCACAGCAGCAATATGGCAAAGCAACCCGCCAACAAAGCAACAGTCATGCAACATGGCAGTGAGGCATAATGCAGATATTTAACCACCAACAGTAGAGCAAAAACAAACTCATAAAACAAAAGAAGCAGTACTCATGCAAAGCAATATTCATGCGAAGCAAAATTAATACAAAGCAATGGCAAGCCAAGCTAATGCTAAGCAAAGTTAATATAGCCAAGCAATGAAGCAAAACAGAATGAAACAAAGCAAAACAAAAAGTAAGACAAAACAAAAAGTAAGACAAAACAGAAAGTAAGACAAAACAGAAAGTAAGACAAAACAAAAAGTAAGACAAAACAGAAAGTAAGACAAAACAGCAGCGTTCATGCACACACCTGCAGCACCCACAGTTTCTATAATCAGAATGAAACAAAATCAACAGGTACATACCACAGAGAATTATGAATGGACTAAATAAAAAGTACATACCTGTTCCCAAAACGTTAGATGAACAACCACTAGCAATCCTGGTTACTACCAGGAAGTACAGGAACCGAGCCACTTACTGACACCAGAAGGGCATTGTTGTTCAAAAAGGAACCCAAAAGTCTAAGTGGAACTAGAACAGGCAACAATAAGTACCCGCAGCCATAGTCATGGAGAAATTAGTGTATAGCGTTCATACCTGAAACGAAACCGGAAGTTCGGCGTGCAGCAAAAAGGCATGCGCTCTGAGATGGAAGCAGAAATCAGACGTGCAACGAAGCGATGTGCACTCTACTCAAAGGAGAGTCAGCAGTAAGGAAAAATCACTGTCGAGGAACCCAACATGACTCTTCAAACCAATTTAAACGATTGCCTCCTGTCCATTAGCATAGACAAGAGGTAGCAACAAGCATCCATACCTGATATGAAAGCGAAAGTCAGGCGCACTAAACAGCGTGCGTGCACTCTACAAAGGAGGATTAGTAGGAGAAGACCTCACCATTAACGAGTCCAGAGGAAACCTAAAAACCATTTGAATGAGTACCACAGTCCATAAGCATAGCTAAGCGACTGCGAGGATCATTCTTACCTGTAGCAAACCGGAAGTCAGGTACACAACAAAAAGGGGCGGGCGCTCTACGTGAGAGGAAGCACTCTTCCACCACCTTTATAGCAGCCCACAGACGAGCTGATTGGCTAGTGCTGAAATGATCTGAGACACTACCCAGGTGACTCGGAAGTCCTTCAACCGAGGTTATGGCAATATATATAAAACAGTGCAACCTGTTATGAATAAGGCATCCCTCTAACCAAGATAATACACATGATGAAGCCACAGCTCATCCTGCTACATTGCTGCACAGCTTTTTTGAGTTAAGTGAACAAGTTGGGTTAAAAGTGGAGTTAACTCAAACAAGCTGTGCAGCAAGTTGCCTTGAAATTTTGAGTTAAGTCAAGATTTTATTTTTTACAGTGTGAATACAGTGCAGATAATTCCAACTCTCCGTCATCTACCAGAAGTTCAAGTGAAATCTCAAACCCTCATAGACCCTCTCCAGTGGACAACAACTGGCATTTCAATTTTGAGATACCCTGGAGTAAAATGCCATCAGAAATGACCAGGAAGCAAAAAACAAGAAACGACCAATAGGACGTGAAAGACGTGAACTGATTCGGCTGATGGTAGCCGAGATCCTGACCATCTGCCCTTCACCAGGGAAGAAACATCTTAGTGAAATTGCCAGGAAGATTGTTTCAATATATCCTCAGTCATTCCGAGATGCCATTGAAGATCAAGTTGTAGGTATTGGTTATGACTCCCTTACCAAGCAGCTGCAGAGTAGAATTGACCACATGGGAAGGGGGAAAAACTCTCTTTTCCTGAAAAGACAGACATCCAGCACAAGTGAGGCAGAAGACCCACCTTCCAAGATAAGAGTGGATATGTATGGCTGTATAAACTGGCAACCAATGCACTTGGCACTTAATGAAACGGAAGAGACTCAGAAATGTACACAAGAGGAATTAAAGAACATGCACGAAAACAAAAGCAAGAACACTAAAAGTATTGAAAAAAAAATGGTGAAAACTTTCTACACTCAGAGAAGCAACATCATAAGTGGAATGGATACCCCTGTTCTGGTGAAAGATTGGCCATAGCTGTTCGAGATGTGTGGGATAATGGTTCACTTCAAAGAGTTAACAGGTATGGATGTTGACCGAGAAGCCATTTCAAGTAAATGTAAAAGAGTCATTTCATATCTCAGCTCCCATGAGAAGAAGAGCAAAATTGAGGACATCTTATCAGGCATGGGAATTGCTAAAGCAAAGGATCTAGATGCTGATCTTCCTGGGTGTGTATTGCTACTTCTGAAATACTTCAATGAAGTACAGGCCAAGATTCTTCTGCTGGTTGATGAGACGAGTCTTCCATCTGAGGTTGATCAACTACCCAGCACACCTTGCATTGTTGTCTGTGGTACGATTTTTATTTTCTTCCATTTAAGCAAAAGGCATTTGAATTTATTTCAAATATATTACTGCTGGGGCTTGCTGGGGATTCTAGCAAACACTTAGATATATTAAGCTAAAGGGTTAATTATTTCTTTTTAATTTTTTTTATTATACTAGTAATTTAGTTCCACTGTACATTACATCTGAATGGTAACCAATAAGTTGAAGGCTTCTGAACAAATTTGGGCACTTTATATTACAAGTAGGTTGTTTATTAATGGGAGTAGTATCAAATCATAACTTATTTTAGTGTGCATACAGTACATACCACATCACCGTGTCGCAAAGGTTTCTAAATCTCAGCACAGATCTTTTATTGTGTACATAAGTTCATTAAATGTAACAACTTCATTTCATAGTAACTTCATTTCCTTCATAGTAATTGTATTGCTTCAGA
Organism: Clarias fuscus; assembly: GCA_030347435.1. Classification (NCBI taxonomy): domain Eukaryota; kingdom Metazoa; phylum Chordata; class Actinopteri; order Siluriformes; family Clariidae; genus Clarias; species Clarias fuscus. The sequence goes on from CM059208.1 coordinate 4,493,751, forward strand.
AAAATTTGGTTGAGCGACACAAGTCACTTGGATTACTGAATGACATGCAATCCTAATACTGTAATTGTCACAATGTTAGTGTTCTTTTAACTTAATTGTTTTTTCTTATTTTTTCCTATGTGTGCTGTAGGGAGTTCTTCTCTGACAGCCGGACGCTTTATGATTGCTGTGGACCAGGTCATTGTAAAAGATGATGTCACAAATTGTGGTGAGGCCCTTCTAATGATGTTTGTGATGTATTACTGCCTCAACATCAGCTATCCAGCGGAACTTGGTGCAACTCTGGAGTTCAGGCAGAGGTACAGTAAGATTTGAAAAAGTATTTTTTAATTTTTTTAGCAAAAAAAGGTGTATATATTCAACCTATAGATTTATAGATCAGATAAATTGTTCATTAGTGTAGTACACTGTCTAGATTATTGGTACTGTTTATTCTTATTCAATTCATTACACTATTCAAAATTGTTTTTAATTATAATTTAAAAATGCTTTATTATAATATATATATATATATATATATATATATATATATATATATATATATATATATATATATATATATATATATATATCCACAGAATTGCTGATCATATTGTTTGTGGCACTATATTGATTTTTTTTTCTTTCTGGCTTCGCAGGTGTTTTTTCAAGATAAATCTAGATAAGGGGACCAAGGTAGAGAAGAAAGAGTCCAAAAAACAGCTGTCTGTTAATCCCAAGGTTCTTTCATTGATTACAAACATTGCTAACTTTGAATGGAGAGAGTAGAAAACTTCTTGTATTGCATCTTCAATTGTGTTACACTGTTTCAATTTGTTTTTTTATTATATTCTTTATTGTTAAACTGTTCAATCTACAGTTATTTCTTTGGTGGGTGAGTGGTGGGCTTTGTGATGCATGTGTAGGAATAAAAAAGATCTAAAAAAAAAAATAATAATACAGTAACTGATTAATGATTAAAAATTGGTTGTTTAACAATGGTGCTAAGATGTTAATGGTGTCATGTTATTTCCAAATAACAAACAATAAATCTGAAACAAAAATTTAAGTTTCATATTTTTATTATCTTAAATCTTTTTGCAGTTTAACCTACATATACCATAAATAAGAATAAAAATATATAATCTATATATAACATTTTTTGCACTTAGTTTTACAGTTTTCTTTTTTTATAAAACAACAGTAATTATCTGCTCTTAAGCATTTTTAAATCATTCATTAAAGATAATTATTCTAACAGTGTATTGTTGTTTTCTGACAGTTATATGTTAAAAGTAAAACATTTCATAGAATTATAAAAGAGATTCAATGTAGAATTACACTAATGATCCATAATTGTGAAATAAGTTACTGTATTTTAACAGTTTAGCAACATTTTTCTATCTGACAGTTTTTTTCTGTTTTTTTTACAGCCATTTTCTGGCACCCCTGCTGCCAGAAAATTACTGTTTTTTTTTGTTTTGTTTTTTACAGTGTAGCCTGCTGCAGGTAAAGTAACAGATCAGATCACACACACTACCTTTCGTTCTCAAAGTCTGTCTGCTGTAAGACACAATCTTTTGTTAACTGTTCGATACATTCAATCTTCAGGAATGCCTTCCAGTAGCTACTATAACCATTAGCATCCCATTTATGTAGAACTGTTCTAGCTTGATTGCTGGCTGCAGTCCATGTGTCATTTTTGAGATCAAAACGAAGGAAATCTTCTCCATCATAACCGAGTCTGTTCTTCTCTGTTGCTATCATTATGAATTTCACAGCCGTACTGTAGTGTAAGATTTCCTACAACAACACAGAGACAGTATGGTAACTAAAATCCACTCATTCTGTGCAACTGAACTTCACTATATGCTGTAACCACAATTAACTGATTTCATCACAGTCATTTTCTACAATTATTAGATCACTTATGCTTACATGGCTTACATTACCTTTATCTTGATTGACAGCTGCAAACATGCTGTTAAAGTAAACCTAGTTGGTCTGCATGTCCTCCCTCAGACTTCCAGTAGTTTTCAGACTCAAACACCTTTACCCATTCGACTGGTTTGAAAGACCCGCTGTCAGTGCTCTTGTAGATCAAAAACTGCTCTCCGTCTACCAGGCCAATGGTCATGAACTCAGGGAAACGGATTCCTGCTGGGACTGCAGTGTAGATGTACTGTAGATTGTGCATGACTGCAAAAACAAAAAAGAAGCATTTAAAAAAGTTATTACAGTCACCCAAGCTCAGGATCGAACCTGTGACCCTGGAGAAGAAAGGCAGCAACTGTACCCTGTTCATTAATAAATTAAGGGAATCTTTTCTTAACCCTTTAATACCAACTGGGCCTAAATATGAATGTCACAGGCTGTCTGAGTCTAATAACGCGACATGGCGCAAAGCAGCAGTGATCTAATTTTCCGTTTTGATATTACAGCATAAAGGCAAGTTACAGTATTTGGAGTGTAGCTGTGGCCGTTTGTGTTCATTCAGGCACTGGAGCATTACTGAGTGATGCTGGGATGTTTGGGGTTTTTAGTTCCATTCCAGGGGGGTATTCCAGAAAGCAGGTTATGTGACGTACTCGGGTAAGTTTAAGAGTAAGTTAGTGGATATCCTCAACTTTCGGTTCCAAAAACGGAGGTAACTCTCTGGGTATGTTTGTAACCATAGCAACTTACTCTCTGAAGATAACCTGCTCGGTAGCAGCTTATGTTCCAGGGTAAGTTTGTTTCAAAGGTTTATTGAGCATGATGTGCGCTTTTAATGATGATCCTGTGGACGTGGAGGCAGAAATTATACGAGGTTTTTTTCACCGGGAGATCTTATATAAGACCGCGTATTGATGTCTTTTCATTTCCTCATGATTATTCGAAAGAGAGTTATCGGTTTTCAAGGGAATCGTTAATTTACTTAACACATCTCTTGAAACCGCATATTGCTAATGTCACAAACCACGGGTCTGCGCTTAGAAAACATTCTGTACATAGCACTTCAGTTATTTGTGTCAGGGCATTTTTGTACAATCCAGAGCATGTGGGAAAGGTAACTGTGTAGAGCCGTTCACACAGTATGTCTGGTACTTAACCGCTTCTTACACATGTTTGTACAGTTCCCTGGCCATAAACCTCTGTGTGACATTAAAGAGGAATTCCACAGAGTGGCAGTTTGTCCTTTGTAGTAAAATCTATGATGCATATTTAATATGTAGTCATACTATTTATATATATATATACACATGTGCAGTTGTGTTCAACATAATAGCAGTGTGTTGAAAAAAGTGAGTAAAGCTCCATATCCATATAATAACTTTTAATTTAAATCACACAAATTCCTTGGACGTCCTGCACGTTCTATTCTGAATCACAAGATGAAGGAAAATGTGCTAAATGTATTATTAGTTTACAGAAAGTGAAGAAAAACAAATATTAATCTGTTCAAAATAATAGCAGTGTCATCATTCATCTTTACAAAGTGATGAATTTACTGTTTAAACAAAATGGATTAAAGTTGAATCTTTCTTGTGCATCTCTGAACTAATATTTAGTTGTATAACACGGTTTCTGAGAACTGCTTCACATCTGTGCCAATTGTACTACACACCACAATTCCTCTGCATTTCTTGGTTTTGCCTCAGAAACAGCATTTTTAATGTCAGTGCACAAGTTTTCTATTGGATTAAGGTCTGGGGTTTGGGCTGGACACTCCATAACGTTAATCTTGTGGGTTGAGAACCAAGATGCTGCTCGATTACTGGTGTGTTTGGGGTCGTTGTCTTGTTGAAACACCCATTTCAAGAGCATTTCCTCTTCGGCATGAGGCCACATGACCTCTTTAAGTATTCTGATGTACTCAAATTGATCCATGATCCCTGATATGTTATATATGATAATGTGATAAATAGACCCAACACCACAGTACAAGAAGCTTCCCCATATCATGATGCTTGTGCCTCCATGCTTCACTGTCTTCATAGTGTACTGTGGCTTGAATTCAGTGTTTGGGGGTCGTCTGACAAACTGTCTGTGGCCTCTAGACCCAAAAAGAACAAGCTAGCTTTCATCAGTCCACAAAATATTTAGCCATTTCTCTTTAGGCCAGTCAATGTGTTCTTTGATGATGCTGGAACTGATCATTGGCTGAGTCCTTGTCAATTTTGTTATTCCATTCGAATGGTAGTTTTCCATTTTCTTCCACATCTTTCTGGTTTTGGTCTCCATTTTAAAGCATTTGATATCATTTTAGCAGAGCAGCCTTTTATTTTCTGCACTTCTTGTATGTTTTCCCATCTCTAATCAACTTTTGAATCAAAGTACGCTGTCCTTCTGAACAATGTCTGGAACGACCCATTTTACTCTGATTTTCAGAGAGAAATGCACAGGACAACCTTTTCTGCATTTATCCTTAAATAATGGGAACTTGTTTGACACCTGTTTTTCACAGAATGATTTACCTCTCCAGTTGAACTCCACACTGCTATTATTTTGAACACACCTCATTTCAATTAATGATTCACTTACACAGAATCAGGTGCATGCAAGTCATGACTGTTGGGTCTGTTGGGTTTCTATTACTCCACTACACTTACAAGTAAAATATTTACCATGAAGAAATATAATTTATCCCAAAAACAATTATTGATCTGGTTACTGATGTTGGACTGCTATTATTTTGAACACAACTGTATGCAAATGGAAATAGCTCTTTGAAACTATAAAATGGCACCACCCAAAGGTTTCTATTCAAAACACATATTAGACAAGAGTGCCCTGTCTCTGTTTACCTCTTCTTTCTTGTTGTGCAATCCTTCTGTTACTTTATAAAAACTATTGATCTAAATGGTATTTCTTCTTTGGTAGATATATTATTATCAGTCAGCTAGCCTGTGATACATCATTAAAATCAATTAATCAGGAATAGTAAAATTCAGTTTGGAAACACCAATTATTCTAATCTGCATGTCTTTTGGACTGTGGGAGGAAACTGGAGTACCCGGAGGAACCGTACATACGGACACCACACAAAAACGTGTAGGTGAAATAGGGGTATTAGTAGTTAACAGTTTATGGGCCAAACTTCACTGAGTGATGATGGTAGAATAATTATAAAGGTCTTGATTAAAACAACATGCATGAGGAAGCACAAAGGAGTTTTCATTTTCTGCAGTGGAAAAGTACTCGAACTAGTTAATTTACCAGAAAGTAACGCAGTAATGTAACTGATTGTCTTCAAAAAGTAGTCATTTTGTAATGTAATTAGTTAATTTAAAAAGTAACGTCCCCCAACACTGGTAAACATCATCATCAGTACCGCAGTATGACTGTGTCATGTTGTCATTTTTAATAACTCTGATTTTGATATAAATTTAGACCGATTTTATATATATACTGATTATATTATAAAATTAGTTATTGATAGTAGAAATGAAAGCAATTAATTTGAATATTTGATGTATATATAGAATTCTGTTTCAGCAACATTTTAATACAATGAATTATATTTCCAGATGATTTGATTTGTTTTAGGGATTTAAATATTAAAGCACAGCTAAAGGACACAGGCGCCTATTGTTAGATAGGATTAACTATTCTTTTACATATCGAATATTTCGATATCAAATGGTATTTATGTAAATATTTTAGTAATTAATTTAAGCAGTTGTACCTCTTGTGTTTCTGTGGCACCTGGGTGTGTTTTACCTCAAACTACTTCAGTGTACATGGGATACAGAAGTAAAAGAGGTTGAGCTTCACTATAAGATAACTGCTGCCTCAGGCCTTTGCTGAAGAGTGGATCCTCCCACTCAGGTGGATTGTGGCCATTCTCAAATGAACTGCGTTGCCTTCACTGAGCCTGAGAACTGATCCCTGATCAGCTCAAATTTGATTATTCCATCTGCTCTGCTTCAGAACTGAAAAATTTCCAAGGTAAAACAAAAACATTTGCAGCATTTACCACCTGAAATTTGTGATACCTAAGAGGACCTTTCTCAGGCTTAGACTCCAAAACTAATTTCAAAACTCCTGACTGTGTGCGGTAGTGGATAGAACCGGTAGCCTCCCTCAACATTTTGTAAGAAGAAAAAAAAATTTTTTTTCTTGCTACAAAAAGAAAAAAAAAATTGTTTTTTCTTTTTCCTCAACTCTCAGTACAATAGCAAAACCAGGCAACTTATTATGGTGAGTATGGCTGTTTGGTCACAATGACGGGCAGTGGTGTTTTTCTTAGGTGTATTTTTTTTTTTTAATTAAACAATGTGCAAATTGGCCACACAGTATGATTCAGGATTAAGTGCAATAGTAATAGCTTTCATCTTTATATCTTTTATATAACAACTCATCTTGTGATAAAATACTTGGCAGTATTATATTATATGCTGATAAATAAGCCGAAGAGACCCACAAATCAAATGGAATTTAGCAGATACCCTTAGGAACATAAAAAAAGACATAAGCAAAAAAAAGAGAGAAACTTTTCAACATTTTATAAAATATGTACAATATATACAATAATGACATTTCCAATACATTACAATCACATTACAATGAAGAACAAAGAGTCCAGTATTCTCTACTCTATAGTTCTACACACTTTGGGGTGTGCTGTAGTGTCAGGCACTAGGAGATTGGCAGCAGATGGTTGCCATCCATTGCCACCATTTCTTCTCTTCTGGCAGCAACAACCCTGGGCTCTTTACCTGTTAGGCCCTATGTCAGGTAGCCAGTAGGGCACAGGGTGTGTTGGTGCCTTTCTGTTGCCAGCATTGACTTTTTTCTGCAAGCTGTGCCGGCTTTTCTGTGGGATCGGGTTGGATAGGCTGACATTTGGTCCCCGCAATCATGGGTAAGCTTTGAGTGCCGATAATCCCATCACCAGTTTACTGGTATATAATTGATAATCAATGTGTTAATGTTTGTTAATGTTATGGCTGATCAGTGTAGTATTAAATACCATCTCCACTGTCTCTTTCTCCTCATCTGTCCTATGAAAAAACAGACAGAAACAGGATGAGCTCTGAGCTGAGACTGAATGTTACTGCAAGCTTTTCTGCTGGATTTTCTCTCCACAAACATTTTGTCTTACGCTCTCAGTTCAGCAGAAAGTCGCACTTTAATAGTTGTTGGGGGAAGAATCTCCTTCAGAGTCTGTAAAAGATTCACATCCATCACAAAGTGACTAAACACTGTGTATAAATACTGTAGTGGTTTTAAACATCATTTATGGATCATAAAGGTTCACTTACAGGGTTTGGGTGGAACAGATTTGGAGTCTGAAACACAGATGATGGACAGACAGTTAGTATCAAATCTGTCTACTGGATTTACTTTCACAAGACAATTAGTCAATATCAGCTTATTGTCTCGTCTAATTTATCAGTTCAACTTAAACAGAAGCAAAATATTCATCAGATCCCCTTTCAGGAATTAGAAAGTGTAAATCTGTTCTCTGAAAACTTCACATCTGCCTCCTTCCTCCTCTCACCAGAGTTCTTCTTCTTCCAGACCACAATTCCAGCAACAACGGTGACGAGAGTGATGAGAGCCGCGACTACAGCAGTGATGATAGCAATCGGTGCTCCACCTGTTAAATAAGCACAGAGATTTTATTTAATCTGCTGCAGCAAGAAATCAGCTTTCACTCTCTACAGCTCTAGTTTATTAGGACCTTTTGGTACTTCTCGCACTAACTCCTTCTCCAAGCTGCTGTGCTGAACCACGCAGGTGTAGGTGTGTTTCTGCAGCTCCTCAGCTGGGACTTTCAGAATGCTTCTCTTCTGGAAGCTTCCATCCTGGTTGGGTAACGTCTCTCTGAGCTCCACGTCCTCATGCACGTCCTCTCCGTCCTTCTGCCAGGTAATCATCACTGCTCTGGGGAAGAAACCTGTAGCGTGACAAACCACCTCTGGAGAAGGAGACGAGTGTTTCTGGGACACTGATACCTCGGGAACAACTGCAGAGACACAGATTGTAGGAAGAGAGAATGGAATTAGTATGTACACAGTAGACTCTGTGTCTCTGTGTGTAGGGCTGTGTCTGTGGTTCTAATGTGGACACTACAAGATTGTGTGCTGGAGTATATAAACTACTGTATAGTGTATGTGCGAAGTTCACATGTTTGTGAGTTTCCTCAAGGTACCCCTGTTTCCTCCCACAATCCAAAGGCATGCAGAGTGCTTACGCCCTGCGATGGACTGGCGCACCGTCCAGTGTACACTTGTATTATATTTTCATTCTCTGAAACTCCCTCTCGTGCACACAATTGTTTGTTGTCATTTTCAGAATCCCTAAGCTACGCCAAAAACTGTCCATTCCCAAAAATACAGCCCAAATAAGAACTCACCCCTGGACCGGATTAAATTGTATGTCGAGGTACCGCTGTCTTAATACCCATGCATTATACACACATGCACCAGTCTCAAAACGTCTCTAATCAGTACTTGTTGTGCCCACCCTGCAACATCAGAATTCAATTCATCTAGGTACACTTGCACACAGTTTTTGAAGGAACAAGTTTGAGGGTTCTTTTATGAGCTCCTGGATGAGTCGTCATCGGCCACTCCTGAAGAAGTTCATCACTGTTCCAAGTTTCTCCATTTGTGGATAATGGCTGTCACCGTGGTTCGCTGGAGTCCCAAAGCCTTAGAAATTCCCATGTAATCCTTTCTAGTCTGAAACATGTCAATTAGTTTGTTTCTCATCTGTTCTTGAATTTCATTAAATTGTGTTCCTTTTTTTCTTAGATTTTTTAGGATACTCCTTTTTGCAGACAGGTTCTATTTAAATTATTTCTTGATTCAACAGATCTGACAGTAATCAGGCCTGAGGCGTGGCACATGAAATTAAATTTTCTTTCCAAAAATCAAAGTTCATTCATGATTTAGCAAGGGGATCAATTACTTTTTCACATAGCGCCAGGTAGGTTTGGACAGGTTTTTTCATAAAAAATTTTCACTTAAATTTCACTTTTGATTAAGGTGTGACAAATATGTAAAAAAATAAAAATTCAGGATTGGGACACATACTTTTTCACAGCACGGTATGTTTGAGTTCATTATCCTGCTGCAGAATACATTTGGACCAATCAGACTCCTCCCTGATGGTATTGCATGATGGTATCATGCCTGCATTTCTCAGCTTTGAGGATACCATAATTCTGACCAAATCTCCAACTCCCTTTGCCAAAATGCAGCACCAGACTTGCAAGGAACCTTCACCATGCTTCACTGTTGCCTGCTGACATTCATCGTTGTTTCCATTCCTATTCTTGTTTATTAGGTAATGTTAGCTAGAAACACAGCTGTATTCAGTATGCACTGAGCCACTGTCAGAAGCTTTTAAGGTGCAATGATCTTCTGCATGTTACTTAGCAAATTAACTGACCTCGTGAATTAACCAACATCTGTTACATTTTAATAGGAGAAGGTCCAAGACCATTCCATTTGTCTTACAGCTGTGGTCATTGCATGACACATTGATTTGTTGCTGAATTACACACAGATAATGTGGTTATTCTTTCTCCTCATCTGGAGAAAATACTTATGAAGCCTCATTGAGGTTTCTATCTCTATATCCATTGAGATATTTACTGCCCTGATAAAGAAATTTGTGATTTGTGACAGCATTTTATTCCTGTGTGTCTAAGAGCTGCAGTTACAGTTAAAACAAAACAACATCAACAAAACAATACCTTTCCTTGCCAGCGTCTCCCTGCCATAGGTCACAAACTTCTTTAATTGTTCAATACAGTCAGTCTCCAGGAAGTTCTTCCAGTATTCAACCTCAATGCCTTGAGGATCCCAGTCTTTTATAAAACTCTTGGCTTTATCATTATTTGCAGTCCATGTTTTAGTTTTCATGTTTAGACTGATAAAATCTTCTCCATCATAACCGTACTGATCGTATCCTCCAGTGATGCCGTCATCATCATCAAGCTCACAGCCGTACATCCACTGTGCTGTATGATCTCCTACACACAAACACATGGTTTAGATTAGTTTTACATTACATTAAATTCTAATCATTATACAGTACTATGTTTTTCTACTCTTTCCTCAGTGTTACTGAAGCCAATTTGTGTAAGAACATGTAATATAAGATATTAAGAGAAGATAATAAGATTCAATTAATTGTCACATGTACCTTACAGTACAGTGATTTTTTTTTTCTATTTTTATAATCATATTTTTATTTTTATCGTAGTAAGGAAACTGGGGTCAGAGCGCAGGGTCAGGCAGGATACAGCCCCCCTGGAGCAGATAGGGTTAAGGGCCTTTCTCAAGGGCTCAACAGCGGCAATTTGGTGGAGCAGGGGCTCGAATCCCTGACCTTCTGATCAGTATCCCAGTAACCTACAGCATTAACCGATGGATCCACCACTACCCCTGTTTTGTGAGATCCTATGCTGCATGGATTCCCAGCTCTGAGTGTAAAGTGAAAAACACATTCTAAACACTTAGAATGTGATGATACAACTATCTGCTGTTATTTCCTGGATACACTGCATACTACTGAATTACAGAGCTTTAGTTGGCACATCAGTATTGTTCTGCTCTTGTTTGTGGATTCACAATAAATCTCAAGATGATGCCAAAAAGAAAACAGTCCATAATGTATGTGTTACTTTAGCAGGTTTATTATCAGTGAAGGAAAAAGGACTTAACTAAAAGCCCAAACAAACAGAAACATTTTTAGTAAATCTTTCTAATAAATTAAAAAATATATATCTTAAAATATTTAAAATATAAAAGGTGTAAGTGCAAAAAAGTCAAACCTGGATTTAACTAAGCAAAAAAAAAAAAAAAACTAAGAAGATTGTGGATACTACCAAAACTGGGTTAAGAACAGTCAAAAATATTATTAAAACCCCATCATCAATACAAGATCTCTGGGGGGAAATAAATGTTGTGGCATTGCATAAGTTTACCAAAACAACACCACAAGTAATGTGTGCTGTAATCAAAGCAAAATGCGCTCCAAGGAAATATTAGTGTGTGTGACTGTTTTTTTTTGGGTGGGCAATTTATATTGACTATTAAAGGTCAGCTGTTATGAAAATTCACTTTTTGTGCGATCTCATTGGTCTCTAGTGTGTGCATACTAAAAACACACATTTCCTCCATTTTATCCTCCTTCAAATTAGCATACCTTTCCTTTACACACATGTTCATTTCATTGATTATTAATGATGTTTACAATATTCCTGATAGGAAAAAAGGTGGTAAAACTCCTCTAGCTTGGGACCCAAAAGACGTTTTAAATTAGACTATTCACAGAGTTACTGGACATCAGTACCAAAAGCGAGAAAGGGTAAATACTTTGTCTATAAACGAGAACTTGTAACACTGATTTTGCCTTTTTCTGCTGTGGGAGTAAAGAAACAGTGGCGTTTATTTCTGGTGGAAATGTTTCAACAACTATAAGTTGTATGTGTGTGTTAAACATTTCACATCGAATTGCTTTGTTAACTAGCAACAACTCAGAGCTAGTTCTGCAAAAAATACTGAAGCTCAAGCCTGTAACTCAAGGATAGATGGAATGGTGGCTATTATAAGCAATTTAGGCACACTGTGAGTCTAATGTTGCTAATGATAGCTTGTACTGCATGTGGAAGCACTTGCCTTGGGATAGTAATTTAGGAATAATTAATATGTAAATACAATTTTGTCACATACACAACCATACACACTATGATATGCTATCATTAAAGATAACTGAAGGTAATTTCTCAAAAGAAAATGGGGGAGTGTCTAAAAGTGTATGATCTTGGCAACTACTGTATGTAAGATTCTAAGATTCTACCACACATCATTATCACATTCAGTATGAGCAGTGTTAGGATACAGTATAGATACAGTACCTTAATTTTAGAGCATATATTAATGATTTATTATTAATATGCATTTTTAAATGAGTGATTACTCAGAAACATAAAACCAATGGTATCTTAGTGACAGCTGTAAGCTGTAAATTATTTCCTGTTTTCAAAACACTGAATGTGTTTTACCTTCAGTGTGATTAAATCTCTGCTTTGCTCGATTCAAAGTGACCTGGAGGCTGTCCTCCTGCTCCGTCATATGCCATGTCTCTCTGTCCCAGTAACGTGAATCATTAACTTCAATCTTCTTCATCCACTCTGTCTTTGGGATCATCTTCCTGATGGTGCTGTCATAGTACACAACCTGGTCTACATCCACCAGACCAACAGCAGTGAATTTTGGGAAATGTAGTCCTTGTGTGAGGGTGGTGTAGAGGTACTGCAGAGAGTGGGTGCCTGTAAAAGTTTAAAAAAGTTAAACTAATCAAATATAAAACTATAAAGTTTCATAAATTGTGAAAAACTCAGGATGATGTGACCAACACCTACTGACTGACAGACAGATGAGGACACAGTAAAGGGTAAATTTTACCCCCAAATCTTTTTACCCAATAGACTGAAATAAACACTATAGCCTTGCTACCGAGACAGCTAACATGGCTAATTACTTCACTAAAATCAACTAATTTCCCTCCTAACACTACTTTACAGAACATTATTTTGGTACTATAATTAAATTTAGCTGTTATCACATCCATCACAGACATTTTTTAAAATTGTCCACTGGCTTTTTGCAACTATTTGTGTTTTGTATGGAGAGAGAGGACGTGTGTGTGTGTGTGTGTGTGTGTGTGTGTGTGTTTGTGTGTGTGCGTGTGAGAGAGAGAGTAAACACACACTGTTGACACACTCACTCATATGCCCCTCCTCTCTGTGTGTTTCAACATTGAAATACAGAATCAATATTATAAAGTTACTTCATATAATCCTTAGTAGCAGAAGCAGTGGATTTAATTATGTCAATATTTTATTCATTTGCTTATTTTTTATTTTAGTTATTTTTACAGAAAACAAATAAATATTTTAGTTTTGAGCTTGTTGAGCTGGTTGTCAAGTTAGTGGGGAAGGATTCACACCAGAAGAGAATGTTGATAATTAGTAACCATAGGTGTGTGTTTTTTTTATTTTAAGAGTTCTCCTAAATGCCCTGCGATGGATTGGCACCCTGTCCAGGGTGTACCCCGCCTCGTGCCCTAAGTCTCCTGGGATAAGCTCCAGGCCCAACCACGACCCTGAATCGGGGGCAGGGCTTGTAGGACGATTTTCACACACACACGCACGCACGCACGCACACATATACACTAATAGATTGGGAATGACTGCTGTCTATCTCACGGATTACATAAATTATCGGATTACATTTTTGAAAAAGTAACTAAGTAACTGAGTACTTCAATGGCGGACCTAACGCGTTAGTTTACTCCTTACATCAAAAAAGTAATCCGAGTACTCTAACGCGTTACACACAACACTGCTCTTCTCTCACACCAACTAACTTCATGTCCTCTCTCACTACATCCATAAATCTCCTCTTTGCTCTTTCTCTACACCTCCTACGTGGCAGTTCCAACCTCAGCATCCTTCTACCAATATGCTGACAGTCTCTCCTCTGAACATGTCCAAACCACCTCAATCTGGCCTCTCTGACTTTATCTCCAAAACATCTAACACGGGTTGTCCATCTGATAAACTCATTCTTGATCTTATCCATCCTTGTCACTCTCAAAGATAGCCTCAACATCTTCATCTCTGCTACCTCCACCTTCCTCACCACCAGGGTCATTTTATACGCCACCATCCTTTGTTGTCTGGCTACACTCTCTACACCAATACTTTGCAGTCACTAATCTCTTTCAGATTATAACATCAACACAAGATGTAGTCTACCTGAGTGCTTCGGCCCTGCTCTTATATATCACAATATGTTTTTGCATCTTCTGGAAGAAAGTATTCACTACTGCCATTTCCATCCTCTTTGCAAAGTCCACCACCATCTGTCCTTCTGCATTCCTGTCCTGAAGACCACACCTGCCCATCACATTCTCATCATCTCTGTTCCCTTCTCAACCTGTCCATTGGGATCTGCAATTGTAATAAGTCCCTAGGAGAAGTGTTTCAAATTCCATTGGGTGCGTTTTGCAAACAACTCAAAATAACTCACTTCCTGTTGATTAGACCTGATGACATGCAGCGCGAAACTTGTTCAGTTTGATGAGATCTAAATGTACACCGAGTTCTATAAGTATACGCAGAAGTGTGTCTGAGCTATGAGGCACGATTTTCTAGGGGGCGCTGTGCCGGGCGTGTGCGACTTCTCGGGCCGAGCCCTACTGAGGACCTGATGGCCGCAGGTTCCAATCTGGCTGAAAATTTTGTTGAGTTTTTGAGTATGTTAAGGACCCCAAAAGTAATAATAATAATAATAATAATAATTAAAGTTGCAAGCAACGATGACGGGCCCAAGCAACGGGCGCGGTCCCCACCCCGGGCGCACCGCACAACCTGCGTGTTATTCGAGTGTGTCAAAACCTCGAAAAAGTCATTGGCACCCGGTTGCACCGCGGAACGTCACACATCATACTGGGCTAATATCAGTTTGGGCCCTAAATATGTGTGTGTGTGTGTGTGAGACTAGTTAATGTGTCAGTCTGTCTCTGATGAGTAAATGTGTTTTTGCGTGTTTGTGTGTGTGTGGTGTGTGAGTCTGTGTGTTAACATTAGTGATGTGTGTGTTAGTATGTCTAAGACATGTGACTTGTTAGTGGATGTGTGTGTTTCTGCGTGAGGGTGTGTGAGACAGAGATGTGAGTGTGTGAGTGTTATAATTTGTGATGTTATAATGTGTGTTTATGTAGGTGCTCATTTGTGTATTGTACGAGTGTATTTGTTTGTGTGTGCATGCATGTGTGTGCGTGTGTGTGAGAGGTGTTTTTGTGTGTGTGTGTGTGTGTGTGTGTGTGTGTGTGTGTGTGTGTTTCTGTGTGTGTGTTTATTTAGTGTGTTAACATTAGTGATGTGTGCTTGTGTTTGTGCATGTTTGTGTGTATGGTGTGTTCAAATATTAGTGATTTGTGTGTGATTAATAATTGTTGGGTGTAAGTTTAAGACATTATCACGGCTGACCCGTTTGAGATATCAAAATGTGTGATGTGTGTGTGAGAGTGAGGGAGAGAGGTGTGTGACAGTGATGTGATGTGATGTGTGTGTGTGTGTGTGTGTGTGTGTGTGTGTGTGTGTGTGTGTGAGAGAGAGAGAGAGAGTGAGGGAAAGAGGTGTGTGACATGTAGATGTGTCAGTCTGTGTGTGACGAGTAAATGTGCTTGTGTTTGTGTGAGTTTGTGTATATGGTGTGTGTGTGTGTGTTTGTTTGTAGATGTTTGTGTGTATGGTGTGTGAGTCTGTGTGTGAACATTAATGATGTGTGTGATAAATAATTTATCGGTGTAAGTTTAAGGATGTTCCTGAATGTGATGTCACTGTCTGTGTCACTGAATACTGAATATAAATGAGTGTGTGTGTGTGTGTGTGTGTGTGTGTGTGTGTGTGTGTGTGTGTGTGTGTGTGTGAGAGTGAGGGAGAGAGGTGTGTGACATGTAGATGGGCCAGTCTGTGTGTGACGAGTAAATGTGCTTGTGTTTGTGCGTGTTCATGTATATGGAGTGTGTGTGTGTGTGTGTGTGTGTGTGTGTGTGTGTGTGTGTGTGTGTGTGTATGGTGTGTGAGTCTGGTGTTAATATTGGTGATGTGTCTTATGAATAATTTATCGGTGTAAGTTTAAGGATGTTCCTGAATGTGATGTCACATATAATGTGTGTGTATGTTGTACGGTGGGCAATTTAAATGTTTGTATTGTTTATTTTTTATAATTTCTGCATATATTTAAATTGTTAACATGAAGCCATAGTAAAGGAAAAGGGGAAAGACCTGACTGCAGAATAACTGCCTACTACTGCCATCTACTGGACATATTTTATTACTGCAGGAGTCAGTGGACACAGTTCAGACCAAGGCTGATAAATATACTGTAAAAATTGTTGGGAGCTGTATGAGCATCACAAAAACATGAAACTCAAGAAATCTACTCAGAAGCAGTTGTTCCTTCTACCTAAAATGTTTGGGCACATTAGGACTTTCCACTTGGTGGATATAAGTATTTTATATTTGCTCAAAATTATATGTTGCCATAGCAACACTATTCAACGTATCAAAAAGTCCTTTACAGTGTGACATCAGCCGTCTCTTCCAATTATTGTGCCTGATTTTGAAGCCAATTTGCTGAAAATTAGTCACAAAAGAATTTAATTTCTAAAAGTAGACACTTTCTGCTGCCAGTTGGTGGCGCTATGACTGAGACTCACGGGACCCATGTCACTGTGAGCAGGTTTCTTCTCTTAACCTACTGCTGAGGTTTGATGAACGTCACTCAATTTATACAGAAGTTATTAGCCACTTCCTGTTTCCTGTTATTAGCCGTAGGTTTAAGGGCTCGCCACGGCCGACCCGTTTAAGATATCAACCAGCCCTTCACAATATTAGATCCTCAATGTCTTGAGATTATATTAGACCCTGTTTGGTCAAAAACCTATTAATCCTGTAAGAGTAGTATATCACATTCCAATGGGTGCGTTTTTCAAACAACGCCAAATAACTGACTTCCTGTTCAGCGGATTCCATGACATGGGGTATGCAAGTTGTTCATCTCAATGAGATCTAAATTTATACTGGGTCTCATTCATATATGTGAAAGTGGATATGAGTTATGCAGCTGAAACTTTACAAAGTTCCAGGGGGCGCTGTACAGGCCCTGTGCCACGCCCGGGCTCCAGGCTCTCAGGGCTTCCTCACAATCAGTGAGAGTCTACACCCATACAATTTGGGACCCGTAGGTCTTTCCACTCGTAAGATATGAGAAGAATAGTTGTCTTCGATTTTTTCTTGAGTTAAATCGTCACCATAGCAACACGATTCAAATTAGAAAAAAAATCCTTCATGATTTCAAATGACCCATGTCTTTTCATTATTCTGACTGATTTTGAACCAAATCAGGTGAAAGTAAAGGACAAAATATTACTGATTTCCAAAAGTGACACACTTCCTGCTGCCACTTGGTGGCGCTATGACATAGACTCATGATTGTCATATGATGTGATCAGCTTCCTGCTCTTAACATACCTGTGAAGTTTCATGTGCCTAACTTAATGTACACAGAAGTTATTAGCCACTTCCTGTTTCATTTTATTCGCCATAATTTTAAAGCGTCGCCACGGCCGAACCGTTCGAGGTATCAAAAAGATCTCTGCAATTTTGCATCGGCAACTTGTTTAGATCATATTTAGCTGGTTTGGTGCGAATTGGAAAAATTTCCTAGGAGGAGTTTATCACATTCCATTGGGTGCGTTTTGCAAACAACTCAAAATAACTCACTTCCTGTTGATTAGACCTGATGACATGCAGCGCGAAACTTGTTCAGTTTGATGAGATCTAAATGTACACCGAGTTTTATAAGTATACGTGCAAGTGTGTCTGAGCTATAAGGCAAGACTCTGTAGGGGGCGCTGTGCGGGGCGTGTGCGACGCCCGGGGCCGAGCCCCACTGAGGACCTGTTGGCCGCAGATTCCAATCTGTGTGCAAATTTTGGTGAGTTTTTGAGTATGTTAAGAGGCCCGAAAGTGCCCGGATGATTGAAAGAAAAATAATAAAAAAAAATAAATAAAAAAAAATTAAAGTTGCAAGCAACGATGACGGGCCCAAGCAACGGGCGCGGTCCCCACCCCGGGCGCACCGCACAACCTGCGTGTTATTTGAGTGTGTCAAAACCTCAAAAAAGTCATTGGCACCCGGTTGCACCGCGGAACTTGCACACCGAACGTCACACATCATACTGGGCTAATATCAGTTTGGGCCCTAAATATGTGTGTGTGTGTGTGTGTGTGTGTGTGTGTGTGTGTGTGTGTGTGTGTGTGTGACTAGTTAATGTGTCAGTCTGTCTCTGATGAGTAAATGTGTTTTTGCGTGTTTGTGTGTGTGTGGTGTGTGAGTCTGTGTGTTAACATTAGTGATGTGTGTGTTAGTATGTCTAAGACATGTGACTTGTTAGTGGATGTGTGTGTTTCTGCGTGAGGGTGTGTGAGACAGAGATGTGAGTGTGTGAGTGTTATAATTTGTGATGTTATAATGTGTGTTTATGTAGGTGCTCATTTGTGTATTGTACGAGTGTATTTGTTTGTGTGTGCATGCATGTGTGTGCGTGTGTGTGAGAGGTGTTTTTTTTTGTGTGTGTGTGTGTGTGTGTGTGTGTGTGTGTTTCTGTGTGTGTGTTTATTTAGTGTGTTAACATTAGTGATGTTTGTGAGTATGGTGTCTGCATCTGTGTGTTAATATTAGTGATGTGTGTTATTAATAATTGTTGGGTGTAAGTTTAAGACATTATCACGGCTGACCCGTTTGAGATATCAAAATGTGTGATGTGTGTGTGAGAGTGAGGGAGAGAGGTGTGTGACAGTGATGTGATGTGATGTGTGTGTGTGTGTGTGTGTGTGTGTGTGAGAGAGAGTCAGGGAGAGAGGTGTGTGACATGTAGATGTGTCAGTCTGTGTGTGACGAGTAAATGTGCTTGTGTGAGTTTGTGTATATGGTGTGTGTGTGTGTGTGTGTGTATGGTGTGTGAGTCTGTGTGTTAATATTGGTGATGTGTGTTATGAATAATTTATCGGTGTAAGTTTAAGGATGTTCCTGAATGTGATGTCACTGTCTGTGTCACTGAATATAATGAGTGTGTGTGTGTGGTGTGTAAGTCTGTGTTAACAGTAGTGTGTGTTAGTATGTTTAAGATATGTGACTTGTTAATGGGTGTGTGTGTTTCTGCGTGAGGGTGTGTGAGACAGAGATGTGAGTGTGTGAGTGTTACAATTTGTGATGTTATAATGTGTGTGTATGTAGGTGTGCATGTGTGTGATATATGAGTGTACTTGTTTGTGTGTGTGCATGCATGTGTGTGAGATATCTTTGTGTTTGTGTGTGTGTTTATTTAGTGTGTTAACATTAGAGATGTGTGCTTGTGTTTGTGCATGTTTGTGTGTATGGTGTCTGCATCTGTGTGTTAATATTAGTGATGTGTGTGTTATTAATAATTGTTGGGTGTAAGTTTAAGACATTATCACGGCTGACCCGTTTGAGATATCAAAATGTGTGATGTGTGTGTGAGAGTGAGGGAGAGAGGTGTGTGACAGTGATGTGATGTGAGGTCACGTTTGAGTATGACACGCAATGGGATTTATTTGATGCTGATGCTGGATCAGTCTTTGGCTTGTCCTGTGTGTGTGTGTGTGTGTGTGTGTGTGTGTGTGTGTGTGTGTGTGTGTGTGTGTGTGTGTGTGTGTGAGAGAGAGAGAGAGTGAGGGAGAGAGGTGTGTGACATGTAGATGTGTCAGTCTGTGTGTGACGAGTAAATGTGCTTGTGTGAGTTTGTGTATATGGTGTGTGTGTGTGTGTGTTTGTTTGTAGATGTTTTTGTGTATGGTGTGTGAGTCTGTGTGTGAACATTAGTGATGTGTGTGATAAATAATTTATCGGTGTAAGTTTAAGGATGTTCCTGAATGTGATGTCACTGTCTGTGTCACTGAATATAATGAGTGTGTGTGTGTGTGTGTGTGTGTGTGTGTGTGTGTGTGTGTGTGTGTGTGTGTGTGTGTGTGTGTGAGAGTGAGGGAGAGAGGTGTGTGACATGTAGATGTGTCAGTATGTGTGTGACGAGTAAATGTGCTTGTGTTTGTGCGAGTTTGTGTATATGGTGTGTGTGTGTGTGTGTGTGTGTGTGTGTGTGTGTGTGTGTGTGTGTGTGTGTGTGTGTGTGTGTGTATGGTGTGTGAGTCTGTGTGTTAATATTGGTGATGTGTGTTATAAATAAATTATCGGTGTAAGGTTAAGGATGTTCCTGAATGTGATGTCACATATAATGTGTGTGTGTGTGTGTGTGTGTGTGTGTGTGTGTGTGTATGTTGTACAGTGGGCAATTTAAATGTTTCTATTGTATATTTTTGATCATTTCTGCATATGTTTAAATTGTAAACATGAAGCCATAGTAAAGGAGAAGGGGAAAGACCTGACTGCAGAATACCTGCCTATTACTGCCATCTACTGGACATATTTTATTACTGCAGGACTGAGTGGAGACAGTTCAGGCCAAAGCTGATAAATATACTGTACAAATTGTTGGGAGCTGTGTGAGCATCACAAAAACATGAAACTCAAGAAATCTACTCAGAAGCAGTTGTTCTTTCTACCTAAAATGTTTGGGCACATTATGATTTTCCACTTGGTGGATATAAGTATCTTATATTTGCTCAAAATGATATGTTGCCATAGCAATACTATTCAACGTATCAAAAAGTCCTTTACAGTGTGACATCAGCCGTGTCTTCCAATTATTGTGCCTGATTTTGAAGCCAATTTGCTGAAAATTAGCCACAAAAGAATTTAATTTCTGAAAGTAGACACTTTCTGCTGCCAGTTGGTGGCGCTATGACTGAGACTCACGGGACCCATGTCACTGTGAGCAGGACTCTTCTCTTAACCTACTGCTGAGGTTTGATGAATGTCACTCAATTTATACAGAAGTTATTAGCCACTTCCTGTTTCCTGTTATTCGCCGTAGGTTTAAGGGCTCGCCACGGCCGACCCGTTTGAGATATCAACCAGCCCTTCACAATATTAGATCCTCAATGTCTTGAGATTATATTAGACCCTGTTTGGTCAAAAACCTATGAATCCTGTAAGAGTAGTATATCACATTCCAATGGGTGCGTTTTTCAATCAACGCCAAATAACTGACTTCCTGTTCAGCGGATTCCAGTATGGGATATGCAAGTTGTTCATCTCAATGAGATCTAAATTTCTACTGGGTCTCATGCATATATGTGAAAGTGGATATGAATTATGCAGCTAAAATTTTTACAAAGTTCCAGGGGGCGCTGTCCAGGCCCTGAGCCACGCCCGGTCTCCAGGCTCTCAGGCCTTACTCATAATCAGTTTCAGTGTATAGCCGTAAAAGTTTGGAACCGTAGGTCTTTCCACTCGTACGATATGAGAAGATTTATTTTTTTGCACTTCATTTGAGGTTTTTTCTCTAGATAAATCGTCGCCATAACAAGACGATTCAAATTATAAAAAAATCCTTCATGGTCTCAAATCATCCATGTCTTTTCATTATTCTGACTGATTTTGAACCAAATCAGGTGAAAGTAAAGGCCAAAATATTAGTGATTTCCAAAAGTGACACACTTCCTGCTGCCAGTTGGTGGCGCTATGACATAGACTCATGATTGTCATATGATGTGATCATCTTCCTACTCTTAACACACCTGTAAAGTTTCATATGCATAACGTAATGTACACAGAAGTTATTAGCCACTTCCTGTTTCATTTTATTCGCCATAATTTTAAAGCGTCGCCACGGCCGAACCGTTCGAGATATCAAAAAGATCTCTGCAATTTTGCATCGGCAACTTGTTTAGATCATATTTGCCTGGTTTGGTGGAAATTCTGTAAATTTCCTAGGAGGAGTATTTCAAATTCCATTGGGTGCGTTTTGCAAAGACCTCAAAATAACTCACTTCCTGTTGATTAGTCCTGATGACATGCATTGCAAAACTTGTTCAGCTTGATGAGATCTAAATGTACACGGAGTTTTCTGAGTGTGCGTGCAAGTGTCTCTGAGCTATGAGGCACGATTTTCTAGGGGGCGCTGTGACGGGCGTGTGCGACTCCCCGGGCCGAGCCCCACTGAGGACCTGATGGCCGCGGATTCCAATCTGGATGCAAATTTTGATGAGTTTTTGAGTATGTTAAGGACCCCAAAAGTACCAAAAGTGTGGAAAAAAAAATAATAAAAAAAAAATAATAAAAAAAAAAAAAAAAAAAATAATAATAATCCTAACGAAAACAATAGGGCCCTGCGCACTCAGTGCTTGGGCCCTAATTAAAGTTGCAAGCAACGATGACGGGCCCAAGCAACGGGCGCGGTCCCCACCCCGGGCGCACCGCACAACCTGCGTGTTATTCGAGTGTGTCAAAATCTCGAAAAAGTCATTGGCACCCGGTTGCACCGCAGAACTTGCACACCGAACGTCACACATCATACTGGGCTAATATCAGTTTGGGCCCTAAATATGTGTGTGTGTGTGTGTGTGTGTGTGTGTGTGTGTGTGTGTGTGTGTGACTAGTTAATGTGTCAGTCTGTCTCTGATGAGTAAATGTGTTTTTGCGTGTTTGTGTGTGTGTGGTGTGTGAGTCTGTGTGTTAACATTAGTGATGTGTGTGTTAGTATGTCTAAGACATGTGACTTGTTAGTGGATGTGTGTGTTTCTGCGTGAGGGTGTGTGAGACAGAGATGTGAGTGTGTGAGTGTTATAATTTGTGATGTTATAATGTGTGTTTATGTAGGTGCTCATTTGTGTATTGTACGAGTGTATTTGTTTGTGTGTGCATGCATGTGTGTGCGTGTGTGTGAGAGGTGTTTTTTTTTGTGTGTGTGTGTGTGTGTGTGTGTGTTTCTGTGTGTGTGTTTATTTAGTGTGTTAACATTAGAGATGTGTGCTTGTGTTTGTGCATGTTTGTGTGTATGGTGTCTGCATCTGTGTGTTAATATTAGTGATGTGTGTGTTATTAATAATTGTTGGGTGTAAGTTTAAGACATTATCACGGCTGACCCGTTTGAGATATCAAAATGTGTGATGTGTGTGTGAGAGTGAGGGAGAGAGGTGTGTGACAGTGATGTGATGTGATGTGTGTGTGTGTGTGTGTGTGTGTGTGAGAGAGTCAGGGAGAGAGGTGTGTGACATGTAGATGTGTCAGTCTGTGTGTGACGAGTAAATGTGCTTGTGTGAGTTTGTGTATATGGTGTGTGTGTGTGTGTGTGTGTGTATGGTGTGTGAGTCTGTGTGTTAATATTGGTGATGTGTGTTATGAATAATTTATCGGTGTAAGTTTAAGGATGTTCCTGAATGTGATGTCACTGTCTGTGTCACTGAATATAATGAGTGTGTGTGTGTGGTGTGTAAGTCTGTGTTAACAGTAGTGTGTGTTAGTATGTTTAAGATATGTGACTTGTTAATGGGTGTGTGTGTTTCTGCGTGAGGGTGTGTGAGACAGAGATGTGAGTGTGTGAGTGTTACAATTTGTGATGTTATAATGTGTGTGTATGTAGGTGTGCATGTGTGTGATATATGAGTGTACTTGTTTGTGTGTGTGCATGCATGTGTGTGAGATATCTTTGTGTTTGTGTGTGTGTTTATTTAGTGTGTTAACATTAGAGATGTGTGCTTGTGTTTGTGCATGTTTGTGTGTATGGTGTCTGCATCTGTGTGTTAATATTAGTGATGTGTGTGTTATTAATAATTGTTGGGTGTAAGTTTAAGACATTATCACGGCTGATACGTTTGAGATATCAAAATGTGTGATGTGTGTGTGAGAGTGAGGGAGAGAGGTGTGTGACAGTGATGTGATGTGAGGTCAAGTTTGAGTATGACACGCAATGGGATTTATTTGATGCTGATGCTGGATCAGTCTTTGGCTTGTCCTGTGTGTGTGTGTGTGTGTGTGTGTGTGTGTGTGTGTGTGTGTGTGTGAGAGAGAGAGAGAGAGAGTGACGGAGAGAGGTGTGTGACATGTAGATGTGTCAGTCTGTGTGTGACGAGTAAATGTGCTTGTGTTTGTGTGAGTTTGTGTATATGGTGTGTGTGTGTGTGTTTGTTTGTAGATGTTTTTGTGTATGGTGTGTGAGTCTGTGTGTGAACATTAGTGATGTGTGTGATAAATAATTTATCGGTGTAAGTTTAAGGATGTTCCTGAATGTGATGTCACTGTCTGTGTCAATAAAAATAATGAGTGTGTGTGTGTGTGTGTGTGTGTGTGTGTGTGTGTGTGTGTGTGTGTGTGTGTGTGTGTGTGTGAGAGAGTGAGGGAGAGAGGTGTGTGACATGTAGATGGGCCAGTCTGTGTGTGACGAGTAAATGTGCTTGTGTTTGTGCGTGTTCATGTATATGGTGTGTGTGTGTGCATGGTGTGTGAGTCTGGTGTTAATATTGGTGATGTGTCTTATGAATAATTTATCGGTGTAAGTTTAAGGATGTTCCTGAATGTGATGTCACATATAATGTGTGTGTGTATGTTGTACAGTGGGCAATTTAAATGTTTGTATTGTTTATTTTTTATAATTTCTGCATATGTTTAAATAGTAAACATGAAGGCATAGTAAAGGAAAAGGGGAAAGACCTGACTGCAGAATAACTGCCTACTACTGCCATCTACTGGACATATTTTATTACTGCAGGAGTCAGTGGACACAGTTCAGACCAAGGCTGATAAATATACTGTAAAAATTGTTGGGAGCTGTGTGAGCATCACAAAAACATGAAACTCAAGAAATCTACTCAGAACCAGTTGTTCTTTCTACCTAAAATGTTTGGGCACATTAGGACTTTCCACTTGGTGGATATAAGTATCTTATATTTGCTCAAAATTATATGTTGCCATAGCAACACTATTCAACGTATCAAAAAGTCCTTTACAGTGTGACATCAGCCGTGTCTTCCAATTATTGTGCCTGATTTTGAAGCCAATTTGCTGAAAATTAGCCACAAAAGAATTTAATTTCTGAAAGTAGACACTTTCTGCTGCCAGTTGGTGGCGCTATGACTGAGACTCACGGGACCCATGTCACTGTGAGCAGGACTCTTCTCTTAACCTACTGCTGAGGTTTGATGAATGTCACTCAATTTATACAGAAGTTATTAGCCACTTCCTGTTTCCTGTTATTCGCCGTATTTTTAAGGGCTCGCCACGGCCGACCCGTTTAAGATATCAACCAGCCCTTCACAATATTAGATCCTCAATGTCTTGAGATTATATTAGACCCTGTTTGGTCAAAAACATATGAATCCTGTAAGAGTAGTATATCACATTCCAATGGGTGCGTTTTTCAAACAACGCAAAATAACCGACTTCCTGTTCAGCGGATTCCATGACATGGGGTATGCAAGTTGTTCACCTCAATGAGATCTAAATTTATACTGGGTCTCATTCATATATGTGAAAGTGGATATGAGTTATGCAGCTTAAACTTTACAAAGTTCCAGGGGGCGCTGTACAGGCCCTGTGCCACGCCCGGGCTCCAGGCTCTCAGGGCTTCCTCACAATCAGTGAGAGTCTACACCCATACAATTTTGGAGCCGTAGGTCTTTCCACTCGTAAGATATGAGAAGAATAATTTTCTTCGATTTTTTCTTGAGTTAAATCGTCACCATAGCAACACGATTCAAATTAGAAAAAAATCCTTCATGATTTCAAATGACCCATGTCTTTTCATTATTCTGACTGATTTTGAACCAAATCAGGTGAAAGTAAAAGACAAAATATTAATGATTTCCAAAAGTGACACACTTCCTGCTGCCACTTGGTGGCGCTATGACATAGACTCATGATTGTCATATCATGTGATCAGCTTCCTACTCTTAACATACCTGTAAAGTTTCATGTGCATAACTTAATGTACACAGAAGTTATTAGCCACTTCCTGTTTCATTTTATTCGCCATAATTTTAAAGCGTCGCCACGGCCGAACCGTTCGAAGTATCAAAAAGATCTCTGCAATTTTGCATCGGCAACTTGTTTAGATCATATTTAGCTGGTTTGGTGCGAATTGTAAAAATTTCCTAGGAGGAGTTTATCACATTCCATTGGGAGCGTTTTGCAAACAACTCAAAATAACTCACTTCCTGTTGATTAGTCCTGATGACATGCAGCGCAAAACTTGTTCAGTTTGATGAGATCTAAATGTTCACCGAGTTTTATAAGTATATGTGTAAGTGTGTCTGAGCTATAAGGCAAGACTCTGTAGGGGGCGCTGTGCGGGGCGTGTGCGACGCCCCGGGCCGAGCCCCACTGAGGACCTGTTGGCCGCAGATTCCAATCTGTCTGCAAATTTTGGTGAGTTTTTGAGTATGTTAAGAGGCCCGAAAGTGCCCGGATGATTGAAAGAAAAATAATAAAAATAAAAAAAAAAAATAAAAAAAAAATAATAATCTTAACGAAAACAATAGGGCCCTGCGCACTCAGTGCTTGGGCCCTAATAATAATCCTAACGAAAACAATAGGGCCCTGCGCACTCAGTGCTTGGGCCCTAATAACTGCAAAAGATAATAGTGACAGTCACAATGACATATTGATTCTAGGCATACTTACTAAGAATACACACACACACACACATGTAAATATATATATATATATCGCGACCTCACGGGCATAATAACTTGTTACCGGAACAGATAAAATGTCCATTGTTAATATAGTTAAAGACTTCACACTTACTGTTGAATTCACGCACAAAACTTGATCCAAAGGGCGATTTGTAAACAATTAAACAGTCCATAAACAACTATTCAGCGGCAGCGTTTGTGTCAGTCCGCTTCACCAAAACTCAAATCTGTGAGGGAGGGGGAGGTCACGTGTGTCTGCGTCTCTTCGTGTGTGTGTGATGTGTGGTGTGATACCTCCATCTAGTGGCCATAGTTTAGTACTGCAGGAGTTAGTTTATACACTTTAAAACAATGAGTTAATAAACATAAAATATTGTTGGGAGGCGTATGAGCATAACAAAATCGTGAAACTCAAGAAATTTACTCAGAACCAGTAGTTCCTTCTATGTAAAATGCTTGGAGACATTAGGACTTTCCACTTGTTGGATATGAGTATCATAGTTTTCCTTAAATTTTTACCTTGCCATAGCAACAGCACAGCAAAAAGTCCTTTACAGTTTAACATCAGCCATGTCTTCCAATTATTGTGCCTGATTTTGAAGGCAACTTATAGGGGAATGGCAAAAGGACAAACGTGACAGTATGATTCTCATGAAAGAGATTATAAGAATGTCCACTGATGGCAAATGGGACTCAGCCTCTAATCTCTAATGTCTCTACTGTGCATGTATATGAATATTTAAGTGCATGTGTGTGTGACATTATTAGCCACTATTTGGCATGAGACATCTCCATGGCAAAACTGTTTGAGATATCAGAAATCCCATTGCAGTATTCCATTCTCAATTAGATTACATGGGCCGGTTTGGTGAAGATGATAATGGTGCAGTTTGTGTGTAGTGGATGTGTAATGTGTGTAGAGTGTGTTTGTGTGTGTGTGTGTGTGTGTGTGTGTGTGGTTGTGTGTGTCTGTGTGTGTGTGTGTGTATAGTATGGTAAGTTTGTGTGTATTGATTATGTGTGTGTGTGTGTGTGTGGTTTGGGTACAGCATGCCTATTGTGTGTGTGTGTGTGTGTGTGTGTGTGTGTGTGTGTGTGTGTGTGTGTGTGTGTGTGTGTCTATGGTTAGTGTGTACATATTTTGTGTGTGTGGGTATGTGTGTACTGTATGTGTGTGAGCGCAATGTGTGAGAGTGTGTGTGTGTGTGTGTGTGTGTGTGTGTGTGTGGTTGTGTGTGTGATTGTGAGTGTGTGTGTGTTATTAGGTAAAAGTATCTCTGGAGGTAGCGGACCAGCTCTTCTACACACTTGATGTCGCTCACAGACTGGGTCCTCGCTCTGAGGGAGCGCGCTCAAGCCGTCCTCGTATAGATAAAATCTGGAAAGATGGCAGAACCGCGACTATTCTCAAAGAAAGAAAAATCTGGGTCTTTGAAGCACCAAAGACATAAGGAACAAACTTTGGCTGCTTGTTGAGCAAGCAAGAAAGGAAGGGAAAAGAGCAGGATTCAACGGCCTTTGCTTATATCGACGGGAAAAAGATTTCTACAAATGATTAGGTACGGATCTGGCCATTAAGAACGTGCGCTTTTTCCCCTCGAGATCCCGAAATTTGGTGCGCGACATGCCGCGAGATCCCTCAAGCAACATTCGGGAATTTAAATAAATGTGTTGTGCTTCACTGAATATCCGACAGATGGCGCATGGAAGGACTTTATCTAAAAGCCAGACCAAATACAACAAAGAATTGTGTATAATTATTTAGCCTAAAACAATATTGTTTCCAATGCTGAAGCAAACATGAATTTTATTTTGTTTTACAATAATAATATTTTATGATGAATGTGCGTATACTGTATGTGCTTCATATTATGTTCATAATGATGAAAAGAGATGCCCTAAATTATGAGGCGCCGTATAGGGCTTAAATCAAACTTCACTCATGCACACACAAGTGAAACACTTGCATCCACATATATAAAACAGTCACACATCTATGTATACTACTAACTGCTCACACAACTACATATGAAATGCACGCGCACACACACACCTATGAGATCCGTGCACATATACAGTAATTATGCAAATGTCCTTATTCGTGGATATGTCAACATGTCTTCGTTAAAACGTAAAAATGTGTCGAGCACCATCAGAACACATGAAGGAACAAATATAAACATGAAGTGCTTTGGACTTTTTATAAAAATAACACTATGTAACAAATTTTCACTTTGTAACACTTTGTAACAAATTTTCACTTTTGTTCTGTTCCTTTCAAGTGTGTTTTCCTAACCTGTTAGGTCTAGAACAGAAAGGAAATCGCTGTTATTCCAGAAAAACTTTGCTTCTGTGACCGGGACAGTGAAATTCTGAAAATCGCGTATTTTCAAGAAAATTCTCGATTCGCTTTCAATGCCGAGCTTCCTCCTAGAATATTCCTGAACTGCTAGAGTTGTCCAGATGTTTCTACAATTCTCCTGAACACTCTAGAACGTTCAAGAAACTTCCAGAACTTTTGAGAAACTCTCAGAACTTTCTAGAATGTTCACGAACGTTCCAAAAGTAGCCATACAAGTACAGCAGCACAGGTGTCTCGAACCAAGATTCCAATTCGTGTTATTGCTTACTGAAAGGATAACGATTTGTAGTTGAAGAGAAGTTATTTATTTGATATGGCATCAAGAGGTTGTTTGCATCCAGCTGATTAATTCTGCTACGTGTGCGGACAATTCATAAAGACAAGAAGGACTGGCCACAACAGACCGAGTTTTCTGTTGGGAAGAGCAATGTGAAGTGGGAGCCGCTGATAGAATCTCATAAAGTGCTTATGCCACCGCTGCACATCAAGTTAGGCCACATTAAGCAATTTGTCACTGCTCTTGACAAGGAGTCAGCAGCATTTAAATACCTCCAAGATCTTTTTCCAAAGCTGTCCGAGGCTAAGGTCGGGGCTGGTATCTTCCTCGGACCACAGATCAAGAAGATCATAGAATGTGAGGATTTCGCAAAGCTGTTGAACAGGACGGAGAGAGCGGCTTGGAGCAGTTTCGTTGCAGTTGTTCATGGCTTCCTAGGTAATCACAAAGCTGAAAACTATGTGGAGTTGGTGCAGACTCTCTTAAAGAATTACGCCAAAATGGGATGCAGAAGGCTCTGAAAGTCCATATCCTTGATTCGCATCTTGACAAATTCAAGGAGAACATGGGCGCTTACTCTGAGGAGCAAGGCGAGCGCTTTCATCAAGATATATAGGACTTTGAACGTCGTTACCAAGGACAGTATAACGAAAACATGATGGGGGACTACATTTGGGGGCTACTTTGAGAAAGTGATTCACAGTACAATCGTAAATCTAAAAAATCTAAGCATTTCTGAACCTTGTTGAGTGGTTTCCGACTGTGTTTGTCTATTCCTTGAGCAATTTTTGTTTTTACCTGATCATAATGACGAAAATGAAAAAAAAAAATGTTTTTTTCACAAAAAAAAGAGAGTTTTCTTCGTCCTGTTGTCATGAAAGCAATGTTTGTGCTTAATGAAGTAATTTGTTCACATACTTTAGACATAAGCAATTGAAATATAACACTTAGAAGCTAGGAACAAAAATTGTGTTACATAGTGTAATCATCTGGCTGTTTTGCTGTTTGTGTCCATCATTGAATAATTATTTCATCCATTATTTGACCATGGCGGGAAATAATAGCTGGAATGTGATTGTGGATTTATGACTGATATAAAGCTGTTCATCGGCGTGCATGAACCCGTGGCTCGTACTTTCACTTTATAAAAGGTGCAGACATACTTCTCCAGAAAGTCATCGCCTCTTGCAATAATGCAGATCAAACATACATCACCTGTCCATAAATAAAAAGGAATATTTAAGCATATACGCAAAATGTATTTCACTTAAATATTAGAGACTAAAACAAGGAACGTAGACGTGCTGAGCTTCAGTTCATTGTGATGCGGACAAAAGGTCCAGGAAGGAAACGGGTTTCGTTATTTTACAAAATCTGAAAATATTCAGTAAATTTATGAATTACACTCAAAGTATCAAATCCAACTATGAAGTCTGATTTAAGTGATACCATTAAACATTTTGTTTGTTTCTATTTATGTTTTGCTGGTGAAATACATTTTAGGCAGAGACGTCTGCTCGGTCTTGTTAATTTTTTTAAACCCCTCAATTCTGCCAATTCTCCCATCAGTGAAACTTCACACCTATCATGGATGAAAGGTGAGAAGAGGGATTACAGTAACTGGGGGTCTGCATGTGTTCACCTCAGAGCGCGCAGTCACGTTGTATTGAGCGAATAGACTAAAACAAAAACAAAATTATGTTTGCTTCAGCATTGGAGACAATGTTGTTTTAGGCTAATTTTATTAAAAATTATACACTTTCGTATTCTTTGTTGTACTTCGTCTTTTTGTATACGTGTGTGCATCTTTAAATTTGAACAGAAAATAATAGTGGGCTGGTAGGCACCTTATTTTTTTCATGTAACTTAAACGGCTGAATGAAGTTAAATATACAGAATAAATTAATAATTGCGTTTGCTTTACATTTGAGCACTCATGTGTAAATAGCTTTTTCATTATATATACTACCATATCATATATGTGTGTCTAATACTGTTTTATTCATATTTTACATTACATGCAGTTTGTAATTTACTTGCAATTGTACTTTTAAAATATAACCTATGTATCTACAGTATAAGCATATTTAACTACTTCAGCTGTGAATGAGAAATTTGGTCTGGCTTTTAGATAAAGTGCTTATTTGATATAATTGTATTATTTAATTAATTATCTTATTAGAAATACAATTCTTATTCTCTATATTCTTGTCGAATATAGTCCTTCAGAGCAAGCACGGTGTCAGAAGATTCTGCTGAATCTCTTCTCACCTTTCACTCACGATAGGTGTGAATTTATCCAACTGGGTGCGCTGTTGGCAAATACTGTAGGGGGTTTTAGATGAATTAACAAGATAGAGTGGACGTCTCTGCCTAAATTTTATTTCCCCAGCAAATTAAATCAGACTTCATAGTTGGAGTTGATACTTTGAGTGTAATTCACAAATTTATTGAATATTTTCAAATGCAGATTGACCTGTATATCAACTTGATAACTAGCGAATGCTTTAGTAAAGGGCTCTAAAACAGCAGCAACATGAATGACAATGGAATATTACAGAACATGCGAGTTGACGTCCATGCACCGATCACAAACCATTAAAATGTTGGATTTTTAATTAAAATGCCACATATATAAATACATATCACATACACACACACACACACACACACAAACACACACACACACACACACACAGACACACACAGACATATATACAGTATATGTGGCTTTTAAATTAAAATCCAACATTTTAACACATTAAGTATATTCGTGTTTAATTAAATTCTTAAATCCTCGTGTTCCAGTGTTCATGCAGTGATTTGGTCATGTTCACCCATGGGGTGACACTATGATTATTCATTATTTATTATTATGCTTACTTACTCAGAGAGATTCTGTTTGATGCATGTATATCAACTTGATAACTAGCGAATGCTATTAAATGCCACATATGTTTACTCCATGGGTGAACATGACCAAATTACAGCAGAAACACCAAAATATATTCATGTTTTTTTCTCTTGCTATGGTACCTTTACTAACATTTAAAACTATTTATTATAATAAGTGGTGCAGAGGTGTATAATAAACCGAAAAGATAAACACAAAAATATGGACAAATGTCTATTTAATTATCATTATTATAATAATAATCATTATTTATCAACAATATCCATCCATCAATGCAGTATGTATGCATTTTTATTGATAAATCGCATGTGTTCATCAGCTTTTGATTAAAACGCTGCCTTTTGTAAAGTGAAACTGCAAAAAGTAGATTAATTTATTGTAGATAACAGATAACTGTTATTGTAGATTAATTTTAAAGCCCGATGTAGTGCATCTCATTTCATTATTATAAACATAATTTATGAATTACACTCGAACGGGCGGTAGAGCTCTGATTACACTACGTACAGAAGCCTCAACATCTCGGAGCCCAAGCCTTATTTAAATAAAAATTAAATAAATAAGTAAACAGAAAAAAAAGACTCTAAATAGATGCCGAATTATTTTTTAAGGTGTGCCAGCTGGCACTATTCTTATATTGCTCTTTGTCAGGGAAAATGGTTCAGTGACAACCCTGTAAAATTCCATGTACTGTAAATAGGTACTGTACATCTGTATGAATAAACTGAGACGCCCACCCCCGTGAAAATGGCGAATTCAGGGAAAGGCTCCTCCGCGAGAGGTTTTGTTCGGACCACTGAGCTTCTACAAATTCTAAAATTGACATTGTTACCGTTTTTTAATACCTGCAGTGGAAGAGTCTGAGAATTTATTTACCATAAGCTTTGTTGTATTGTTTTTAATCACTCTATACACAACCTATAATTTCACCTATGCTATTTTACAAATGGAATATTTTTTATGTTACACTCTAAAAAATGCTGGGTTAAATGTTAAAGTGTTGGGTTATTTTAACTGTTACTGATTACTTTTTTAACCACTGCAGAGATAGTTAATCAGTGGTAGTTTTCACTACTACTACTAATGATAATAATACTGAATGGAGAAAGCGCAGTCAAATAAGTAGGAGAGGAGAGTATTGCAGGAGAGACGAAAATGAAGAATAAATACATATCAGTATTTAAAGTTTGAGCTTGACACGTTTATGAGCTCTGTCGCTTGCTGTCAATGGGCGCCTAAGAGAGAGAACGCATTTTTGGCTTTAGTAGACACACAATACTTCAGATTGAAACACGACTGCCCCCCTACAGGTAATGAACGGTATTTACACAGCTTCCCGCGAGCTGCCGCGGAAGCGCGCGAGATCCCTTTTCTCGAAACGTGCGTTTTTAATGGCCAGATCTTTAAGCTGAATGATATTATGGCATATTCAGGAGCATCTCATCACACCAGATATACTTCATTCTCTTTGTTTTTCCAGTCAGGATGGTTAGTCTTAGATTTAATGTGTTTTATCTGATTTCACATGCTGAATTCTCAAGAAAAATAACTATTATTTATTTATATTAAAAAACAGTGACTATAATTTTCACTTAAAGTCATACTTAGTCAACTTTGACACTGTGTGCTTTAAGTAGTAATTACAAAATCCAAATAACTGAAAGAGGAGCGAAAGAATAAATAATAGGACTAAGAGGTAAAAAGAAATAATAACAAAGACTTTATGATTCCTTGTTCTATGTTGCAGACTTAGGCGATTGTTGCATATTTTTCATGTGATTCTAGTGATGTTTCTTCTGTTCTTCTAATCAATTCTGTTTCTTCTAGTCAATATCACTCTCTCATTCCCTCATCATCTATACTGCTTTATCCTGTATTCAGGGGCGCAGGGGCCTGAAGCTTATCCCAGGAGACTTAGGGCACAAGGCGGGGGACACATCCATCACAGGGCACACACACATACAGTACACACACTCTACGGGCAATTTTTTGGGAATGTCAATTAACCTAACCTGTATATCTTTGGACTGTGGGAGGAAATCGGAGTACCCGGAGGAAACCCACCAAATACGGGGACAACATGCAAACAGAGACGGGAATCGAACTTGGCCGGGAACCGAACCCGACCCTGGAGGTGCAAGGCGACAGTGCTAACCACTACGCCACCGTGCCGCCACCTTGTTTTCTAGGTATTCTTATTTTATTTTATGTCTTTATCTATTTTCTCTAAATATCAAGGGATTAAAAAATAATGTTAAATGGAAAGCTTTATTTTTGTTTTATAAAAAAGGCACAAAGATTATTGTTTCTTTCAGGAGAGTCACTCTATTTCTAAAAATACCACATTTTTAAGGTCACAGTCGGGCAATGATATATGGTTATCACATGGGACAGAACATTCTGCTGGAGTGGGGATTATAAAGTATAACTTTAATGGTCGTATTTTGGAAACCAGTACTGATCCTTCAGAACACTTTCTGCTGATGGTAGTGCTTATCAATCAGTATGTACTAATTATTATTAACATCTATGGATACAAATCTGTTGCAGAAAACCCCAATCTCTTTGACAGGATAGATCAAAAACGTATATACGCATTAGGTAAATATCCTACCGCCTCTTTGATTTTAGGTGGTGATTTTAACATTACAATGAATTACATGAAATATAAGTCAGAAGTGAATTGTTCTTTTTGGCATTCTGGTGAAGAAAACCTTTTTCACTTGTTTTGGCAGTGTTCCTACACAGAGACTTTTTGGTCAGAATTCTTAATATTCATTCAATCTTATTTTGAAAGTGACTTTTCGTTCTGTTTTAAAGATGTTTTATTTGGATTTATTGGCTACTCAAAAGAGAAGATGGGAAATATTACATATTTATTTTGTGCTTATTAGATAAATATCATATACATAGACAAACATTTACTGATGCTAAACCTTTTTTTTTCCTGTATTCAAAAACAATCTAAACAAATACAGTATATAGAAGACTCCTAAAGCGATAAAAATTGTTTCCCTGAATTATTCCTTTTGTGTCTTCTCAAGTTGTAGAAGCCCCACTTTGTGATTGTTTTATTATACCCTGGCTTAATGTTTGTGTGCGTGTGTATATATGCACAAACATTATATATATATATATATATATATATATATATATATATATATATATATATATATATATATATATAGTAGTTGTTTATTTGATTGATTTGATTTTTATGTTTTTAATAATAATAAAAAACATTACTACACCATAAAAAATGAAGACTCATTGGGAATACCTCTCAATTCTGTTTTCTGTATACTGCACGGCATAGCGTCTATGCGAGTCACGTGACAAAAGAACGAACGATTTAGAACATTCCTGTTTCCTGTACATAACCTACGGAGGTTTTGCGATGCTTTGCGCGTGCGCCCCCAGTAGAAAATTAACGAATCACTCTCTTCGACTACTCGTTCTTCTGAGTCACATTAAAGACTCGTTCAAAAAGAACGAATTGGTTTATGAACGACTCATCACTAGTGGAGCTGTAAAACCGAAAGTAAGATCAGTCAGGAATGTTTCTCAGTCCGCCATTTTGTACTGACTGAACAGTGTACAGTACAATATACAACAATGTATAAATCATCGTTAGTTCGAACAGGATGTCCTACTAATCAGCTGAAAGGTTTAGTATTGGACATACTGTATATAACACAAGGACGTGTTTCTGTGATCACCAGCCGAGCAGCTGAATTAAATAAACATATTTAATATCAAACTTACTTTACCGAAAGGAGTGACAGTAATGTGAGATACGGAAGTTACAGGGAATGATGTACTGTCTGACAACCATTTAAATCATACAGATTTATAATTATGTATTAATAGTTTGTTTGTAAACTCACCTGATGATGAAAGATGAACATATTTGATAAAAATCAGAAGTTTTAATACAGCGCTGTAGTCCACCATCTTATGCTGAAGACTGTAAGGATCCGCGAAGTCGTTTTTCATCCTTTATATATCCTTCGCACCAAAACTAACTTTACCGCGGTATCTTTCGCTTACCACAGATCATGACTGCAGAGTTAGCGAGTTATATTAGACATAATTAGCGAACTATTTTCTGACGTTCGAAGCGAGCGAATTAGTGTGGTTGTGTTGCTCTCGAACGAGCCGACTCTAAGAGCCGATTCTTTGTATCGAACGATAAAAGCCGAGTCTCCATGTGTCCCCGGTCGCGCGCAGTGCGCGCGCTGATGTAATCATGACGTCACTCACCACCTAGCGCCGAGAGGGCGAACGAGGATTTTGACGGTTTTTCTCTCGTTTTAAAGTGTTTTTACGAACTTTTTGAATTAAACAAACAACATATGCAAAATAATCGAGTGTCTTTTCGCTTTTTTGTATATTTGAAGATAATTCAGACGTTTTAATCCGCTGCACAAGGCTGGTTTGCTGGTGAAGTTCTGACATCACGGCTAATTTTAATTCCCCTACATTAGCTGTGTGATGATGGGTGTGATATTGATTTATTCTAAATATGTTTAAGGTTATACTTTGTAACTGATTATAGCATGTAACTCGAGGGTAGAGTGTCTACTCGTGATAGTTAGTAACTGCTAACCACGCCCCTCTGTTTTACCCTCTCACACATCCAGTTGTATTAAACTATCTGGTTACACATCACACACACAGTACAGTGATTATAGGACACCACACTCAGAGTTATTCATGTGTAACTACGTATCTGAATTACTTTCAGCCATCACACCTACATCTACACACACACATGATGTGGAAACATGAGATCCTGAAATCCATCATATACTGTATGATTATCTATGATAAAACAGACAAACATAATTGGTACAGCACATATTATAATAGTATTTTTACATTAAATAGTCTAATTGAATGATTATTTTCCTTTAATTTCACAAAGTATGAAAGCTTGAAATTTATTACATGTGTTAACTGGGAGAATTGATTTCCCGGTGTCTTGTTTAAATTACAGTGTAAAAAAAACAAACAAACAAAAAAACATCTAATTGTATTACCTAAACACACATGTCTCTGGGTGAATTTCAGACATCCCTCATACTTCCACAGCCAGTAAGGAGGGGGAAACATTTTCTTGATGCCCAGGAAAAGATGTTTCCCATACTTCAATTCAAAAGACAGTATAATTTGAAACATTCTGTGCATTGTATTACCTTTGCCCCATGTACACATGTCTCTGAGTGAATCTCAGTCATCCCTGATACTTCCACGACCAGTAGGAAGGGGGAACCGATTTTTCTGATGGCCAGGAAAATATGTTCCCCACACTTTAATTTAAAAGACAGTACTTTTGAAACATTATTGTATTGTGTGTGTGTATATGTGTATATAAAGTCTCATGCACAAGTTTGGACACCGCTTGATAAATATCATATCACAATAATTTTTTTAATTGAAAATATGTTAACACAGTCTCTCCTGGAAATGGAAAAAGTGCACAATATTTTCAGCAAACATTGATGTATAGTTACATTTTATGTCAAAAATTGAACAAAGATAAAGAAAAAAAAACATTATCGTGGTACTGTACAAAAGTTTGGGCACCCTACATAATCAGTACTTAGTAACACCTCCTCTGGCAGATATCACAGCTTGTAAACGCTTTTTTATAGCCGCTAAAAGTCTTTCAGTTCCTGTACTTGGAATTTTCTCCCATTCTTCCTTGCAAAAGGCTTCTAGTTCTGTAATATTCTTTGGTCGTCTTGCATGCACAGCTCTTTTAAGCTCTACCCACAAAATTTTTAAATATGTTTAAATCAGGGGACTGTGATGGCTGTTCCAAAACCTTCAGCTTGTGTCTCTTGAGGTTTTCCATAGTGGATTTTGAGGTATGTTTAGGATCATTGTCCTGTTGTAGAAGCCGTCCTCTTTTCAGCTTCAGCTTTTTTACAGATGGTGTGATGTTTGCTTCCTGAATTTGCTGGTATTTAGTGGAATCCATTCTTCCCTCCACCCCTGCAATGTTTCCTGTGCCACTGGCTGCAACACAACCCCAAAGCATGATAGATCCACCACATGATTAATAGTTGGCAAGGTGTTCTTTTCATGAAATGCTGCTCCTTTCTTTCTCCAAACATGCCTTTGCTGATTGTGGCCAAAGAGTTCTATTTTAATTTCATCCGTCCACAGTACACGTTGGATTTTATAATGGGGACGCAGGTAAGGTTTTCTTCTGCTGACTCTTCCATCACTGCACAGTGGAACGGTGCACCACCACTCCTGAGTCTGCTAAATCTTCCTGCAGGTTTTTTGCAGTCAAATGGTTGTTTTGATTTGTCTTTCTGACCAGTATACGAGCAGGTCTCTCCGAGAGTTTTCATGGTC
Source organism: Clarias fuscus (assembly GCA_030347435.1). Taxonomy (NCBI): domain Eukaryota; kingdom Metazoa; phylum Chordata; class Actinopteri; order Siluriformes; family Clariidae; genus Clarias; species Clarias fuscus. The sequence goes on from CM059208.1 coordinate 4,531,783, forward strand.
TTCCAGATCTCATCTTGACCTCCACAGTTCCCCTGAACTGCCATCTCTTAATTACATTTCTCACTGTGGAAACTGCAAGCTGACAATGCATTGCTGTCTTCTTGTAGCCTTCTCCTGCATTCTGGGCATCAATAACTTTCATTTTCAGAGTCTTACACAGCTGCTTAGAGGAACCCATGGTTGTTGAGTGTCCGCAAGGTTTGAAGAGTCATTAGTATTTGTAAATGTCACGACACGCCAAGCCACAGTCACGTCATGATCACCTAAGCACGCCTGTTCCATGTTCCCTGCCGCTCCTTACATCGCACCGCCCCTGTTCTCTGCACACCTGGACACTATCAGTAATCAGCTCATACCTATTTAAACCATGTACTGACACCGCCACATCGCCAGATTATTGAGTGCCTCACTAGCCCAATATTCCAGCGTTGTTTTCTCTTCATTGTCTACCGGATCCCGACCACGCTTTCGCCTCTCGTTCGGACTCTAGCCTTTTGGATACTTTGTGTTTGCTGACCTCTTACCCGTTACCGACTACGAGCCTGGATCACGGACTGCTTCACGTCTGCTCCACGACTACGATTAATCCTCGCTTCTCGCCGAGCTCAAGCTCCTTCTCTCCACGCCGGCATTCATCGCGGAGCTCTCTCTCTCTCCCCGCGCCGACTCTACGCGTTGCCGCCTCAACACAAGGCTCACGCTGCATACGCCGGCATACGATACATCTCAAGCTGCATCTAACTCGCGCCGGTGTTCTATCAGGTTTTCCTACTTGTCAGAATTTCCTACCGGTAGAAAAAACAGATAGTTATACCGGTCTGTCCTACATTATCCAAATGGACATAAGACTGCAAATACTCAGTTTTAAGATGGGCAGCAGATTCTGACACATGACGGTACTTAATCAGAATATAATTCCCATAGTTTTTAAATGGGTACAAACGATAAAAAAAGAATCACTCCAACCCTTCAGTTGACAGGTGAACTGTCATATGTACGCATGTGAATGAAATAAAATTTCAATTCAAGGCACAAAACTAGGAAATACGTCGGTAAATTCGCACATGAATGAATTTCAGCGTGACGTATTTTTACTGCGCACGCGCAGAAAGGCTGGGGAGGAAATAATGATGAGTAGGATGAATTGATAGAACACCGGCTCTGCGGGCTTCCGCATTCACGCACCGCCTACGTCACGCACAACGTCACTCGCCTCGGTGCATTCACGCTAGTAGTAATAACAAATTTTTAAGATGGTTGATTCACTGCCCTGCAACATTTCGTCATAAATACTTTTGGAATAGCCAGTTTGAAAATATTGACTGGAAATTGATTTGGACGTATAACAATAAATACTGTGTTAATAACAAAGTTAGTGAAGTATACTTTAAAATTACACATTTATCCAACTAACCAATTTCTCAAGAGATATAAAGCTGATCTTTCAGAATTCTGTTCTTTTTGTGGAGTGTATGTGGATTCAGTATTGCATCTCTTTTTTTGAATGTATATATGTAAACTTTTTTTGGATTGATGTTGAATTTTTATTTACTACACTGACTGGATCAAAAATTAATATAAGTAAAAGAGATGTTATATTTTATTATGATAAAGATATTGAGAAGAGTCACATTTTCATGATAAATATTTTAATATTACTAGGAAAATTTTATATACATAAATGTAAGTGGTCATTAAGAACGCCTAATATCTCCCATTAGAAGGTGGATTTGAAATTTTATTTTGAAACATTACAAAGACTTTTAAGCCAGAAAGCAACCAGAACGATGAATATATTTAAAGAGCTTAATTCCTCCTTTCTATCATAATTGTAAGTGTACCCCTCTTGTTGTTGTTATTATTGTTTTGTTGTTATTGTTAAAAAACGAATAATAAAAATGGTTACTATTAAAAAAAAAAAAAAAAAACATTCACGCTAGTACTCCGTGCTTCCGTATTCCAACGAGACTTCTTCCATTCACACTGCAGCGCGGAGCTATACCCACGCTTCTTATTTAAAACCGCCACTTTGCCTGCTTCAGTTATCACAAGCACTCATCAGCGCCACTTCAGTTCTCCCTGGGAATTACTCACACTATCTGCAATTGGATCCATCACGCCCTCTAGCGAGCCTGACAGTAAAGCTTTGAAATTGGCATTTACTAATGATAGCTGTTGCCATGCATCAGATCTAACATGCTGATTAAGGTCTGAAACCTTATAATAAGAATCTGAGACTCTGGAACTCTTACGGTGCCCAAACTTTTGCACAGTGCCACAATAATGTTTTTATTTTTGTTCAATTTATGGCATAACAAGTAACTACGCATCAATGTTTGCTGAAAATATTTTTCCTATTTCCAAGACAGACTGTTAACATCTTTACAATTAAAAAATCACCAAAATCTGTTATTTATCAAGGGGTGCCTAAACTTTTGCATAAGACTGTATACATTGTATGTTTGTGTGTATGTGTATGTGTGGGGGTGAGTCCGTTCAAAAGGCTTAGGTACAATGTTATCTGTAGAACAAATGTTATATTGTTACGACCCAGTCTAGGGTTGGGCCGCACAGCGATATTAAGGGTGAGTAATTGTAAGCTGGGGAAAGAGAGGAATTTAAGGAACTCAAGAAAGATGCACACGTAGTAGAGTGTAAATTATATTTGAAGGAAGCAATATTTACAATGTAACCGGTGTAACTTCAGGGTGGGCCAAGGCCAAAACAACAAACAGAAAACTCTAGAAAAAAAGCTCTAACTTCCCTGTAAAGGAAAACAGAAATAAAACACAATTTGCTCCCCTAACTCTCTATCCATAAACAGTGAAGAAAAAACCCTCCCACACACAACAAAACAAAATGGCAGCCACACCCCTACAACCAGTGGGGAAAAAAGAAATATATACATTAAACACTAACACCTTACACAGAGCTAGACAGTTACATTTACAAGTTTCCCAAGATAACTAAACCCCAAGGGCAGACCCATAGGCCAAATAAATTGAACCAAAATCAAACAATCAACTATCAGAAACAGCAAGCACAACAGACAAAGAATATGCTGAGTAGTCAAAAGCCACCGCCAGCACTGGCTTCTGGAGTGGTTAAATACTGTCGAACAATGATGACGTCATCGGGGCGGAGACAATCACACAAGCCGGTGGAGAGACACGGGAGAGTTGCAGGTGCCCCCAACAGGTTGTAACAATATATGTTTATCATGTCTGTTATATACAAAACTATTCACGATTCCAAACCTTAAAATACAATAAATAAGTAATATTCCAAAATAATATTTGCATGTCTGTGAAGAAAGCAACACATTACATGACAAACTAGTTTTCAAAAAAACATGTAGGTTCTGCATGAAAATACAAAGGAGTGAATGTGACAAAGTAACAGAAGAACTGTGTGCGTGTGTGTATTTGTGTTTTGTCACAAACACACACACACAGTATGTGTTTATGTACAGTACCAGTCAAAACGATGGACACACCTTCTAACTCAATGTCTTTTTGCTTTGTGATTTCTTTTCTCAAATCTAGAACAATACTGGAGATTTGGTTATTGGATTTGATACCATTTGTAAATAGTATTAGGTAATTAAGTAACAACCACAACAACGCCAACAGTCAGCTGTTATTTTTCACATGGGGCACCGGTAACACGATGCACAGAATGTTTTAAAATACACTGTCCTTTAAATAAAAGTATGGGGAACGTATTTTCCTGCGCATCAGGAAAATCTGTTTCCCCCTTCCTACTAGCTGTGGAAGTATGAGGGATGTCTGAAACTGACTCAGAGACATGTGTGCATGAGGCAAAGGTATGTTTTACAAGACACAGGATGTTTTACAAGACACTGTCTTTTAAATAAAAGTGTGGGAAACGTATTTTCCTGGCCATCAGGAAAATCTGTTTCCCCTCCTTACTGGCTGTGGAAGTATGAGGGTTGTCTGAAATTCACTCAGAGACATAAGTGCCTCTAGTAGAGATAATACAGTAATCATAATGTTTAAAAAACAATGTCTGTTGAATGGTAGTATGGGGAACGTACTTTCCTGAGCATCAGGAAAATCTGTTTCCCCTCCCTACTGGCTGTGGAAGTATCAGAGATGTCTGAAATTGACCCAGAGACATGTGTGCTTAGGTAATACAATGAGATGGGGTTTTTTTTAAACACTGTAATTTAAACAAGACTCCGGGAAATCAATTCTCCCAGTTAACATATATAATAAATTTCAAGCTTTCATACTTTGTGAAATTAAAGGAAAAGAATCATTCAGATAGACTATTTAATGTAAAAATACTATTATAATATGTGCTGTGACAATTATGTATGTCTGTTTTAACATGGATAACCATACATTATATCATAGATTTCAGGATCCCGTGTTTCCCCATCATAAGTGAGTGTAGATGTAGGTGTGATGGCTGAAAGTAATTCAGATACGTAGTTACACATGAATAACTCTGAGTGTGGTGTCCTATAATCACTGTACTGTGTGTGTAATGTGTAACCAGATAGTTTAATAGAACTGGATGTGTGAGAGGGTAAAACAGAGTAGTGTGGTTAACAGTTACTAACTAACACGAGTAGACACTCTACCCTTGAGTTACATGCTATAATCAGTTACAAAGTATAACCTTAAATATATTTAGAATAAATCAGTATCACATCCATCATCACACAGCTAATGTACGGGAATTAAAATTAGTCGTGATGTCAGTACTTCACCAGCAAACCAGCCTTTTGCAGCGGATTAAAACGTCTGAATTATCTTCAAATATACAAAAAACGAAAAGACACTCGATTATTTTGCATATGTTTTTTTTCTTAATTCAAAAAGTTAGTAAAAACACTTTAAAACGAGATAAACTCCGTCAAAATCCTCATTCGCCCTCTCGGCGCTAGGTGGTGACGTCATGATTTCATCAGCGACCGGGGACACATAGGGACACTGAATTTCCCGGAACACCGGCTCATAGATGAACAGTTTCCTGAAAAGTGGATTGGTCGTTGTGGGCCAGTTGAATGGCCCCCAAGGTCTCCCGATCTGACCCCCTTAAACTTTTATCTTTGGGGTCATCTGAAGGCAATTGTCTATGGTGTGAAGATACGAGATGTGCAGCACCTGAAACTACGGATACTGGAAGCCTGTGCTGGCATTTCTCCTGCGGTGTTGCTATCAGTGTGTGAAGAGTGGGAGAAGAGGGTTGCATTGACAATCCATCACAATGGGCAGCACATTGAACATATTTTATAAGTGGTCAGAAACTTGTAAATAACTCATGAAAGAATAAAGTTACGTTAAAACCAAGCACACCATCGTTTTTCTTGTGAAATTCCCAATAAGTTTGCTGTGTCACATGACCCTCTTCCTATTGAAAAAACAAAAGTTGGATCCAAGATGGCCGACTTCAAAATGGCCACCATGGTCACCACCCATCTTGAAAAGTTTGCCCCCTGACATATACTAATGTGCCACAAACAGGACGTTAATATCACCAACCATTCCCATTTTATTAAGGTGTATCCATATAAATGGCCCACCCTGTACAGGGGCGGGACTTTATTTTGATGGGCACACCGTTAGAGATTCCACTATTCCAGATTCATCTCGATTAAATAACCAGATTTTTTTAAGACTCTGGATTCACGAATCTCTCCATTTCCTCGGCTTATCTTTTTGCTAGTGTTTCCCACACCAGGAAACAGAAAGTGATGCTCACTATACAATATTATAATTTTTATTATTCTTTATTATCAGATATTATTTTAGTATAGTTAATATACAAACTGTTTGAATGTGTAAACTTAAAAGATATTTGTAAAGCTGTATATGCCATGTATAAATTATTGTAAAAATAATAGTAATAATAATAATAGTAAAAATAATTATAGTGGATCTATCAGTTATAACCAGTGTGACCATGGGTGACGTAGTGAAGGGTTTAAGTTGAGATGTGTGGAATACCGGGTGGATCCGGAGCGCCGCAGGCAGCTGGAGCCGGTAGGTGACAGGGTTAATCCGGAGGTTGATGCGGTATGGTCCGATGAATCTGGGTGATAGTTTCCGTGATTCTGTCTGCAGGTGTAGATTTCTTGTTGATAACCATACGTTGTCACCTACTTGGTACATTCGTCCCAGTGGGTGTCGACGGCGATGTTGAACGGTGTAGTGGGTGTTAGCAAGTCGGATGGCGTTGTTTGCTCATCTCCAGAGCCATCGACACCGGCGAACCAACTGTTGGGCCGACGGTACTTCAACCTCTGGTTCTTGATGGTCGAACATCGGAGGTTGGAAACCGTAGCACACCTCGAACGGGCTGAGGTTGGTGGCAGAGGACGTATGGACGTTGTGAGACAACTCAGTCCATATGAGGTAGCGGGCCCAGAAGCACTGACGATCAGCAGTAAAGCATCTCAGGTAGCACTCCAGTTGTTGGTTGGTTCGCTCCGTCTGACCGTTTGTTAACATAACAGTCTGTGGGTGGTATCCGGAGGACAGACTGCAGGTGGAGTCGATCAGACGGCAGACGGCCTTCCAGAACCGGGAGGTGAACTGGGGCCCCCTGTCCGAGACGATGTCCTTTGGGAACCCATGCAGGCGGACTACGTGCTCTAATATTAGCTCAGCTGTCCTTTTGGCTGACGGGAGACCGGGGAGGGCCACCAGGTGTACAGCTTTGGAGAACCGGTCGACGATGGTGAGGATGGTGTTTTTTCCTTCGGAAACCGGCAGGCCCGTGATGAAATCAACGGCAATGTGTGTCCAGGGCCGGCGGGGAACTGGGAGCGGCTGAAGTTCCCCTGGTGATGGCTGGTTGCTGTCCTTGGACCTGGCACACACTGGGCACGCCTGGACGAACTCGTCCACGTCCCTCCTCATATTTGGCCACCAGAAGGCGCGTTGAATGAAGAGTAGCGTGCGTCGCCTTCCGGAGTGTCCAGAAATTGGGGAGGAGTGTCCCCATTGTAGGACGTCGGTCTTGATGGAGTCGGGGACATAGAGACGACCAGGCGGCACACCTGCTGGTTCGGTCTCCGCAGTCTGTGCCTGGCGAACCCTCATTTCCAAATCCCAGTTAATTGGTGCAAGGATCTTGGTGGGTGGTAGGGCAGGCGCGGGGTCCGCCCGAGGGACGTCTTCTTCGTGCTGTCGTGATAGAGCATCAGCCTTGGTGTTCTTGGACCCCGGGCGGTATGACAGGTGGAAGTTATAATTTTCGAAAAACAATGCCCACCGCGCCTGACTGGGGTTGAGTTGTTTCAATGTGCGGATAGTAATGAGGTTCTGATGGTCGGTCCAGACGATGAACGGCTCTCTGGCGCCCTGGAGCCAGTGTCGCCATTCCTCTAAGGCCCACTTTATGGCCAGCAGCTCGCGGTCCCCTACTCCGTATCGCTGCTGAGTGGAGTCAAATTTCTTGGAGAAAAAACTGCAAGGGTCTGGACCTCGCTGGGAGAGAACGGCTCTGGCGCCCACATCCGAAGCGTCCACCTCCACAACGAATGGTTTGTCAGCATCCGGGTGAAGAAGGATGGGGGCAGTGGTGAAGCGGCGACAGAGTTCGTGGAAGGCGGAGATGGTGGTGGAGGTGAGATGGAAGGGGTGAGATGAGGGGCGAGTCAGAGCGGTTAATGGGGCTGCAACTGTACTGTAGTCCCGGATAAAGCGACGGTAGAAGTTAGCAAACCCGAGAAATCGCTGGAGTTGTTTGAGAGTCTTGGGTAGGGGCCAATGACTCACAACTTCCAGTTTCTGCGGGTCCATGTCCACACCCTGGGACAAGATGACAAAACCCAGCGTTGTTGATAAATTGTTGGAATACCGCGGGTGCATTGCAGAGACCAAAGGGGATGACCAGGCTTTCATAGTGTCCGGTAGGGGTGATGAAGGCCGTCTTCCACTCATCGCCCTCTCTGATGCGCACCAAGTTGTAGGCGCTTCGGAGGTCCAACTTAGTGAAAATGGTGGCACCAGAGAGGGCATCCAGGGCAGAGTTGGTAAGAGGCAACGGGTGTCGGTTCTTGATGGTGATGTTGTTGAGTCCCCGGTAATTGACACAGGGACGAAGACTACCATCGCGTTTCTTCACAAAAAAGAACCCCGCGGTGGCAGGTGAGGAGGAGGGCCGGATGGTACCATGGCGAAGTCCGCTGGAGACATACTCCTCCATTGCCTGCATCTCGTTCTTGGATAGGGAATAGAGGTGGCCGCGGGGTGGGATGGAGCCTGGCTAAAGGTCGATCGCCAGGTCGTAGGGGCGATGAGGAGGTAGATGGGTGGCACGTTTCTTGCAGAAGACTTCAGCCAGGTCCCGGTAGTCTCGTGGGATGTTATCTGTGTCGACATCGGGGACCTCGGTCTCCCTAGAGCAGGTCCCAGCCTCGGCCCGTAGGCATAGTTCGTTGCAGGTCGGTCCCCATTGTAGGATCCGATTTTGGGTCCAGGAGATGAGTGGGTCGTGACGCAGTAGCCATGGGTGTCCCAGGATGATAGGTGGTGACGGAATGGAGGTGATGTAAAGCTGGATCTGTTCCTGATGCTGGTTAATGACGAGGGTGATAGGCTGGGTTCGGAGGGCGATGGGACTGGAGGAGAGTGGCCGACCATCAACTGATGTAATGGTTACGGGCTGGGATAACGCCTCTGTCTTTACCCCCAGTCTTTTGACATAAGAAGAGTCAATGAAGTTGCCCGCGGCACCGGAATCGATGAACGCGGTACTTCCAACTCGTTTGTGGTCAAACTGGAGGTGTACTTTTACCCGTCAGACGGGAATCATCGGTCAAGGTGGTGGAGAGGGAGATGGAACCTGGTGAGCCACTCTCATTTCTCACCGGGTCTGCGCGTTTCCCGGTTGCAGAGGACAGATGGCTCGGTGGTGTGTAGCAGATCCACAATACGTGCAGAGCCCCTCTCTGAATCGGCGTTCCCGTTCTGCAGCGGTTAAGGAGGCGCGCCCTAATTGCATGGGTTTCCCGGCTCCTGTGTTAACGACGGCGGGAGGTGGAGAACCGACGGGTCCGGTAGGTGGAGCAGTGAATGAGGATCGGGCTTCGGAGACTGGAGCTTGGGGGAAGAAAGGGGTGGATCGAGGAGCAGACTGATGTAATGGCATCGTGATGGGCGGCAGGGTACGGGGAGCTGGCTTGGGGCGAGCGAGCAGACGTTGGTCGATCCGCAGGGCGAGTTGGATTAAGCCCTCCAAGGTCGCTGGGAGCTCTCGTCTGGCGAGCTCGTCATTTATACGCGAAGTCCCTCGTAGTAGGTCGTCCGGAGGGCAGAGTCTCCCCAGTCGGTCTGCACAGCAAGGGTACAAAAATCCGCGGTGTAGCGGCTCACGGACGACCCTCCCTGCCGTAGGTGATATAGTTTGGAGTCGGTCTCCACCTCAGCAGCAGGGTGTTCGAAGGTGAGTTTGAGTTGGCGGGTGAATTCCGTGTATGAGTAGGTGACGTCTGAATTTGAGCGAAGAACTGCCGTGGCCCACTCAGCCGCCTGCCCGGATAGCAACGAGACGAGAAGAGCAATGCGCAGTCGGTCTGTGGAGTACCTGGTGGAATTGAACTCAAACACGAGATCCAATGCGGTTAGAAAAACACTGCACTTCCTATCTGTGCCATCCCATTTATCCGGTAAAGCCAGAAAAACATCAGAAGATGGGGAGGGAGTTGGCGGTGCGATGGGCATGGCAACAGCCGGCTGAGCGGCCGCCCCGCGGAGAGTCGCATTCTCCTGTCGCAGCTCCGCCACCTCGTGGCGCAAGACCTCGATGTCTTGAAGCTCCTTGCGGAGAGACGCAACTTCACCACGGAGCTGATCGATCAACTTGGCGTGCTGGTCAACCACATCGCAGAGGCGAGCAAACTCCACTGGGTTCACTGCTGATGGCTCAGTCATTCTGTCACGAACTAACCGGAGATGAACCAGAAGACTAGCAGTTAGCCCTGTAGCGTGGATGGTAAACCTAAACGCGGATGTAGCGCGAGCAGGCAGGATATTCACGCTGGTTATTATTAGAACTCTCCCGAAGCGAGAGCAAGAGTTTACACAAATAAACCCGCGTTCTAAATACACATACCCAATCGAAAGCGAAACCCAAGAAAGTGAGTACTCACGTTTAGATGAGCGAAGCGTCTGCGATAGCATGGGCAAAACTCAATGACTGAGCAATGTGAAGCGCCATCTTGTTTCCTTTTATGCTTCCTGAAACCCGACCGTATTACTTCCGGGTCCTAGTGCCGGTCGTGTTACGAGTGTGCATGACACTTTTCCATTGCAGAAAATAAAAACTCCTTTGTGCTTCCTCATCCATGTTGTTTTAGTCAAGACCTGTTAACTACTAATACGCCTATCTCACCTACGTGGTTTCGCGCGATGGTGTTTAGATTTCCATTTTTCCGCGTGTCGGTTCTCACATAGTCAAACCGCATAGGTGAGATAGGGGTATAACAGCAGGAATAACAGAGGGGGCGAGTTATTGGTGGCAGGGCTTGTAGGGCGATTTTCTCTCTCTCTTTCTCACTCTCTCACACACACACACACACACACACACACACACACACACACACACACACACACACACACACACACACACTAATGGATTGACTGCTGTCTGGCTCACGGATTACATAAACTGTCTGAATAACGGATTACATTTTTGAAAGAATAACTAAGTAACAGTGTTGCATGTTTAATAAATGACCATCACGATATCCACACATGAACGTGACATTTATTGATAACACTCCAGCAGGTAACATGACCGACAACCCGAGCATAAGAGAGAGAGAGACCAAGGAGGGGCGGGCCCACTTCTTAAAGAGCACAACACATCTAAAGTGCAACGCACCAGAATGTATTAATTACAATAAGCTCAGAGAGATAATTCACTATAACGATCAACATCCCCTTCCTTTAGCTGAAACCACCTAAAACAGAAAGAAGAACATTTGGCAATAAACATATTCATTACATGACATCAGAGGCGGCGTTACCATTAGGCAAAAGTAGGCGGGCTCATAGAGCCCCGTACTGCCAGGGCCCCATGTCTTAAGCCTTACTAAGTAGTTTTAGCCAACATTTACGTCTAACATTTAAAAATAATTAAAACCCACTTGCTGAAATAGCATTAGAATGCTATTGCTGTGAAGCGTTTTAGTCCCCCCCCACAAAAAAACACACTACAATGGTACATTCCGTGTGGCCAAAGCGAAAGTTATTCACTGCAGTTTGATTGAGGAGCGCGAGACTTTCATCTATAGCCATGAAACGAAGTTACACAAGTAGTGCAGAAAAAAACGGAAATAACGGGAAGAGAACAGAAAATTAATAGGATCTTTGGCAAAGGTAACACAATTTTTCATGCCTGGTCATAGTCACAGTTCACCTCAGGTCAACACTGTCACAGGAGAGGCTTCTGCACGTGCTATTCTCTCCAGTGAGCACAAAGTCAAAAAATCAGTGGATATGGAGTCAGTAATAACAAAGTATGTTGACTCCAAAGCTTGTAAGGCAAGATATTAGTTCTTGGCCTACAATATTCACCACAGCCATGCACACAATAAGACAAATTATTAAACAAAAAATATAATCAACATTATTCTCATATAATTCTTAATCCAACACCCCAGTATTCATGTTTTCCTCACCCACTAAAGCTCAGTTGATGAAAAAAGACTAAGCTCTTTAAAAAAAACAGGGAGAAAGAATAAAAGCTAGAGAAATAGAGTACCAAAAGGGGAGAATAGAAGCAAAGACATGAAAATAACATTTGAGGAGAAGAAAGGAAAAAGAAAAAAGACAGAGAGAGACAGAGAGAGAGATCCAAATAAAGGAGATGGAGAGAGATGCAAAAACAAATACAAAAAAAGAGGAAAGTAAAATAGTGATGACGAAAAAAAACAGTAAACACAAACAGTGAAGAAGAGTAAGACACAGACAAAGATGGGAAGGCAAGGATAAAGATAAGAGGTAATCATTTTAATAAGTATTCTTTGTGTCACTCCATTGACCTGTCATAGGTTTTCTTACTTTAGTCAAGTCAAGTCAAGTCAATTTTATTTATATAGCGCTTTTAACAATTGACATTGTCTCAAAGCAGCTTTACACAATAAAAAGAAGTAAGTTTGTATGCAATGTGTATGGATCAAAATGATAAGATTGTCCCTGATGAGCAAGCCGAGGGCGACGGTGGCAAGGAAAAACTCCCTGAGATGGTAATAGGAAGAAACCTTGAGAGGAACCAGACTCAACAGGGAACCCATCCTCATCTGGGTGATAACGGATAGCAGGGATTGCTCAGCATAATAATGTGTACTGGAAGTTCAGTATAACAGGAGATGTGTTTAAAATTAAAATTAAAAGGAGTCCAGTTTGTTCCTGGAGTGCTCAGGTAGACTGTAGGAAATTCCTGTCCTGAGCTATCGAACAACTGAAGTCACAGGTCCCCAGAGCATCAATCGATGATAGGACAGTCTTAATGGAAACCATCCCCAGCCACCACACGAATCCAGACAGACCACACGGGGCATCCATGCGACGAGATCTCCAACCAGAAGCAGGACTCCAGGACGGGTTAGACGGGTCCAGATGGCAGAGGGGTCTGGATCACTGGCAACTCAGGAGCGAAACATGTATAGCTCGACAGAGAGAGGGAAAGGAGAGAGGGAGATAGAGAGAGGAGAGAGCAGAAGAGGAGAGAACAGAAAATAAGGAGAGATGGCAGTTAGGTCTGGTCACAGTCAACATGTATAAGGTGAATGTATATTTAGTGCAAAGTGCAAGCAGGGACTCCGGCAGGCCTAACTATAACAGCATAACTAAAAGGGAGAGCCAGAAGGAAACACAGACATGAGGGCTCCCTGTGATGTAAAGCAACCAATCACCTCACCGTCAACAAACCTGAGTGAACAATGAGAGTGGGGAAGACAGCATCTAAACATACCAGTTCACCAGAATACTCTACGTCCATGAGTCCCCCAGATCTGCTCGTTTACCTAAGGCTCATCTATTTACAAAAATGCTTGGCTAAATAAATAGGTTTTTAGCCTGGACTTGAACACTGAGACTGTGTCTGAGTCCCGAACATTAATAGGAAGACTATTCCATAACTTTGGGGCTTTGTAAGAAAAAGCTCTGCCCCCTGCTGTAGTTTTAATAATACGTGGTACTGACAGGCAGCCTGCATTCTTTGATCGAAGTAGGTGTGGCAGATCGTAAGACACTAGCAGTTCACTCAAATACTGTGGCGCGAGACCATTTAGCGCTTTAAATGTCAAAAGTAGTATCTTAAAATCGATGCAAAATTTCACAGGGAGCCAATGCAGTGTAGATAAGATAGGGGTGATGTGCTCGTATCTTCTGGTTCTAGTGAGGACTCTCGCTGCTGCATTCTGTACTAACTGAAGCTTGTTTATGCACCTAGTTGAACAACCAGACAGTAAGGCGTTACAATAGTCCAACCTAGAGGTGATAAAAGCATGAACTAGTTTTTCTGCATCATTTAGTGACAATATGTTTCTTATCTTGGCAATATTTCTAAGGTGAAAGAAAGCTATCCTGGTGATATTATGTACATGTGCTTCAAACGAAAGGCTGGAATCTATAATCACACCGAGGTCTTTTACTGTTGCATTTGATGGAACAGAAAAACCATCTAAAGTTACAGTGTGATCAGAAAGCTTACTTCTAGCTACTTGTGGTCCTATGACCAGAACTTCTGTCTTATTAGGATTAAGCAGAAGAAAATTAATTAACATCCAATCTCTTATGTCCTGCACAGACTGCTCAATTTTAGCAAACTGGTTTTTCTCATCTGGTTTTGCTGAGACATATAATTGTGTGTCATCAGCATAACAATGACAACTAATACCATGTTTACGAATTATGTTGCCCAGAGGAAGCATGTAAAGGGAAAAAAGCAGTGGGCCTAAAACTGAACCCTGTGGAACACCAAACTCCACTTGAGAACATGAGGAATGGTCACCATCTAAATCTACAAACTGATAACGATCAGTCAAATAGGATCTGAGCCACAAGAGGGCAGTTCCCTTAATTCCTACTACCTTTTCTAATCTGTGAAGGAGAATACTATGATCCATGGTGTCAAAAGCTGCACTGAGGTCCAGTAACACAAGTATAGTGACGCAACCCTGATCAGAGGCCCATAGGAGGTCGTTTACTACTTTAACAAGTGCTGTCTCTGTGCTGTGATGAGGCCTAAATCCTGACTGATACAGTTCATTTATGCTATTTCTGTGTAGGTGTGAACATAGCTGCTGTGATACTACCTTTTCCAAAATCTTGGAGATAAAGGGAAGGTTTGATATCGGCCTGTAATTAGAAAGCAGACAGGGGTCAAGGTCAGGTTTCTTGATTAGCGGTTTAATAACGGCTAATTTAAAGGATTTGGGGACATACCCACTACTGTGTGAACAGTTAATTACTTTCAACAGGGGTTCTATTATTGCTGGTACTATCTGTTTGAGAAAATGTGTCGGTATAAAAGTTGATAACTCTGGAAGATTATTGATAAAGCTCTGTGCGGTATTTGATGTAAATGTACGTTTAAGGCGGTAGCACGGTGCTGTGCATACATTATTACTATGACACGCTTTAATCGAGACAAGGTAGTGATCTGAGATAACGTCAGACTGTGGAATTGTGATTATATTTCCTATACTTAATCCGAAGGATAATATTAAATCTAAAGTGTGACCTGCTTTATGAGTGGGTCCTACTACACACTGATTTACTCCTACTGAGTCCAGTATGGACAAGAATGCTGTTCTCAGAGGGTCTTCTGGATTCTCAAAATGAATATTAAAGTCTCCAGCAATTAACGCTTTGTCTACAGAAACAACAAGGTTTGAGAGGAAATCTGCAAATTCACAGAGAAACTCCGAGTACGGCCCTGGGGATCTGTAAATGATGATTAGCGGGATCGACTGAGCTGACTTTATGTTAGAGAACTTCAAATGCATTAAATTTAAAACTGTGGTTTGTACGAGAGACAGATTATTGTTATAAATAACTGCGACTCCTCCTCCTCTACCAGTTAGCCGAGGCTGGTGTATGTAGCTGTATCCAGGAGGACTAGTTTCATTTAGAGCTACATACTCGTCCTGTTTAATCCAGGTTTCTGTTAAACATAATATATCAAACTCCTGATCTGTGATAATTGCATTAACAATAACTGCTTTAGATGCGAGAGATCTAATATTTAACAGTCCTAGCTTCAGATCAGAGGTGCTGGCTGCGAATTCAGTGTACTCTGAGTTTGTGGTATCTATGTTAATTAAATTACTAAAACAGACTTTCTGAGTCTTTCTAAATTTATGTTTATGTTTAGCTCGGGGAACAGACACAGTCTCAATATGATGAACCCTGAGTGACGACTCTCTGCAGCTAGCAGACGGTTGGTTTAGCCTGTCTGTCTGCTCCCTGGCCTGGGCTCTGGATTGTCATCGATTAACTAGGCCTCTTCTGAGACTATGTGCTATACTGCAAGAAATGAGAGCAGCACCTTCCCGAGTGGGATGGACACCGTCCCGCCCTAACAGGCCAGTTTTGCCCTCAAAGGTCTTCCAGTTGTCTATGTAGCCCACGTTATTTTCGGAGCACCACCTGGACATCCAGCGGTTCAGCGACCATAACCCGCTGTAAGCTATGTCGCCACGTCCTATTGGGATGGGACCAGAGCAAACTACTTCTTCTGCGCCTTCGCTATTTTAAACACCTCTGTAAAGTTTAACACCTCTGACTGACGAAGGCGTATATCATTAGCTCCAGCATGTACCACTATCTTGGAGAACCTATGCTGTCCTAGAGCCCTAAGATTACCTGCTATGTCCGGTGCTCTGGCTCCCGGGATACAACTGACCACTGCCGCTGGCGCGCCTAAAGGCCTGGCTAATTTCACATGTCTCAGTATAGAGTCTGCTATAACCAGAGCTCTTTTTTTTTTTTTTTTTTGGATTTTTCCCCGATTTTCTCCCTAATTTAGTCGTGTCCAATTCCTCCCCGTCACTAGGGGGCTCCCACATTAAGGCTACTACTACCACTCAGCCGGGAGGGCCGGCCGACACGTGACGCCAGCCGACCGCATCTTTTCGAACTGCTCGCTCGCGCACCGTTGGGGGCGGCGTAACACACTCGGAGGACAGCGCTATCCGCTCCCTCCGTTGCGCGAGCTCACAGACGCCCCTGACTGGCTGTAGAGCCGTGATTAATGTAGGAGCACTAAGTACCTCTCATCCCTCCCCTCTGAGAGAGCTCGGCCAATTAGCTCTCTCTAGACCTCCGGCTGTGAGAGGTTACAGCACCACCCGGGATTCGAACTAGCGATCTCCGGATGATAGGGCGAGCGCTTTAACCACTGCGCCACTCGGAGGCCCACGAGAGCTCTTTCAGGTTTCTCAGCGGGTGCATCACTGAGGAGAGCGAACCTGTTGGACACGTGAAGCGCAGAAGAGGTGTGTTCCAGTGACTTCAAAGCGTTAGCTTTGGCTGAACGAGTATGCCGCCGAGTCGTCACCCACTCGCCCCGCTGTGAGGGCTCTACTGCCGGAGTCGGGGGATGATTATCTCCACCTGTGGCACCCAGACTTTCCGCTACAGGATTAACGCTGCTCTCGCGCTCTCTAACCCTCTCTAAAGTCTGGATGTGCTCCTCTAATGCTACTATCTTCTATGTCAGGGTGCTAACTAAATCACACCTATCATAAATTAAATGAAACAGCACAGAAGACAGAGGTCAGTTGTCAACTATTGATCATGATGAAATACAAAGGTATCTGTATCAGGTATGTAAACTGACAATAAGTTACATTCTAATTGTAGAAAATTGTTTGTGCATTAGTTAACCTGTTAATGTTTTGTTGTTGTGTTTTTTCTTCTTCTACAGGGCTGTTCTAGACATCTGGATAAGATTGCTGTAGGATGACGAGTGAAGGGAAGTGTAAGGGAGAAAAAAGGCACTGAAAGCAGAGGGCCCTATATCCATGTTCGCCTTGAGCCCCCAAATTGCTAAATCCGCCACTGCATGACATTAACTTAATCGACAACCAAGAATGTTAATGGCTTCTCATAAATCAATCTAACTGTTGCAATGAGAAACTGAACCATTACATACACAAATTTTAAGACTATCTCTGCTTTAAGAAAACACATTAACAAAGTATTGGCATATAATAGTATAATAGTATTGGCAATATAGAAATAGCCATAATAAACATTACTTTAGCAGATACATGAGGATACAATCAAAGTGTCCCTTAATTTGTCATTAATAGAGTTCACTGTTCATATCTTGGGTTAGGCTTGCAAATGCGACCTGAACGTGTTCTGTAAGGTGTACTGCTGACCTTGGTAGGTGACTGTATTGTGTGTTTTGGCAAGTCAGCAGGTGTAGATTCAGACTGTGGGAGGTGTATGTGTGATGAGTGTGGTGCAGCGGAAACACAGTTCGGTGTATGTGCAGTGGTATTTCGAATGTCACTGTCCTCAGGTGTGAGCCCTGATGGAGGGGGCTCTGCAACAGGAAGGATGTGTCGTCGGTTCCTCCTGTATGTTCTCCCATTGCATTGGATTGTGTAAGATCGAGGTTCCTTGATCACCTCCTTTACCACGCCGAGACTGTTGTATCCTTTTGGGGTTTGCATCCTGACAACCTGGCCCTCTGCCAATGGTTGTAGTGTACGACTTGAGGCATCATAATATCTCTTTTGGGTCATTCTCTTATGGAAGAGTTGTGCAGTTACTTTCTGGACATGTTTGGGAGCTGGTTCTAATAATTTGGAGTTAATGGGTATGGTTGACCGTGTCTGTCGTGACAACAATCGTTGTGCAGGTGAACCTAACGTCGGATCACGAGGAATGTTTCTCAAATTTAAGAGGTTGAGGAATACGTCTGTCCCATCCCTGTGAGATTTCTCCATCAGCTGTTTGGCACTGCGGATCGCTCTTTCTGCCAGGCAGTTTGACTGCAGGAACTCTGGGCTACTAGTGACATGGATAAAGTCCCACTGTTTGGCAAAGTCTCTGAACTGTTGGCTAGTATACTGCCTAGCGTTATCAGAAATGAGTGTATGTGGTGTGCCATGCACAGAGAAATGTCTTTTTAATTTTGTGATTACAGCGGATGATGTTGTGTTACGAAGAAGGTCAATCTCATACCAACCGGAGAATGAGTCTACAAGCACCAGGTAGTTTTGCCCGCGCCATTCAAACATATCCGTTGCCATGGTAGACCAAGGCAAGTCTGGAACTGGATACAGTTTCAGTGGTTCTTTCTGTTGATGCTGCTTTGTGCTGTTACAGACTGAGCATGTGAGGATTTCTGCGGTGATATCAGCCGTCATGGTTGGCCAGAAGATTATACTTCTTGCTCTGCGCTTGGTAGTGTCCAGACCAGGGTGGCCTCTGTGAGCTATTTTGATATATTCTCTCTGTAGTGAATGAGGAATGACTGTTTTGTGGCCTTTCATAACAATTCCATTTTCCACAGCTAGTTCGTCTCTATAGGGAAAGTATGGATGCACAACAGGACACAGGCTGTGTTCTTTGCTTGGCCAACTTCGTTGAATCACTGTGCTGAGAACCTGTAGCACCTCATCCTCAGCCGTTTGCTTTCTGAGTTCCTTCAGTCGAGTAGTGGAGATGTAACTGACGGACATAACCTCGAACGTGTCATTTTCAGTATCTGGAGGAACTTCTGTGTTTGGAGCGCGTGATAGGGTATCCGCAAGATACATGTGTTTACCCTTCTTGTACACCAGAGTGATGTCGTAGCACTGTAATCTGAGCATCATTCTCTGTAAACGTGCCGGGGGTTTTTGTGAATAGGCCCCTGCACGAATGGGCTTCACCAGAGGCTGGTGGTCTGTGTCAACAACTGTTGATTTCCCATACACATAATCCCTGAACTTGGTGCAGGCAAATACAACTGCCAGCAGCTCCTTTTCTATCTGTGCATATCGCGTCTCTGTGTCTGTGAGTGTGCGGAACGCATATGCAACCGGTCTGCCATCCTGCATACATGCAGCGCCGAGTCCAAAACATGAGGCATCACAGGTTAATGTTTTTTTTACATCATAGTATGACAAAACAGGTGGGGTGGTCAGACACGCTTTGAGGGTATCAAATGCATGTTGGTGCTGCTGATACCAGCACCATGCAGTTTCTCTGTGTGTCAGCTTCCTTAAGGGTGCAGCAACATCACTGAAGTTTGGGATGAATTTCCCCAGGTAATTTACCATTCCAAGGAAGCACTGCAATGTGGGAACATCCCTAGGAGCTGGCATCTCAGAGATTGCTTTTGTTTTTGAAGGATCCGCCTTCAAGCCTTCGCTGGTGAAAATATGACCTACATAGCTAACCTGGTCGAGGTGGAATTTGCATTTGGCTGAATTTAGTTTAAGCTTGACCTGCCGTGCTCGATTCAGCACTCGTTTCAAATTGATGTCATGTTCTGCACAATCACGGCCTCCGATGATGATATCATCGACAATGATTGCACACGGGTATCCTGAAAACAGCTGCTCCATTGAGCGCTGGAACACTTCACTTGTTGAATTTATGCCAAATGGCATACGCAGGAACCTATAGCGCCCAAATGGAGTGCTGAACGTAGTCATCATAGAAGATTTGCGGTCAAGACATATCTGCCAGAAAGAGTTCTTTGCATCTAGCACCAAAAATACATTTGCCCCCGACATCTGGGACGCTACTTCTTCTACACTGCGCATTGGGTGATGAGGTCACTTTAAGGCGGTGTTGAGATCTTTAGGATTTATGCATAGACTGATTTCTTGTCCATCCTTTTTGTGTGTCACGACCGTGGACGAAACACAGTCTGTTGGCTCGGAGACTGATGTTGCCCAAACTCTGCCAGCTCTGTTTTGACACATTCCTGCATTGCCAGTGGAATGCAATGTGCAGGGCGAAGTACAGGCTGCACGCTTGGGTCAAGTGTCATGGAGTAAGTGATTGGGAGTTCCCCTAGTTGATCAGTGAACAAATCTTTGTATTCCTGGAGAATTTGTTCAGTATTGTTCTCCACAACTGACCAGATGAACATGTGGACTCATTGTGACAATCCCCATGTCTAAACATGCACGAAATCCTAGCAGTGGTTGGACGTCTTTATCCACCAAGAAAAATGGGAGCTAGTGGCTCTGTCTTTCAAGGCTACACAGCAGTGTAACTAATCCCTTCATCTCAATTTCATTGGAAATTCCATAGATTAGGCGTACTTTCCTGCTTTATTGGTTGTTCATTTTTTGCAATTTTCTTGAAGGTTGCTTGTGACATCACGTTACACTTTGCTCCGGTGTTGACTTCACCTCAATTGGAGTTCTGTTTATGTGCAAAGTGACGAACCCTTCTTCATGTTCAGCCATGGAAGGGTTAACAGTATCGACGCACATATCAAATCCGATGCCATCGACATAGAAAGTGTCATCATGAACAGGAAGGTTGTCCACTTCAAGTTCATGTACTGTCTTTTTGTAGTTGGAGGACGCTGATAATGTGTTCTGCAACATTTTTTGAAATGGTTCCTTTTCTTGCAACTGTGGCACATCTGTCCAAATGCTGGGCATTTTTCTTTCTTTGCCGTATGACTGTTCCCACAATTTTTACAATTGACAATGGTAAGTGAATCATTCTGTTCAATTCTAGGCTTTTGCCTTGTGTAATGTCGCCTCCTGCTGGAAACTGGGTGTACTGTAATCCACATTAGGGGGCGTTTGAGGCATCGCCAAAGTTTTATTGGTTTCCTCGGTCATTTCATGTATGCGACATACTGAGATGGCTTTTGTGAGAGTTAAGTCGCTGTCCCTTAACAGTGCTTTCCTTAAGCCTTCACTTTTGATACCACATACTATCCTGTCACATATTAGCTCGTCTGTCAGCTCTCCAAAGTGGCATGCTTTAGGTTTAATCCTGAGATCACTGATAAATGACTCAATGGTCTCACCTTGTTTCTGGTTCCTGGAGTGGAACTTGTGTCTCTCCATTGTTTTATTTTGCTGTGGATTGCAAATTTCACAAAACTTCTTTTTTAAACATTCGGGATCCTCTCTTGTTTCGGCGGGAGTTATAACAGCACCATTTTCACCCGGCGCACGCACCTCTGCTGCATAGACAAATGAACGCTCTCATTCTATGGCCTCCGTCCTGCGAGATTGAGGAGAATATATGCCCTTGTCTTGGCAGGCTTGTTGTGGTGGGCCGCTGCGATGAAAATGTCGTACTCCTGCTCAAAGATTCACCAGTTGTCGACAACATTCCCTTCGAAAGAGAGCGGCTCGGGTCTCCGAAAACAATCTGCCATTGGCTCTCAGTAAACACGCTTGGATGAGAAAAAAAAAAAACGTTTTACGAGCAGTCTGTCCACTACGAAAACTATTTACTCGTAGGCGAAAAGTAGGCGTATTCTGACACCATGTTGCATGTTTAATAAATGACCATCACGATATCCACACATGAACGTGACATTTATTGATAACACTCCAGCAGCTAACATGACCGACAACCCGAGCATAAGAGATAGAGAGAGAGGCCAAGGAGGGGCGGGCCCCTTCTTAAAGAGCACAACACATCTAAAGTGCAACGGACCAGAATGTATTAATTACAATAAGCTCAGAGAGATCATTCACTATAGTGATCTACAAACTGAGTACTTGAATGGCGAACCTAACGCGTTAGATTACTCGTTACATCAAAAAAGTCATCCTAGTACTCTAACACGTTATACCCAACACTGGTTATAACAGACGATCTGCTTGACTACACAGCTTTAAGTACGCTGATCCGTACTTTGTATTTCTTATACAAATATAACAGGAGAAGAGTATTTTTTCTAAGAAATTAAAGCTATTTTACCAAGTACATAATATTATAAAGAGATAACAGCTACATACAGTATCTTTTTTCGACTTTTTCTTTCCTTTTTTCTAAAATGTGACCATAATTGCTTTGACTATTTTTCTTTTCTTTTCCTTTTTCCATAATTCGATAAGCTCAGGGCATTACATTATTAATAATCAATACTAAGTTAAACCATTTCCCCTCAGGCATGTGTGGACTGGTTATATATTACTCTGTGACAGAGCGGTCTAAGTCCTTAGAGGAGAAAATCAATAGCTAAATTAATTCCAATTACGCCACCCCAGATCTAGCCCGGGGAAATGTTTACCTATATTACTACAGGATTTTGATGTTAGAAATGATGTTAAGCACTCAGGTTCGGTCCCTTAGAATGATAGACAGGAGACGTGGGTAAACAATCAACAAACATACACTTTATTCGTATAAAAAAAGAAGCTTCTAAAACAAATAAAAACACTTCCGCTGAGGCAGAGAAGCAGTATTTAGCACATACAACAAAAAACAATCACTTCACCCAAAAAAATAAATAAACTAAAAGGAAAAAAGAAAGACAATCAATGAAAGACACACTAAACAGAACTGTAAATAAGATTGATATATATATATACAAATCATAAGACTAACTAACCATCACCAGGGCTGAGGCTCCCAGCAGTAGGAGAAATGGCATTCTACTTCTCGTAAGACAATCCAACTACACACCACAGTACACTCACTCACACTAGCACACAGACTGAGGGAAGCCACCACCGCAAGGCCAAGCGCGTTTGACCGTAGAGACCTCAGCTCCTGGGAATAAATAAAAATAAGTACAAAACCACACCAATCACAGTATGGCCATGTCACCAGAAAACATACAAAAATATACAAACACAGTTGATGGGCATAAGCCAAACAAATCAAAATAAAAAGAAATAAAATGAAACTGTCATGTCCAAACAAATCAAAATAAAAAGAAATAAAATGAAACTGTCATGTCCAAACAAATCAAATAAAAAGAAATAAAATGTAACTGTCATGTCTATATTCAAGGAAGCGGACGCAGACGCAGAATCCATTAACTCAATGTTTCTTTATTCTTTCTTTTTCTTTTCTTAAGTCTCTACCGTTTTACCCAGGCGAAACTGGGATCTAGATTCTCCCCAGGCCGGGTCTGCAGGTGGGCCAACAAAAAGAAACAAAACAAAACATAAAGGTGCAGTCAGTCGCTCTTACTGGGTGCCAGGCGACGACACCTCCAACTCAAACGAACCTCACCTGCAGACACTGCTCAGTCCTGGGGGAAAACAAAAGGAGACACCACGTATTACAGAACATGTAGACGGAACCTTTACAAACATTGCACGTCAGTGAACAGATGTCGCTCCACGGGTTCGACTGGAATATATAGACAGACACACAAGGGAATCACAGGTGCTCATCATTTAGTGATTAAGTGCAGGTAGTATACAAATAGACACACTAGGTGGGGACAAAGCATCAACTCAGTAATCCGGTGAGCTAGATCTTATTTCCCTGTGCTGCGGTGGTACAGATGTTACACTAACAGACAAAACCAACTTGATACAGCTTACCTCAACGGGTTAGATATGCTCACACAGGGCACATCAAACACCGAAGTGGAAAAATAAAATTGCAGAACAGAACCAAGCACTACAACTTCTGTTGGTTGCTACTTGTTGTGGTATATGACTAATGGCGTTAGCAATATTGGTACAGGCCACAAGTTAGCAATCACCATTCACCATGAACTTCTGGAAGCACGCCAAAGCAACTCGGTTCTAAAAACCGGCGACAACCAAGCACACGTGAAGGGAAGCAAAAGGCGGCACAGTGGAAACAAAATGCCGGAAATGATGAAGCCAGATACGCTAAAAGCAAACCGGCATGAAGAGCAACAGCACGGAAACACTGGAAGCAAAGCTGGAAGCGTTGCAAACGAAGCTGGACGTGAAAGGAAGAAACGCTGAGAACAAAAGGTGGGAGAAAAAGCTAAAGCTGGCAGTGAAAGGGGGAATCCTAAAACATATACAAATTAACAGTTATTAGTAAAATATTAGCACCTTATTCCCCAACAATATCATTCTACTACTTACCGACACGCCACCCAACAGCGAATACACACAGCAGGGACGAACTAGTCAATCTGAACCCTCAAATCCAGTCATACAGATTCAATCTAAAAGATCTAAAAAGCATGATTTTCAAAACACAGCTCAGCCAGTATTCACTAGGTAAAGAAATTATCTGGAAAGTTACCTGTAGCAGTCGTAGCAAACGCACACATACCCACACAAAGGGAGGACGACAAGCATCAATCAGCCCCTAAATAATGTATGCAGCGCTCTAATTGGCCAATCGCACTGCCACTCAAAGTGGCTCTGTTACATCTTAATGATTTCAACCAGAACAGAAGAATGAAATATGCCTGGGAAACTGTACAGTGCAGTGTACTGTATATTCACAGTGTTATGAATGATCTGTGGTTTATTCGGTGGCATTTTGTAGTGAGTGATTTTTGTATGATTCTAAATGCATCTAAAACCAAGGAAATTATTATAGACTGATTATGTTGACTGTAAAGTCAACAAAGATCATATTCCATTGCACATCAGAGGGACCTGTGTGGAGTCCCAGTCTTACATTTCTAGGTTCATACATTATGACATTATGGAGGATCTTTCTTAATCAACATCTCTCTTTTTTTTTAGGATTCTAAGGAAAAAAACATCTGCATGAGAAACTGTGCTATTTAAAGTGTGCTGAGCTACTGTATTTCCATCTGTTACAACAGCAGGTCAGAGGCGGACAAGAAGTGCTATTTTACTTGAATTTACTGACTTATCTTCCATTAATGTTTTTCATACAAATAAATATTACATTTATATTATATTGCATATTATATATTAAATATTAAATGTATATTTACATTGTCTATTACACCTGAATATTTAATACAAATAATAATACATTTAATAATATTAAAAATAATATTAAATTTCATACAAGTAAAGCCCTAGGCTCTTTTGTATTTTGCCTCTTTCTGCACATTGTATTGTTGTAAGGTGTATAGAGATATGACACAGCACCCAAAATACTTTCACGCTAACACAGCCTCCATTGTTCGCAGAAAATGGATAAAAAGGCACACAGGAAAAAACAAACCAAAATAACAAAAACAAAATACAACTCTGCCAAATCCCGGCCCAATCACAGACATACTGATTCACACATGCTGCATTTCTTACAAATGACTAGAGGTCACTAGGTAATACTAATCCTGTGTGAATAGGACAAAATTCTCATACACAAATCACCCTAAACCTGTAATATTTCTCTCCCACAGATTTCACTTTGATTCTCAAAAATATGGAACAAATAGTACAGTAGCTGTGTTTACAAAGACAATTTTCTTAATTCTGATTAAAATCATTATGAGATTCCAACATATCTGTTTACATGGACACTTATCTGAAAAGATGTGCTTAAGAGCTTAATCTGCTGACGATTTTTTCCCCCTGACTTTAAGGTTAGATATCTTTTCCTATAAATCTGCCCTTCTGTGTTATAAAAAAAAAAATATATATATATATATATATATATATATATATATATATATATATATATATATATACTATGGCATGCCGTTTAGGAAAATATTCATGAGAGAACTTAATGAAAACTCTGAATATATTGAATGAAACGTGAGAATATTGAATGGATTCCGAATATATTGATTGAAAAATATATATATTGAATGAATTCTGAATATATGGATTGAAAACTGATAAATTGAAAGAAAAGTCTGAATATATTGAATGAAACATGACGTCATCGACACACAGCGCCATCTTTAGGAAGGATGAGTGAGTCGGCACGAAACTTGGTTGCTGCAATTGTGAGAAATGAAGAGATGGTCAACACATTGATGAGTGCGTGTACGGCCAGAAATTTCTAGGTTTACTAGAACAACATGTAATTTTTTTATAATGCTTAATTTATAATCAAATCCATTTGGTCTAATTTGTAATTTCTAAATCATAAACCTAGAAATTTCTGGTCTAATATAATATTCGACGGAGATTAAATAGGGGGTGCAATCTGTGGCACGGGAGCATTTTAGCGCATAACACCGGTCTTCCGCGGTGAAATAGCGAATATATTTCTTCATCCGTAGTCTGATACTGAGTGCGGCTTGCGCCACCACTTTGGGCCGTACACGCACTCATCAATGTGTTGACCATCTCTTCATTTCTCACAATTGCAGCAACCAAGTTTCGCGCCGACTCACTCATCCTTCCTAAAGATGGCGCTGTGTTTCGGTGACGTCATGTTTCATTCAATATATTCAGACTTTTCATTCAATATATATCAGTTTTCAATCCATATATTCAGAATTCATTCAATATATATATTTTTCAATCAATATATTCGGAATCCATTCAATATTCTCACGTTTCATTCAATATATTCAGAGTTTTCATTAAGTTCTCTCATGAATATTTTCCTAAACGGCATGCCATAATATATATATATATATATATATATATATATATATATATATATACATATATACAGTCTATACACGCACAGTTCCTTCATCAGCCAGAGACCCAGTGGATAAAAATAAAGACTGATGAGCAAGAGAGGAAGTTGTTCTCGGAGATTACTTATCAAGAATGGTAGATGTTTTCTGAAACTCCTCACATCACTAAATGTTATCCCCATGTGAGGCATGGGATATAATGGGAAAAGAATTTATTTATTATGTCATGAGAGAAACTATCAGATCAAGTGCTTACATGGCTAATATCACTACCCACTCTCGTTTGAATCAGCCCGGAGCGGGTCAGACTGCTCTGACTGAATTGTTTTAGTCCATGTAAAATACTTTATCTAGACAATAAAAGTGTAATAGCATAGATGCTAGAAATCGGAACAATATTGTGACACAAAATCACCACCTGTGTACTGTTTAAAATGTTACTATAGGCAATACACACACATGGCCATATACAGTATATATTTCCTAGGTCACAAACCAAAACTTTGTAAACTTAAATACCTAAACCAGCCCTTCATTTAAAATAACTTTTTACACATTATCAAACTCAGTTAAAAAGAACTCAATACGGATTCAAAACAAACCATTATAACTGTTGAAATTCCACTTGGAACAGGACGATTAGCAAATATTTCTTCTACATGCATGACAAGACAACTATAAACAACAAGACAACATAAATATGCATTTTTTTACACACAGTATCAGTATTGTTTAATACAAACAGTAGTATTTTTTTATTTTTAAATCCTGAACAAAGAAGGTTTGAAGTTATAATTTTGAAGAATCCTGAAGTTTTATTACATTATATTCTGTAACTATTATCTTATAACATGATATAATTCATTCATCAACAGACAATCAGAAATATTTTGCTCCATATTCATTAAACACTCATTATTAAGTGATGATATATAAGATTACATACACACTTTACTTTGGGCAACTGAAGAATAGATAACATGTGGATCCACACTTTCATCGTGTCTCTTGGTCCGTTTGAAATTCATTTTAGAAAACTGTAGTGCAGCATAATGAACCGAGTCAGATTCAGTAGTCTGCAGGAACAAGGAAGGTACACAAAGATGATGAAATATAAATATAAATAAATAATGAATCAGGTGAATAACAATCCAACAAAAAATTAATATTTAAAATAATTAATCAAACTAACATATTGTACAGATCTATAACATAGATGTTAAATTAAGCTGGAGTGAGGATTAAGAGAGATCATAAAGTTCTTATTTATTTAAGAACACTGAGGATCTTTTTTCACTATATCTTTTTAACAGATATAGTGTTTAGTACTTTTATTGTTATTATATATTAATATTATAGTAGATATTATATATAAGCCAAGTGTTTGGCCACTTAAATAATTTATTCCAAACCTCAATAACAAAAAATAAGTAGTCTAAAAATAATATCAATGATATCAACCAAATATTTTAATTGGCGGTTTTAATGATAAAATGCTCTATAAGGTTCTAACAAAAAATATATATACAATTGTATTTATTTATTTATTTATTTATTTATTTAAATAATGAGCCAAGACTTTAATAGCAAGATAATATTCTTTATTTAAATAAGAAAACCTGTAAGAGGTCATGTATTTTTTATTTTACAGTTAGAGAACCAATGCTTACAAAAATTTGTAAGTGACTAAAATAACAATTTTAATTATTACTAAAACACTAAATAATTAAATAAAATTGCACATTTTTGTAAAACTAAGTGTTAGCTTATTTAACTATATTTTACTTAATGGTTTTGCATGCTTAATCACTTTGGATATATATTTTCTGTAGTAAAAATGACAAGAATTCAAATCATCTTGAGCTCCACAAATGCTAAAATATTAAAAGCTAAATGCATCTAATCAGAGAATGTAAACAAAAAAGCAAATAAGATAATAATAAGTTATAATAAGATAATTTACCTTATTATCTTCTGTGTCACCACCTAATGCAACACAACACAATTTATTATTATTATTATTATTATTATTATTATTATTATTATTATTATAGGAGTAATAACTGACCTGCATAAGTTTTTCTGTGCTTCAGTATGATGAAGATCAGAA
Source organism: Clarias fuscus (assembly GCA_030347435.1). Lineage (NCBI taxonomy): Eukaryota > Metazoa > Chordata > Actinopteri > Siluriformes > Clariidae > Clarias > Clarias fuscus. The sequence continues at coordinate 4,560,344 of CM059208.1, forward strand.
CAGTGAGAAGAATCACACTCAGTGCACCAAACCCCAGAGTCAGCATGAAGAACCCAGCAGGAGAGTCTGAACCTTAGAGATAAACATTAAAGAAAACATTTAGATCATTAAACCTGCATTATGTTTTAATTTAAGCATGTACAAAAGTCTGTAGTACAAAAAGAAACAGCCAACCTGTTGCTTTGTTCTCAGAAATTGTAATATTTACATCTGGGAAAAAAAGAAATATTTAATTTACGGCCTAAATCATTTCCATCAACTTTTACTGAAACTCTGTATAATTTTACCTTTTACATGTAAAGAGGTTGAGTTACTGAAGATCATTTTGACCTTTTCCATGTAGCTGCAGTAGTAGAGTCCTGTATCAGAGACATTTACTGCAGTGATGGTGAGAGACGTGTTCTTATCATGTACAGACATCACTATTCTCTCACTCTCAGTAAAGAAGTGACACAATTCCGATAGAGCTGATGCCTTAAATCTTTTACACCCAATAAGGAGTGGAACTGAACCTTTTATTTGTTTAAACCAGAAAATGTAACCTGTATTAATCAGGTCATGTTGGCACCAAATAGTGACTTTATCTCCAATTTTTGCCTCTAAAGTTAAAGAGCACAGAGTCTCTGAAAGCAAACCTGCAACACAGAAACACAAACACACCTTATTTATAATACAGCAGATATTTTATTTTCATACACTGTATAGCTAAAGTTTAAAAACAATAGTAATAAATACTTTTTAACTTTTATAACAGTGTTTTCTCAATAAACCTAAATCTTTAAGAATATCTTTCTTTAGTTTTTTTGACATTTGAACTTTTTCTGAATAATCTAATTTTAATTACACAACCATGTCATAAATAATGTTTGTAAAGTGTATAATTTATTAAGTCGATCATTAAGATGATTAAGACTTACCCATGACACAGAGAAACACAGGCAGAGCTTTAACCTGGACCATTGTGTATCAGCCGAGAGACAAAGAGGAAACGGTCTGATGGGTAAAACTAACGCTGGTGTATCTGTGTGTAAGGGGTGTGGAGAGAGATGCAGCCTATAACACCTAGGAAAAAAGGCTGACAGGAAGAGAATAAAAATAGTCAAAAATAGATGTTTTAAATTTCACTTTATCTTATATTATAAGCCTAATCAAATCGTTTTTAACTGAATATTTCTTTATGTTGCAGTGCTGTGCTCTCACAATAATGTATTTTAGGGGAAAAGACTTTTGTTTAGTGTTTAGTGCAGCAACATACAGTAATGTGATGTCAAATTATTTATACAGGCTACTTCAATTCATTTAGCCATTCTATAATTCATGATCTATCCAAAAATGTTGAATATTTAAAACATAAAAATATATTTATTTGTTTATTTATTTACTTTTACAATTGATATTGTGATTTGGTCTTTAAATATTAAGTAGTATTAACTATTTAAATAACAGTTTTTAGAAACAAAATGTTTAATCTTTTTTCTTTTTTTGCAAATTGAATAGTGGAAAAATAGGGTGAAGGAAAGCAGCCAGTGGGTAAAACCAGATGAACCACAGGTGAGTTTGTCAGTTCTCACAGTTGTAGCATCATGCAAACCTATCGCATCTCAGGTCTGCGGTCGGAAAACAGTCAAACGATAAACATAAACAATGACTGCCTGAGTTCAAGCTCAAACTTGCGGTTTAAGAGATGACTTCAAAGCAGTTGAAATGATGTAGTTGAAATGTTGCATTTGAAATGATGAAGAAAAATTTTGCGGGCTATAAAAAAATTTATTTATTGCCAAAAAAATGTATGTACAGTGAGTTTGGAACATAAGTATTTAGATCTCTTTAATATTTAGATCTCTTATTTAGATAATTATTCAGGCCCTTGATTCAGTACTTTATAAAAACATTTGTAGAAACACGTCTTTTGTACACATGGATTTGGGCAGGTTGTCGCAGTTCTCCAGAAAGATCCTTTTAAGCTCAGTCAGTTTACTGTTAACTTACATCCTCAGCTCTCTAAGGCTTAAGGCTGGGCCACTCGACTACAGTGGTTTGGAGTTTTGCCCTCTGATCCACTGCACACAGGACGCTTTTTGTTTTATCATCATTCTATATAAACACTAGAGACTGTTGTGTGTGAAAAACACAGGATATCAGAAGTTTCCGAAAAACTCAAACCACCCTGTCTTGCACCAAGCCACAGTTAAAGACATAAAGACACAGTTAAAGACACACACAGCCCTTGGTGTGTCTTTGAATGATTGTGCTGTTATGCTTTCCTGCTACAATCCTAATCCTTGCTTCATGTGCAGCAAACCATGTTTTACCAAGCAGTACAATTTTTTGCTGCACATTTGCTGCAGTGCACCACCTGTAACACACTCACGCACACTGACAGAGCTATCAGAACACTACTATGCTGTTTGTGGGGGTGCTCAATAAAAAAAAAAAAAGAAGAAAAAAAACTTACAGTAAAAAAAAAATAAAGAACAAAGAAAAAATGGTGTGGATGTTACATCAACATTAATCATTATTTGACCGTGTGAAAGCTTGTTTGTGAAATAATTTTTTTTATTGAGGTTTGATTTCATCTCACTTAAAATAGCATTGCTGTTGGGCAGTTACAGTATAAAGTTAGAGATGTGTAACTGGGCATTTAAAATTGGTTAAGTATATACAGTATGTATTTTATTTTATACACACACACAGCACTTTGTTTTAATATTTTAAACAACAGTTGCTCTTCTTTTGTTGATGCAACTGTGTTTAGTCTTTTAAAGAGATTATTAGATGATTAGAGGTATAACATGATGGCCGTACCAAAAATTATGCAGAAGTGGGCATTGCACAAAAGTACTTAAGCAATTTCCTGTAAGTATAAAAAATGTCAAGCTTATATTAGCTCAGCTTAGCCTTAAAAACAGTCAGTGGGTTGTTTCGCAGTCTTTAGGTTCTGTAAATGGAAAATTGCTAAATTTATATATGTATATTTGAATATTTAAGTAGTTTTAGTACTTTACGTATTCCAGTATTTATGTTAAAATTTTACTGTATTGGAGTAATATTGAATCAGAACTATGTATATTTTAACTCATAAACAGACCAGTGTAGTTTGTTTATCCCTGACAGTAAAATGATTTACTCTAATAACATACAGCCTGCAGCGTGCAGACAGGACATTACAGTGCTTACATGCAGACAGAGGTGGAAAGTAACGAATCACATTTACTCGCGTTACTATAATTGAGTAGTTTTTTTGTGTACTTCTACTTTTTAAAGTAATTTTTAAAATCTGTAATTTTACTTTTACTTAAGTATGTTTTGTTTGAAGTAACCATATTCGCTACTGAGTAAAACAAATGAATGAAAATGCAAAAATAATAAAAATATTATGCTTTGTATAAATGCTTCGTTGCGCTCGCGTGTGTGTCTCGTGTCCTGGTCGCGCGCCGCTCCAGACTCCACTCCAGGTTTTCTGACTGTTTCCCCACATCGGCATCTACCTGACCTTCCACACGGCCGCTTCCGCCCTGAGAGTGACGTCATCAACCAGCGCCACCATATATAAACCGGAGAGAGACGCGGGAAAGAGGAAAGAGATTGTGATTTTGGCGTTTTGATATTTGGTTGAATTTTCTGGTTTTGACTTTTTGCCTCCCATTGACTTTGATTATTGATTTGCCCCTTTGGTTTGGTTGGTCTTTGTATATATTTGTAGATAATTTTACTGTATGTTTGTGCACTCACCAGTAGTAGGGGTGTGGCCAAGGGCGCCGCTAGCAATTTTGGGCCCTATGACAAAATATGCGGTTGGGCCCCCCTACCACACCCATTCCGCACAAAACATACAAGCCAACCTAGCTATTCAAAATTTTTGTCTGTAATATAATAGGACAGTAGAATATACAACATTTTAGTACTCCTTCTACCTCTACATGCAGAACAGGTACAAACTGTCTTTACACATTGGTATTCAGGGACAGGCTTTAAAATGGTTTAGATCCTACCTGTGTGATCGATTCCATTTTGTAGATCTGAATGGAGAACAGTCTGGTGTAATGCCAGTGAAATATGGGGTGCCACAAGGGTCAGTTTTAGGACCTCTGCTGTTCTCAATATACATGCTTCCCTTGGGTAACATCATTAGAAGACATGGGATTAGTTTCCATTGTTATGCTGATGATACTCAGTTATACATTTCCACAAAACCAGATGAAATACCCAAATTGTCTAGACTAACTGAGTGTATTCAAGATATAAAAGATTGGATGACTGATAATTTTCTTTTACTAAATTCAGATAAGACAGAGGTATTACTTATTGGCCCAAAAACCAGTTCATACCAGCTCTCACAATTCAGCCTACGTTTAGAAGGATGTACTTTTACCACCAGCTCGACAGTGAAAGACCTGGGTGTAATATTAGACAGTAACTTATGCTTTGAAAATCATATCTCCAACATCACAAAAACATCCTTTTTCCACCTTAGAAATATTGCCAAGCTTAGGAACATTTTATCTGTATCTGATGCAGAAAAGCTGGTTCATGCATTCATGACTTCCAGACTGGACTACTGTAATGCATTACTGGGTGGCTGTCCTGCATCCTCAATTAACAAGCTACAGTTAGTCCAAAATGCAGCCGCCAGGGTTCTCACTAGATCCAGAAAATATAATCATATAACCCCAATATTATCATCCCTGCACTGGCTTCCTGTTCAGTTTAGAATTAATTACAAAATAGCATTACTTACGTACAAGGCTCTAAACGGTCTAGCTCCCACATACCTAACCAGTCTTCTGATACGTTACAATCCACCACGCTCCTTAAGATCAGAAAACTCCGGACTACTGGTAGTTCCCAGAATATCAAAATCTACAAAAGGAGGTAGGGCATTTTCATATTTAGCTCCAAAGCTCTGGAATAGCCTTCCTGACAGTGTTCGGGGCTCAGACACAGTTTCCCAATTTAAAAGTAGACTCAAGACGCATCTCTTTAATCTGGCATACACATAATTAATTTCTTTACCTCATACTCCAGTACATCTATCCTGAATGGCAACCACGCTAATTCTTTTCACCTGCTCTTTATTTTTCCACCCATCCCGAGGCATCTGGAGATTGTGCCAACCCTGCGAGGTTCCTGAGGCATCCAGAGAAGGACCTGCTCCAGCTGAATTTTTCTTCATGTTGGTTTGGATCTACACATGCTGCTCCTGAGCTCCCAGTGATCCAGACCCTCATCTGCCCTCTGCACCTGCTGACTCATCCCTGAGCTGAACTGGACTTTGTGTTAATTTAAATAACTTCTGTTATATCGAACTTTCAGCTGCATAACACACATGATGTTCTACAATTTCTGTTATCCGTTATCACCCAGATGAGGATGGGTTCCCTGTTGAGTCTGGTTCCTCTCAAGGTTTCTTCCTATTGCCATCTCAGGGAGTTTTTCCTTGCCACTGTCGCCGTCACCCTTGGCTTGCTCATCAGGGACAATCTCATTATCTAGACACATTTTTCTTACACATATATACATTTCCATAAGTCTTCTTTTCATTTTTTTTTCATTTCTGTGAAGCTGCTTTGAGACAATGACCATTGTTAAAAGCGCTATAGAAATAAAATTGAATTGAATTGAATTGAATACATATGCTTTATTTCTTATAGAGTTTATATTAAAAGAAAAATAAATATATAAAGCAACAGTTAGACCAGTGAGATCAAATGCAGAAGCAAAATATTAATATTCTTGGTACAAACAGAAGGTGGTAAATTATTATATGTTAAAGAGATTTTTCCTTTTACTCTGACCCCAGGCTAAGCCCTGACATACAGTACTGGTTAACAATCTTCAAGAGTGTGAGGTTAATAAGCATGGAGGATTCTGGATAACTGAGTTCTCCCATATGGCTCTCTCACTGTGCACCTCCGTCTCCCTCTACTGGAGGCCGGTGGTATAGCGCGGTCTCTTACAACAGATTAGATCTCACAATGAGCGAAGAATTTGCTGCTGAGGGTTTGTTAGAGCAGGTTACAAAAGCAAGAGCTGGATTTGACTGGATAATTAACTGCTTAAGTGTGAAGAGCTTCAGGTCTGTGCTGGAAAGAGCCGGAGAGTCAACTGTCATGAGCAAAAGTGTTAATCAACTTTTCACTCATGCTCCTTACTTCTCATCTAATAACTCTCATAAAAAAGAGGCTATAGTAGCTTTAAAATACGACACTAAATTTCCAAAACCTACTTTGTGAGGGGTAAAAGTTTTTCTCCTTCTTTCAATGTGAAGAAGCCAAGTATAAAAATGTACTGAATGACCTAACAGACAATATGGATGAACTTCATTTTTTTTTAAATTTGTAATTTCTCCGTTATGTTGGCCATTCATATACCCAATCAGTGGTACACACTAATAACTTACTTTGTCAGAGACAGAGCATTACACATCATCAGAGCTGAACCAAAAGTAGAGAGAGGATGAATAGGAGACAGGGGAACACCATGTCTTGAACCAGCTTTCGCAGGCTGATTGCAGTCTTTTTGTTGCCCTAAGTTGCCCTCCCTCTCTCTCTCTCTCTCTCTCTCTCTCTCTCTCTCTCTCTCTCTTTATGTCATTCTCTCTCTTCCTGCTCAGCAAATGGGCACATTATGGGCAAGTGTGGGTTTATTGCAGGACAGTGTGGGCTAGGGTAACCCAGCCCATGCGGGGCCCACAACTGTTTTGACTTTTGGGGCCGAATAAAGGTTTTCTGTGGGAAACCCTCTGTGGACTCACTCACAGTAAACCCACAGGGTCCCCCCCTGTTGGCTAGCACAGTAGTTTTGCCCTTTGGGGCCTCTTTGTGGATAAAACTGTATGAAAAATAAATCTATAAAATGTCAACTTGTAAACATGGGAAGTGTATTGTTGCAAATAGGGCTTTATTAATTATCAGATTTTATTAACTTATTTGTGTTACTGATCGCAAATATTTAAAAACAAAAGTTGCCTGCGCATAAATATATTGAGTAACATCTTAACTTCTTATTGGGTGAGGAATGCATGTGTTTCAGTTGGGTTGGCCCATACCTGTCCATAACTACAGTATCATTCATGCCACTACAGATGCCATGTCACTTCTGCTTGCTTGGAATGAAAGCCTGCACCCACACCGGCCCTTTATGAATAAGATTTGACACCTCTGTCTTAAAGGTATACTTTTTATTCTCCCAAAGTCTGTCGTACACTTGAGGTGCATATACTGTAATTACGTTACAGTTGGTCTTGGTATACAGTACTTTGCTTTGTATACATTAAAGTTTGTCACCCAGGAAGCAATTACAATGAAAGTCATTTCGGGTCAATTTCCACAACCTTTGTTCTGTGCATAAAAAAAAAAAAAAAAAAAATACAAATAAATAAATAAATTGATATGTGTGTGTTCTTTTAGTTTCCAAATTCCCTACTTTCTTTTAATATACTGTACATACAGTAGTTTCTTTCATGTTTTCTTTAATATTTAATTAAATGTATTAATAAATGCATTGGAAATATAACCATTAGTTTAATCGTTTGTTTAATACAGGTACTTTATGTTTAACAAGTGCAATATGGGTAGAGTGTGAGCTGCACGCACTAAGCAGAGTAGGCCCCCACAGGACCCACAACATCCCAGCAAATGTGCCACTGCAGGACCAGTATGGTGGGCAGACGACTGTGGACCCTAATACCTCCATAAAATGTGGAGCACATGTATCTCCACACTTAGGGGCCCTGGTGGGAAGAGTGTGGGCTTGCTGAAGGCATTCTGTGGGCCTACAATGGGTCACTCTGCTTAATGCGGGCAGCCTGCACTCAGCTCACACTGTGGAGAAAATACTATTTTAAAAATACTAAAATACTATAAAATACTATGGGCTAAAAACAAAACATAAAAGTACAAATGTCTGTGGTGATACTGACAATCTCTCCTTAATAAGATTACAAAACATCTGTTAAGTAACAGGTTTTTAAACAAACTGAGATCAAATTGTTGCCACAGGACTTAATTTCAAGTACCTGTACATCATCAAGCTGTTTCCTAACAGAGCATAGACTACATTTTTCACGTACTTCAATATTGAACTAGAGGTAGCAACATTAGCACTTCACTGCCATTAAAAGCTTAAAACTGGTTATGGGTAATACTGTTCCATAAATATGAAATGAAACGGAACAATAGGAGAATGTTCTTCCCTATTACAAAAGGTAACAGGAAATAATAAGAAAGTAAACATATTATTACATTTGGTGCTCAGCGTGATCTGTAGCTAATAGATTCTGAATAGACAGCAGTGCAGCAGGTTCACAAAAGTCTCACAGTTGTCCAACCATTCACTTTCTTTGGTCATCATTTTCATAGTCTCACATGTGTGGTTCAGCTTTGTACAATATTAGATCTCAAAACGGCATTCTCATCTCGCTCTCCTCGTAACTCCTAGAAAAACAGACAGAAACAGGATGAGCTCTGAGCTGAGACTGAATGTTAGTTCAGGCTTTTCTGCTGGATTTTCACTCCACACACAGATGTTTATTCCATATTACACTATAAACTACATCATGTCTTACTCTCTCAGTACAGCAGGACGACACACAGTCACACTTTAAGAGTTGTTGGAAGAAGAATCTCCTTCAGAGTCTGAAAAACAGACAAATCATTATTAGTTTAAATTTGGATTTACACAGGGAGTAATGAAAAAAACACAGGTCAACTAATAGCAGAGGTCTGTATGTTTAAGGTGGTGTGCATACAGAACAATATGTGTTTAATTTTGAAAATGTGTGTGAGGAGATGAATTAAGGCAGCTCATTAGACTCAGATCTTTTTCAGCTTATTTCGCAATAAAGAATTCTTTTCTACTTATTTTAGATTAGATACCCAAATACAACTAAACCTGGATAAACCACGACAGAACACAGTCTGTAGATAAACAAAACCCTATAAATAATTTCATATGAAGACATTACCAATTTTACGGTTAAACAAAGTGCAAACCTTTTTAATGCCTAAACATGCACTCCTACTTTTCTTCCACTTTACACTCACCTAAAGGATTATTAGGAACACCTGTTCAATTTCTCATTAATGCAATTATCTAATCAACCAATCACATGACAGTTGCTTCAATGCATTTAGGGGTGTGGTCCTTGTCAAGACATTCTCCTGAACTCCAAACTGAATGTCAGAATGGGAAAGAAAGGTGATTTAAGCGATTTTGAGCGTGGCATGGTTGTTGGTGCCAGACGGGCCGGTCTGAGTATTTCACAATCTGCTCAGTTACTGGGATTTTCACGCACAACCATTTCTAGTGTTTACAAAGAATGGTGTGAAAAGGGAAAAACATCCAGTATGCAGCACTCCTGTGGGCGAAAATGCCTTGTTGATGGTAGAGGTCAGAGGAGAATGGGCCGACTGATTCAAGCTGATAGAAGAGCAACTTTGACTGAAATAACCACTCGTTATAACCGAGGTATGCAGCAAAGCATTTGTGAAGCCACAACACGCACAACCTTGAGGCGGATGGGCTACAACAGCAGAAGACCCCACCGGGTACCACTCATCTCCAATACAAATAGGAAAAAGAGGCTACAATTTGCACAAGCTCATCAAAATTGGACAGTTGAAGACTGGAAAAATGTTGCCTGGTCTGATGGGTCTCGATTTCTGTTGAGACATTCAAATGGTAGAGTCAGAATTTGGCGTAAACAGAATGAGAACATGGATCCATCATGCCTTGTTACCACTGTGCAGGCTGCTGGTGGTGGTGTAATGGTGTGGGGGATCTTTTCTTGGCACACTTTAGACCTCTGAGTGCCAATTGGGCATCGTTTAAATGCCACGGCCTACCTGAGCATTGTTTCTGACCATGTCCATCCCTTTATGACCTCCATGTACCCATCCTCTGATGGCTACTTCCAGCAGGATCATGCACCATGTCACAAAGCTCGAATCATTTCAAATTGGTTTCTTGAACATGACAATGAGTTCACTGTACTAAAATGCCCCCCACAGTCACCAGATCTCAACCCAATAGAGCATCTTTGGGATGTGGTGGAACGGGAGCTTCGCGCCCTGGATGTGCAGCCCACAAATCTCCATCAACTGCAAGATGCTATCCTATCAGTATGGGCCAACGTTTCTAAAGAATGTTTTCAGCACCTTGTTGGATCAATGCCACGTAGAATTAAGGCAGTTCTGAAGGCGAAAGTGGTCAAACATTAGTATGGTGTTCCTAATAATCCTTTAGGTGAGTGTATATAATAATAATAATACATTTTATTTATAAGCGCCTTTCAAACACTCAAGGGCACTGTACAAAAGTTACATAAAGGCATGTAGAAACAAGACAAAACAAAAACAAACAAAATATACCAGCAACAAAACAAAAAAGAGAAACTGTGCAAGAAAGATGGCAGGAAGAATTTAAGGTGGGTAAGCAAGATTAAACAGGTAAGATTTGAGTTTGGATTTAAAGAGAGACAGTGAATCAATGTTGCGGATTTCTGGCGGTAAAGAGTTCCAGAGCCGGGGAGCAGAGTAACAGAAAGCCCTCTGTCCCATGGTGGAGAGACGAGCAGAAGGCACAGAGAGATGGAGAGAAGAGGCAGATCTGAGAGAGCGAGAGGGAACATGAATATGAAGAAGATCAGATACGTAAGAGGGGGCAAGATTGTGGAGACCTTTGAAAGTAAGAAGAAGGATCTTGAAGTCTATACGGTGCTGTACCGGAAGCCAGTGAAGCTGCTGCAAAACTGGAGTGATGTGGTGAAATGAAGGAGTTTTAGTGATGATGCGAGATGCCGAGTTTTGAACCAGTTGAAGCTTATGAAGAGTTTTATGAGGAAGACCGAAAAGAAGAGAGTTACAATAATCGATACGGGAGGTTACAAGATTGTGGACAAGTATAACAGTCGCCTTCTGAGTGAGAGAAGGGCGTAGACGATTGATATTGCGTAGGTGAAAATAAGCGGACCGGGTAATGTTATTAATATGGGATTGAAATAAAAGTGCACTGTCCAGGAGGACACCCAAACTCTTAACCAGAGTGGAAGGAGAGACATTAGAATTGTCAATAGAAAGGGAAAAGCTGTTTATTTTAGAGAGAGTGGACTTAGTGCCAATTAAGAGAAATTCAGTTTTCTCACTGTTTAATTTAAGGAAGTTGGAAGAGAACCAGGATTTGAGTTCATTAAAGCAGTTGAGAAGAGAGGAAGGTGGGAGGGTAGCATTAGGTTTGCTACAGTAATAGAGTTGGGTGTCATCCGCATAACAGTGGAAGAGAATGTCATATTTTCTAAAGATGTTGCCTAGTGGAAGAAGGTAGGTGATAAAGAGAAGAGGACCTAGGACAGAACCCTGTGGAACTCCAGTGTTAACAGGTGAAGATTCAGAACGAAAAGAGTGTAATTTTAAGAACTGTGTGCGCCCTGATAGATAAGATTTAAACCAGTCAAGGGGGGTGTTAGAAATGCCGATAGAGATAAGTCGATTAAGAAGGATAGTATGCGAGATAGTATCAAAGGCAGCACTTAGATCAAGAAGAATTAGAAGAGTGACTGAACCAGAATCAGCTGCCATAAGAAGGTCATTAGTAATTTTTAAAAGAGCAGTTTCAGTGCTATGGAAAGGGCGAAAACCAGACTGAAAATGTTTGTACAAGTTATTACGAGTTAAATGAGAGTGCAGTTGAGAAACAACAATTTTTTCAATGATTTTAGACAGAAACGGTAGGTTGGAGATTGGACGAAGATTATTGAAATTACACGGATCAGCACCAGACTTCTTTAGAATCGGAGTGATAATAGCAGTTTTAAGTGACATAGGGACAATACCAGTAGTAAGAGAAGAGTGAATGATAGCGGAAATAAGAGGAATCAGAGAGGGTAGACAGGCCTTAACTAGAACAGTGGGAAGAGGATCCAGACAACAAGTAGAGGACTTAGATTTATGGATGAGATCTATAATATCTGAAATACTGGGAAGCTGAAAAGCAGAGTAGGATAGAGTTCAGAAGTTGTAGTTGGGGAAGATAGTGAACCTAGATGTAGATGGATTTTATGTATTTTCTCATTGAAGAAGGACATCAGAGAGTTGCAAAAGGCAGAAGAGTACAGATGAAAAGGTAAAGAACATTGGGGACTAAACACAGAGTTGAAAACCGAGAATAACATTTTGGAGTTGCCTTCATTAGTACAAATCAGGCCAGAATAATACCTGGATTTATTATCTGCAATGTAACGTTTATAAAAGCAGAGTGTGATTTGCATACAGTTCTTTGTGGATATTAAGATCCGTTTTTCTATAAAGCCGCTCAAGCTGACGACCTTTGGCTTTCATTAGTCGGAGCTCTGTAGTGAACCAGGGTGCAGACTGAGTAAAAGTGACAGTCCTTGTTTTCAGAGGAGCAAGAGAGTTAAGAATAGACATAAGGCCATCATTATAGCAAGAAACCAGATCATCCGGGTCAGATAGACAGTTGAAGTTCAAGACGTTATCAATACTACTGGTAAGAGAGTCAGAACTGATGTCCTTAATATTACGGAAAGATATGATACGAGGTTGCTTGATTACAGAGAGAGAGAGTTGAAAATTGAAGGAGATAAGAAAGTGATCAGTTATTGGGAGATCAACAGCAGTACACAAGGAGTGAGACCAGAACAGCAGATTAAGTCCAGAATATGACCCTTGGTGTCATGGCTCAAGTACAGGAGGCGGACGCAAACGCAGGGTGCACAAACACGTTCTCTTTATTGGAGTTCGAAAATAAGGAATAAACACGAAACACAAAAGAAAACTAAAATAACACTCCCCAGGCTGGGTATGACGCAGGCAGGCTGGTAGTGACGACGTCGTTCTTACAATAAACCACAGTTCCACTGGCAAGATTAACGTGAACGGAGTATGGCTGAGCTTCCCTCAGCCGCGACCTTGAACTAGGTCGCTTGCCAGCCTCGCCCTGCCGATATACCTCAGTCCTGGGGGGAGAGAAGAAACGAACAAGTTTGTAAGACTCAGTCACATGGAAAAACAAGGTGTGCACGACGGTGAACGGACAGGTGTGTACGGGTTCGGCCGACCTAAATAGAGACACACAGGGAGGACACAGGTGAACTTAATTTGATGCCGCCGTCTAGCGGGCCCCGGTTCACTGGCCTGAGAAGAGAAACATGAAAGACAGGGTTAATACGAAGATGACGAGGGAGTTGTCATTTAAATGAGACGGGGTTGATTTGTGCAAGAATGGGGAAAGGGCCAATGTACCGCGGGGTGAGTTTGCGACAGGGAAGGTTTAAGTGAAGGTCTCGTGTCGAGAGCCATACTCGATCACCTACCTGGAGCGGAGGACTTTCCCCTCGCCGTCTATCGGCGAATTTTTTAAAGCGACGAACCGCTTGGGAGATTTTAGTGTGCGCATTTTCCCAGACTGTTTCCGCTCCTTTAAACCATTCATCCACCATGGGCACATCGGTGGGAGTGGCATCCCACGGACAGAGCGGAGGCTGATGCCCGAGCACACACTGAAACGGCATTAGGCCGGTAGCGGAGTGACACAATGAGTTTTGGGCATACTCCGCCCAGATTAACCAGTCTGCCCATTCATGTTGTCGACTGCTACAATATGCCCGGAGGTATTTCCCGAGTTCTTGAACAGTCCGCTCAGCCTGTCCGTTAGATTCGGGGTGATAGCCTGACGTTAGACTAACGGTGGTCCCCAATTTCTGGAAGAAAGCTTTCCAGACTCTAGCGATAAATTGGGGACCACGATCTGAAACAATGTCCTCTGGGATACCATAGCAGCGAAACACTGTTTCGAATAGGGTTTCCGCAACCTGGAGGGCCGATGGGAGAGAGCTAAACGGGACGAAGCGACAACCCTTAGAGAAGCGATCCACCACTACTAGGACTGTCGTGTACCCTTTTGACACCGGCAGATCCGTTACAAAAATCCACTGCTATGTGTGACCACGGTCTGTTAGGTGTGGGTAGGGGCATTAGTTTCCCAACGGGCAGACAACGGGGATTTTTTGTTGTTGCACAGACAGCACAAGATAAAACGGCTGTTCTTACGGTTTCGTGCATCTTAGGCCACCAGAACTTGGGTTCCAGGAGTCTAAGTGTGCGTGTGATGCCTGGGTGTCCCGAAGCTAGACTAGAATGGGCCTCTACTATCACTCGTTCGCGAAGTGTCTCCGGAACATACGTTCGACCCGGGGGGCAGCCATCCGGCACGGGGTTGGACCGAGCCGCTTGAGCTATCTCCGTGTCGATGTCCCATATGATCGGAGCCACTACGAGTGACGAGGGCAAGATCGGTTCGGGGTCCGAATTCTGATCCGGCAACTGAAAACAGCGGGATAGCGCATCCGCTTTCTTATTTTTAGATCCCGGTCGATAGGTTATGCAAAACTGAAAGCGTGTGAAGAACAGCGCCCACCGGGCTTGACGAGGGTTTAATCTTTTGGCTTGTTGGATATATTCCAAGTTTCGATGGTCAGTTAGTACCACGAACTGGTGTTTAGCTCCCTCCAACCAATGCCGCCACTCCTCTAACGCCGCTTTTACTGCTAGCAGTTCGCGGTTGCCGATATCATAGTTGCGCTCGGCAGGTGTTAGTTTACGGTAAAAGAAGGCGCAGGGATAGAGTTTCTCGGGATGGCCTTGGCGTTGTGACAGCACCGCTCCTATACCCACTTCCGACGCATCGACCTCGACTACAAAGGGCTTCTCTGGGTTAGGTAATTTTAATATAGGCGCGGTGGTAAATGCTGTTTTTAGGCGCTGGAATGCCGTGCGCGCTTCCGGTGAAAGCGCGGGTAGTTGTTTCGGTTTCCCTTTTAACAAGCTTGTGAGTGGCGCTGCCATCGTACTGAAGCCCCGAATAAACCGCCGATAGAAATTGGCGAACCCGAGAAAGCTCTGTAGCGCCTTGACTGACCGTGGTTCCGGCCATTGTTGTACCGCCTCCCCCTTGGCCACCTCCATCTCGACCCCCCATGGCCCTATGCGGTAGCCAAGAAATGCAATCTCCCTCTTGTGGAATTCACATTTCTCCGCCTTAGCATAGAGCCCGTGTTCGCGCAGACGACAAAGGACGGCGGACACATGAGAGACATGTTCGGAATATGACCGCGAGTATACCAGGATATCATCCAGGTACACTATAACATAACGGTTCAACATATCCCGGAACACGTCATTCATGAACCCCTGAAACACCGCAGGTGCGTTTACCAGTCCGTAAGCCATCACGTTGTATTGGTAATGACCTGACGTCGTGCTAAACGCCGTCTTCCACTCATCGCCCTTACGAACACGAACAAGATTATATGCGCTGCGGAGGTCGAGTTTGGTATAGATGGACGCGCCTCGGAGTTGGTCGATAGCGGCTGGCACCAGTGGCAGCGGGTGCTTATATTTTACTGTGACCGCGTTTAACCCACGGTAATCAATACAGGGACGTAAACCTCCGCCTTTTTTTTCAATAAAAAAGAAACCTGCCGAGGCGGGTGACGTGGACCTGCTGATGAGTCCCTGCTGGAGAGCCTCCCTCACGTATTCCTCCATTGCCCGGGTCTCCACCACGGACAATGGATAAACGCGTGCGCAAGGCGGTGCTTTCCCCGGCAGGAGCTCAATCGCGCAGTCCCACGGTCGGTGAGGGGGAAGTCGCGCGGCTGCCCTAACACTAAACACGTCCTTAAATTTCACGTACTCGGATGGCACCTGAACCGAAACTAGGGCTTGCGGACTCTCTATTGATGTGGTTAGGACCGACAATGCAGCCGGCGTGCATGTTTTAGCGCATCGCGGTGCCCAAGATGTAATGCGTGACCTGGCCCAATCAAAATTCGGGTTATGTAAGCTGAACCATGGGAGGCGCAGCACGACGGACTGGTTCATCCGAGGCAGCACAAAAAATTTTAGCTCCTCGGTATGACCGGGGAAAGCTAATCGAAGGGTCGCGGAGATATATTCAACGGGCGAATTAATTAATTGTTTGCCATCCAGAGCTTTCACTGTGATCGGCAACGGAAGCTTCGACACGGGAGCTCGCAGCGAGGAAAGGATAGATGGGGAGATGAAATTTCCGGCCGAACCCGAGTCTATAAGGGGGAAAACAGACACATCAGAGTTATTAAAAGACAATAAGGCTTGTAAACAAAAGGGATGATGGGTGCGCGGTGGTGTGTGAGACATTACTTTGCGTAAGGGACAAGTGCTGACTCGGTGCCGCCCCCCCCCACAGTACAAACACAACCCCTCAGTCATTCTCCTCTGCCTCTCCTGGGTTGACAGGCAAGATGAGCTCATGTCCATCGGCTCGGGGTTCGCCCCCTCGCGCGGTTCAGGTCGGGGTGCTTGGCCGAGGCCGGCGCGGTTCCGTAGTTCAGACCCCCCCCCCCGGTGCCCTCGAGGGGGTGTGGCGCCGTTGGCCGCGGAGGTGCTGGTCCACTTGATAGCCAGGCTGATGCACTCGTTTAGATCCATGCCTGTATCGCGGCACGAGAGTTCCAGGTGGATCTCTGGTTGCAGTCCTTCTCGAAACCTGGCTAACAAGCTTTTTTCGCACCACCCGCTTTCCGCGGCTAGGATCCGGAACTTGACCGCGTAGTCGGCCACAGTGTTGGTGCCTTGCCTCAGCCTAAGCAATTGTTGTTCTCCCGACCTGCCGTGATCGGGATGGTCAAAAACCGCGCGAAAGGCGTGGATGAACCGGTCGTACCTGGTGGTAGTGTCCCCCCCCGCATTCCACACTGCTGCGGCCCAGTCCATGGCTGGTCCGGTGAGCTGCTGAGTGATGAAGCTGATCTTCTTCTGTTCAGCAAGCTCTGGAAAATCAGCGAGGTAGAGCTCACAGGCCATGAGGAACCGCTTACATCCTTCCGGATTCCCCGCGTATCTCTCCGGAGGAGCCGAGCGGGGCGGGGACGGCGCGGAGCGTCGAGGCGTAGGAGACGAGGGAGGTCGGGCTATCGCGAGCTGACTCACGCTACAGGCGAGGTCGTGTACCGCTCTCGCCAGGCCGTCAATCTCCCGTTGCTGGTACCGGAGGTACTCGTACATTGGGGGGTCGTCTTCGGGCAGGGGGATCCCTGCTGCGTCCTGTGGGGTCCGTTCATCTGTCATGGCTCAAGTACAGGAGGCGGACGCAAACGCAGGGTGCACAAACACGTTCTCTTTATTGGAGTTCGAAAATAAAGAGAACACAAAAAGAAAACAAACTAAAATAACACTCCCCAGGCTGGGTATGACGCAGGCAGGCTGGTAGTGACGACGTCGTTCTTACAATAAACCACAGTTCCACTGGCAAGATTAACGTGAACGGAGTATGGCTGAGCTTCCCTCAGCCGCGACCTTGAACTAGGTCGCTTGCCAGCCTCGCCCTGCCGATATACCTCAGTCCTGGGGGGAGAGAAGAAACGAACAAGTTTGTAAGACTCAGTCACATGGAAAAACAAGGTGTGCACGACGGTGAACGGACAGGTGTGTACGGGTTCGGCCGACCTAAATAGAGACACACAGGGAGGACACAGGTGAACTTAATTTGATTTAAACAATGACAACAAATACACACGTAGACACACTAGGGGGGGACAAAGCGCCGGCTCAGTAATCCGGTGAACCCGATCTCTCTCTCCCGGACTGAGGTGGCACAGATGTGACACTTGGAGTGAGTTGGAAAGTCAATATGCTGCCGGAGACCAAAACTCTCAAGACAGGCAGCAAAGTCTCTAGTAAGAGGGTGGTCGATATTGTCGATGTGTACTGTATATTAAAGTCACCCACCAATATTATATTTGAGGAAAGTGTGATTAGGTGGGTGAGAAAAGCAGCCAAGTCAGTTGTAAAATTGCGTTGAGTCTTAGGGGGGTGATAAACCACAGCAACAATGGTAGGTGTGGGCCCAGGAAGTTCACACACAGCTGATACAAATGAATCAAATGCAGGTGCAGACACTGGCAGGACTTTCCACTTCTTACGGTGAATAATCGCGAGTCCACCTCCACGGCCACAGCCACGAGGCTGAGAGATGTACACAAACCCAGGTGGGGTTGACTCATTGAGGGCGGAGAAGTCATTGGGTTGTTGCCAAGTTTCCGTTAGACAGAGGAAATCAGAGGATCCCGGATGAGATGACCCTTGCTTGTAAGTGAGCGGATATTAAGCAGACCGAAGTTTATCATGGCGTCATCACATTTGGCATTAGCATTAGCTGACCTACCTGGTCTAGCTAACACACTGTGATCAACCCCCCTGCCAGTGTAGCGCGATGGACGTCGAGAAGTCCAGATGGATTTTATTCCTGAAGTCTTGGTGAGATGGAAACTTCGCCGCGATCCCCGATGGATGTATCTACGACGAGGAAGGCGAACAATATCCGGGTGAAGATGTAGCGCCGGCGGGGGCTCCGACAGGTGAGAGCGAAGCAGGAGCAGCTCAGCAGCCGAGTATTGGAGCAATCCTGTTGCTGGTTTGTAGACAGGTAACAGGAAAAACCAGGTGATGGTACACCAGGAATAAATCCAACCGACCTTCATCGTAATCCCAGGTTGTTGAGGTAGCAGGGCACGCAGGATTTCGGAGATAAAAACAAAACAAACAAACAAAGAAAAAAACCACACACATTGCCGGAGAGCAGCGGCAGCAAGCACGCGCCAGCGTCCACTCAATCAGGGTTCATATAATTTTATACCTTTTATTTTCAATGACTTTCTCATTAACGTTCTTCAAATTTTCTTCCTTGAAACACTTTTGGCAAGTCCTGACCACTGCAGACCAGTAAAATCCCACAAGAACTGCTGTTTTGGAGTTGCTCTAACCTAGTATTTTTTAGACATCACAATGGGCATCTAGTGAAGTGGTTTCATGCAGCAAGTTTTATCAATAGCATATTCTTTCACACTAAAGCATAAGACACCTGGATGACCTGCTATTAGTGGGGAAAAGGTTTCTCTCTTTATAATGCAGCAATGTTTGACAATCAACTATATTTCTATTTTTCTTCTGAACTCCACACGTTTTGTCTATATGCTTTTATGTAAAAGTGATTACAGTCTCACCCCTGGATTCTAGTAGAGCACATATGATAAAGATCTAGTCGTTCGTGCTGAAACAAGTGAACTAAATTCTTTGTGACCTCTCGTAAAAAAAAAAAAAAAAAAAGAATCAGTTTCGGGTGAATTGACTTAAAGGGAGCAAATGGTTTGCTGCAAAATTAATTAAATACAACAGCTGACCAGTCAGCAGTTTTTGGAATGTGTGTCAAAGTATACGCCCATTTCTTACTCCAAAGCAGTATATGGGCTATAGGTGAGGAAAACTGTGAAATGTTTGAAAAAAAAATGCGTGGGATTGGCAGAGCCAAGAAACCAATTGTGAAAGTCAACACTATTTGAGGAAATAATTGAAAAACAAGGCGTACTGTACATGGAAATGGTTTGGATATACTGAAGCGAAAAAAAGTATATTAATACAGGTCTCATATCATTATTCCTCTGAGCTCATATCCAGTTACTAGAGGCTGAGTATTATAGCTATAGATAATCTTATATATTCAGATGAAGGAATGAGAGAGCAGTAAAATCGATTAAAAAAGTGTCACGACACGCCAAGCCACAGTCACGTCATGATCACCTAAGCACGCCTGTTCCATGTTCCCTGCCGCTCCTTACATCGCACCACCCCTGCTCTCTGCACACCTGGACACTAACAGTAATCAGCTCATACCTATTTAAGCCATGCTCTGACACCGCCACGTCGCCAGATTATTGAGTGCCTCACTAGCCCAATATTCCAGCGTTATTTTCTCTGCATTGTCTACCAGGATCTCGACCACGCTTTGTTTTCCCGACCATGATTTCGCCTCTCGTTCTAACTCTAGCCTTTTTGATACTTTGTGTTGCCGACCTCTTACCTGTTACCGACTACGAGCCTGGATCACGGACTGCTTCACGTCTCTTCGGCTTCGACCCCCGCCTGCTCCACGACTACGATTAATCCTCGCTCCTCGCCGAGCTTAAGCTCCTTCTCTCCACACCGGCATTCATCGCGGAGCTCTCTCTCTCCCCGCGCCGACTCTACGCGCTGCACATACCGGCATTCATCGCGGAGCTCTCTCTCTCTCCCCGCGCCAACTCTACGTGCTACCGCCTCAACACAAGGCTCACGCTGCATACGCCGGCATACGATACATCTCAAGCTGCATCTCACTCGCGCCAGCTCTGCGCGCTTCCGCATTCACGCACCGTCTACGTCACGCCCAACGTCACTCGCCTCGGTGCATTCACGCTGGTACTCCGTGCTTCCGCATTCCAACGAGACTTTTCCCATTCACACTGCAGCGCGGAGCTATACCCACGCCTCTTATTTAAAATCGCCACTTTGCCTGCTTCAGTTATCACAAGCACTCATAAGCGCCACTTTAGTTCTCCTTGGGAATTACTCACTCTATCTGCAATTGGATCCATCACGCCCTCTAGCGAGCCTGACAGAATAATCTGGCCAAATGGATCCAGCAGAGGCAGCTCACCTGAGGGGGGCATTAGAGAGCCAAGGAGCACTTCTAGGCACCCACCAATAGGAAATAAGACAGATCACAAACACACTTCAAACGATTACGGAAACGCTGCAGTCTCTCTCTACCCAGATTCAGAAGCAACATTCTCCGGCACCCACTCCCCAACCCCCCCCTCCAACGCTCCTTTCTGGCCCAGAGCCCTGCCTTCCTGCTCCGCCCACCTATGATGGAGATCCAGCCACTTGCCGTTCCTTTTTATCTCAGTGCTCCCTTTTTCTGGAACTACAGGCCACATCTTTTCCAACGGAACGTTCCAAGGTTGCCTATATCATCACCCTCCTCTCAGGAAAGGCGAGAGAATGGGGAACAGCATTATGGGATGCCCAAGTCCCGTGCTGTTTCACCTATAAAACCTTCACGGATGAAATGAGGAGGGTCTTTGACCGCGCCTCTACTAAGCATCAAGCAGCCAGCCAAATACTTCAACTACGCCAGGGAATTCATTCCGTTTCTGACTATGCCATTGATTTTCGGACCTTGGCTCCTTCTTGTGACTGGGATGAAAAGGCTCTCTTTGATTGTTTCCTTCATGGGCTCTCTGACCCAATTAAGGACGAGCTTGCAGCCCGGGAGCTTCCGTCAGATCTGCAGGGGCTCATTGATTTAGCGACCCGCATTGATGATCGTAAGCGGGCACGGCGAAATGAACGGCAGCCCTATCGCGAACCACGCACCTCGACACTTACCTTGGCCACACCTGAGCCTCCCCCCGAGCCCATGCAGATAGGCCGTGCACGCATCTCGCCAAAGGAGCGTCAGCGCCGCAAGAATGACGGCGCCTGCTTCTACTGCGGTCAGATTGGCCATGTTGTGCGATCCTGTCCACTAAAAGGTCAGGCCCCCCCGTAGTTCTGGGGATGCAGGGGGGCCCCGAATCTGTTTCTTCCCCGGACAAGCGATCATGTTTCTCCGTGACCCTGACACATGGCGACCGATCTTATATCACTCACGCGTTAGTGGACTCCGGGGCTGATCAGAACTTAATCTCTTCCTCCACTGCTTCCGAATTCAAAATTCCCCTCGCACCCCTGTGTCAACCTCTTACAGTTCAGGCTCTCGATGGCAGCAAACTCTCCCCCATTACTCATCGCACCACCCCCGTTACCCTGCAGTTTTCAGGCAACCACACTGAAACTATTACCCTCCTAGCTATTCAAAATGCCCATGCACCCATCATTCTGGGTCTCCCTTGGTTAAGACTGCATAACCCTTACATTGATTGGGTTAAAAGAAGAGTCCTGGATTGGAGCCCCACCTGCCTCTCTTCATGTTTACGTTCTGCCCCTATGGGCCGAAGTTCGCTCACTCCACAAGAGGAAATCCCCAACCTAACCAAAGTACCCACAGAGTATCATGACCTTCGACAGGCTTTTAGCAAGTCACGGGCCACCTCCTTACCCCCACATCGCCCTTATGACTGTGCAATCGACCTCCTCCCAGGCACCTCACCACCTAAGGGTCGACTTTACTCCCTCTCCCGTCCTGAGAGAGAGGCCATGGAACAATACATAAAGGAGTCACTCGCAGCAGGGATCATCCGTCCATCATCCTCACCAGCGGGGGCAGGATTTTTTTTTGTGGAGAAGAAAGATAAGTCCCTCAGACCCTGTATTGATTACAGAGGGTTGAATGAAATCACGATAAAGAACCGCTATCCTCTTCCTTTGATGTCGTCTGCCTTCGAACTTCTCCAGGACGCCCGCGTCTTCACCAAGTTAGACTTGAGGAATGCCTACCACCTTGTCAGGATACGGGAGGGCGATGAATGGAAGACAGCTTTTAACACACCCACCGGCCATTATGAGTACCTAGTGGTTCCGTTCGGCTTAACCAACGCGCCGGCGGTGTTCCAGGCCCTCATCAACGACATCCTTAGGGATTTTCTCAATGTTTTCGTCTTTGCTTACCTGGACGACATCCTGATATTCTCACGCTCGGTAAAGGAGCACAAGTTCCACGTGCGCCAGGTTTTGCAACGGCTTCTGGAGAATAAACTCTACATCAAGGCAGAGAAATGCGAGTTTCATTGCACTTCAACCTCTTTTTTGGGATATTCTATCTCCCCTGCAGGCATCCAGATGAACCCCACAAAGGTGAGGGCGGTCACTGATTGGCCGGTACCGTCTTCAAGACGCGAACTCCAACGCTTCTTGGGATTCGCAAACTTTTATCGACGCTTTATTCGAAGCTACAGCATAGTGGCGACCCCACTTACGGCACTCACGTCTTCCAAGATCCCATTCCGATGGAACCCCCAGGCTGATAAAGCCTTCAAGGATCTCAAGCACCGTTTCACCATAGCACCCATCCTTATATTTCCTGACCCCTCCCTCCAGTTCATTGTGGAAGTAGATGCATCTGAGACCAGAGTAGGGGCCGTCCTGTCTCAGAGATCCCCGAAAGACAAAAAGATTCACCCTTGCTCCTTCTTCTCCCGCCGACTCACACCCCCCGAACGTAACTATGGCATCGGGGACCGTGAACTCTTGGCGGTCAAGCTGGCCCTTGAAGAATGGAGACACTGGCTGGAAGGGGCGGACCATCCCTTCCTCGTGTGGACCGACCACAAGAACCTGGAGTACTTAAAAACTGCAAAGAGACTCAACTCACGCCAGGCACGATGGTCACTTTTTTTTTCTCGTTTTCGGTTTACCTTATCATATCGCCCTGGTTCCAAGAACATCAAGCCTGACGCCCTCTCCCGGCAATTCTCCACCTCTCGGGACACATCCACGACGGAGGCAATCCTCCCTCCTCATTGTCTTGTGGCAACAACCCAACTTGACGTAGAGCACCTGGTTCGGCAGACCCTTGAACGGGAACCTGGCCCAAGCATCGTTCCAACCAACAAGCTTTTCGTCCCAGCTTCCGTGCGACCACAGGTGCTAGACTGGGCCCACAGTTCCAGATTGGCATGCCACCCTGGGGCGGCACGCACCCTTTCCCTCCTACAGCAACGCTTCTGGTGGGCTACCATGAAGGAGGACGTCAAAAACTTTGTGGCCTCTTGCGACACCTGTGCCAGGAATAAGACGACTAACCGCCCTCCTGAGGGTCTCCTCCGACCCCTCCCCATTCCCCACCGCCCCTGGTCTCACATTTCCATCGACTTCGTCACTGGCCTACCACCTTCTCAAAACAACACCTGCATCTTAACCATCGTAGACCGTTTCTCTAAGTCGGAGCATTTTGTCCCGTTACCAAAGCTCCCATCTGCCAAAGAAACAGCCGAACTCTTAATTAATCACGTTTTCCGACTTCATGGACTCCCCGTCGACATTGTCTCGGACAGGGGCCCCCAGTTTTCTGCCCAGTTCTGGAAGGCGTTTTGCAACCTCGTCGGCGCCAACCCCAGTCTTTCATCCGGATTTCATCCCCAAACTAATGGCTAAACGGAACGGATGAACCACGAGTTGGAGAAATCTTTAAGGTGCATGGCCTCTCGAGACCCTTCTTCCTGGAGTCGCTTCCTACCCTGGGTTGAGTACGCCCACAACTCGCTCCCTACCTCGTCCACGGGCATGTCTCCCTTCCACTGCTGTCTGGGCTATCAACCACCCCTCTTTTCTGCCCAGGAGGTAGCAGTTCCCTCAGCCCAAACCTTTGTCCGTCGCTGCAGAAGAACATGGCAGCATGCCCGTAATCAGCTACTACGCACTGTAAGCACCTTCCAGCGCCAGGCGAATCGTCATCGGTCACCAGCTCCCAGGTATCGTATCAGCCAAAGGGTCATGCTGTCTACACGGGACCTCCCACTCAAGACCATGTCCAGGAAACTCTCACCAAGGTTCATCGGACCCTTCACTATCACCCGGGTCATAAATCCATGCTCTGTCCGACTAGCTCTACCTCTCTCCATGCGCAGAATCAACCCTATGTTTCACGTTTCTCAGATTCGTCGTCTAATCTCGTGCCCATTATCTACACCCCCCCAGCCTCCCCCACCCCCCCGACTCATAGATGGGGGAGAAGCCTTTACCGTTCGCAGGCTCCTCAAGTCTCGCCACCGGGGACGGGGCCTTCAGTACTTAGTAGATTGGGAGGGCTACGGCCCCGAAGAGAGAAGCTGGGTACCTGCTAGATTTATCCTAGACCGATCTCTGATCTCAGATTTCCACAGACTTCACCCCGAAGCACCTGCAAGAACGCCTGGAGGCGTTCGTAGAGGGGAGGGTACTGTCACGACACGCCAAGCGACAGTCACGTCATGATCACCTAAGCACGCCAGTTCCATGTTCCCTGCCGCTCCTTACATCGCACCACCCCTGCTCTCTGCACACCTGGACACTATCAGTAATCAGCTCATACCTATTTAAGCCATGCTCTGACACCGCCACGTCGCCAGATTATTGAGTGCCTCACTAGCCCAATATTCCAGCGTTATTTTCTCTGCATTGTCTACCAGGATCTCGACCACGCTTTGTTTTCCCGACCACGATTTCGCCTCTCGTTCTAACTCTAGCCTTTTTGATACTTTGTGTTGCCGACCTCTTACCTGTTACCGACTACGAGCATGGATCACGGACTGCTTCACGTCTCTTCGGCTTCGACCCCCGCCTGCTCCACGACTACGATTAATCCTCGCTCCTTGCCGAGCTTAAGCTCCTTCTCTCCACACCGGCATTCATCGCGGAGCTCTCTCTCTCCCCGCGCCGACTCTACGCGCTGCACATACCGGCATTCATCGCGGAGCTCTCTCTCTCTCTCCCCGCGCCAACTCTACGTGCTACCGCCTCAACACAAGGCTCACGCTGCATACACCGGCATACGATACATCTCAAGCTGCATCTCACTCGCGCCGGCTCTGCGCGCTTCCGCATTCACGCACCGTCTACGTCACGCCCAACGTCACTCGCCTCGGTGCATTCACGCTGGTACTCCGTGCTTCCGCATTCCAACGAGACTTTTCCCATTCACACAGCTATACCCACGCCTCTTATTTAAAACCGCCACTTTGCCTGCTTCAGTTATCACAAGCACTCATAAGCGCCACTTTAGTTCTCCCTGGGAATTACTCACTCTATCTGCAATTGGATCCATCACGCCCTCTAGCGAGCCTGACAAAAAGGTTTTCCTTTTTAGCTGTTTAATAATATTTTGCTGCCTCTTCACTATCTACACACCATCATTATAAGTATGTCATCAGTGTGTCTAACACCTGCAAAAAAAAAAAAAAAAACATACCTTTCCTCTCCAGAGTCTCTTTGCCATGAGACATGAACTTCTTTAGTGTATCAATACAGTTATGCTCCAGGAAAACCTTCCAGTGTGTAGCCTCAGCGCCACTAGGAACCCAGTCGTTTATGAAACTCTTGGCTTTATCATTAACTGCAGTCCAGGTTCCAGTTGTCAGATTCAGACTGATGAAATCTTCTCCATCATAACCGTACTGATCGTATCCTCTAGTGGTGACATCTTCAAGTTCACAGCCGTACATCCTCTGTACTGTATTATGATCTCCTGCACACACAGAAAGTTTAGATTAGTTTTTTGTTTTACATTTAGTGCAAATCATTATACGAAGCTTTTCCACTCATTCTAACAGACCAATGTTACTAAAGACTGAAAGAACATTTCATTTCTTCTGTTCTGTGAGATTTTCACAGCTCTGTGTATGAAATAAACACATTCTAACCACTTTATACTATAGAGGTTTTAAGACTAAAGGTGTAAAGAAAAAGGTCATGTGGATCCAGATTTATCCTATTCCAGATGATGGGTGCATCAATGTAAGAAGAGTGGCAGATAAAGTGATGCACACATCATGCATGGTGGCCACTGTACAAGCCTCTGGAGGCAGTATTATGATCTGGGTTGCTTTTTTGGTCAGGTCTAGGATCAGCAAAATTAAAAATGCCACTGTATGGGGCAATAAAATCAGGTCATCTGACAACCTGAATATACTGAATGTATTTCACCAGATATCAACAAAGAAAATAAGAAAAATGTGTCTTTAGTTTCTTTGAAGTGCAACTAAGTACCACTAATTATTATATTCCTCTTATTATTATTATTATTATTATTATTATTATTATTATTATTATTATTTTACTATTAAATTTGAAGGTAATTTCTCAGAAAAACTGGTCACCAGTGCTTTATAGTAATGGATACAGTAAGGGAGCATCTAAAAACTGTACAGTACATAAGATTCTCTCAAGATCACTCACATCTACTTGTTAGGAACCTCCACTAGAGGTCACTGTTTATGTCTGTCGGTCTTGTGTAGTTCATGTTGGTTGACTCAGTTTCCCAGAAGGCACCTCAGTCAGGTGAGTGCTCACCTGGACTGAGGTGCCTCATTAAAGCTTCTATAAATAGCAGTCTGTTCTGGGAAACTGGGTCGAGCATTGTGTGTCAGTAGGTTTGTTTGTTTGTTTTGTTATGTTTGTTTTTGTAACTACCGTCATGTGGGCATTCCTTTTTGTTTGTTCAAGTTTATATTTTAGTTATATTGTTTTACCTTTGTTTGTCTAGGGCTCTACTGTTTGTTCTCCTTATGTTCCTTGTGTTGATGGATTCATGGAGCTGCCCTGTTTCATGTTTAGCTAGGCTGTCTCCTCCTGTGTCCTGTGTAAGTACTGTTCTGTCTTCTGGTTTAATTCTTTGTTTAGTTTTGTGTAGCCACATGCAGGCCTAGCCGCTAGCAGGGTTAGCCGCTAGTAGGCCTTAATTGCTAGTAGGGTTAGCCCTTAGTAGGGTTAGCCTCCTGTAGGCTAGCCTCTAGGGGGATTGACTGCTAGTGGTTCTGGTCGCTAGTAGGTTAGCCGCTAGTTTGGAGTAGCCTCATGTGTGCTTTGCCTTTGTGTTCAGTTCCCCACCATTAGGTCAGTACTAACCCGGTTAGCCACTAACCCCTTTAGATACTAATCTGGTTAGGTCAGCATCCAGTGTCCCCAGCATTCCATGTAGCTACTAACCCAACTAACCACTAACCCAGCCTGTTCCATCTCCAGTCCTGTCTCTAGTCTCCTAGGGTTAGGGTCATGTCAATTTCATATGACATGAACTAGTCCTACTGTAGATTATGATATACTGTATGTAATCAGCCTCTTCAAAATGTTTTATAAGCTTGGAAAATTTTCTGAAAAGCAGAAAAATGTAAATAAAACTTCCTTCAATGAAGGAAACAAAACAATTTGGTTTCTTGACAAATATATGTGATTTACCTTCACTGTGATTAAATCCATGCTTTGCTCTATTCACAAAGATTTGGAACCAGTCCTGCTGATCAGTCATACGCCGGGTCTCACTTTTCCAGTAACGTTTATCATCAGATTCAATCTTCTTCATCCACTCCGTCTTTGGGATCATCCTGCTGATGTTGCTGTCATAATACAGAACCTGCTCTCCATCCACCAGACCAACAGCAGTGAATTGCCCAGTAAAAGTGTAGAGATACTGCAGAGAGTGTGTGTCTGTAAAAGTTTACATAGTTTTAGTAACAAATCACATATAAATCTATAAGTTTCATACAGTAAATAGTGAAAAACTCAGGATGACTACACCAGCACCTACAACACAAACTGAACAACTGAATGAGGACACAGTATGAACAATGAAGGAGAATAATTTCTCCACCCTGTCCTCTGGGCTGGACAATTTAGCAGCCATGAAGACATTCTCAGTCTTCAGTAATTTTTACATTAAGGTTCACTGTTAGCTGTTAAAAGTGACTTGACTTATATATAATCTGAGATTTTTATTTAATACCGTAGCTAAATTAACTAAAAACAAGACCACTGCAGAAATCTTCACAACAACATCATGCAGTAGTGAGGATTTCATGAACTTTTTCAATAACAAAATCATAAATATTAGGCAAAAAATTCAGGCTTTGAAACCAGACAATTTAAGTGATACAGATGATAAACTAACCACATCACATCAGAACTTAGAATACCTTACTCCCCTTGAAGTGAGAGAACTACAGTAATTTCACTCATCTCCTCTGCGAATTCAACCTGTATATTAGATCCTATACTGACACATTTTCTCAAACAGATAGTACCAGCAATAACAGAACCCCTGTTGAAAGTAATTAACTGTTCACTCAGTAGTGGGTATGTCCCCAAATCCTTTAAATTAGCCGTTATTAAACCGCTAATCAAGAAACCTGACCTTGACCCCAGTCTGCTTTCTAATTACAGGCCGATATCAAACCTTCCCTTTATCTCCAAGATTTTGGAAAAGGTAGTATCACAGCAGCTATGTTCACACCTACACAGAAATAGCATAAATGAACTGTATCAGTCAGGATTTAGGCCTCATCACAGCACAGAGACAGCACTTGTTAAAGTAGTAAACAACCTCCTATGGGCCTCTGATCAGGGTTGCGTCACTATACTTGTGTTACTGGACCTCAGTGCAGCTTTTGACACCATGGATCATAGTATTCTCCTTCACAGATTAGAACAGGCGTTCTGTGATGATCTATCCGGTACAGAAGCTCCGGAGATTGTATCGAGTAAAGCAGGAAGCAGCGCTGCTAAAGACTCCTGTCCAGACATGTTAGCATATTTCTCAATTCCATTTGTAATCCGTGACTTCAAGTTGCTTGAAGTTGCTTGAAAATATTATTTGTTTTTTTGGGGACTTGTTTTTGAAAATTTCTTGAAACAAAAATCTGACGTTTTTTAATATTTATTGTCTAATTTCAAAACTCAAGGTAGCACTGTCTTGACACATTCATTGACACTTCTCCCTCGCCTCTCACTATTCACCACTGTAATGCCCTCCCACACACCCCTACGTGGACCTGAGGAGAGACCATTGATAGCCTGCATCCGAGAGGTGTTATGGGTCTGCATGCATGCACACACACACACACACACACACACACACAGAGCTGCACAGAGACCATAGAGTTTGCACTCCACAGACATTATGGGTCTGTACATTTCTGCAGGTGGCAAAAACAAGCATAACGTCCTGATCTACTATTATTTGCTTATGTGTTCTGATAAATTATTACCTTTCCAGTTTGTAGGCCGACTCCTGCCCTTTTTTATTTTGCATTATGCTTGTGGTAGATGAGTATCCCTGCCCTACCACAAAAAAAAGTGTTAAAATTTTATTTTTCATGGGCGGCGCTCTTGCATGGCAATGGAGTAGGACGTGTTTGGCTCATGCCCTCGCCGAACTCTTGTTTTTTTTATATAAATAAGCGCTTTAGTTTACAACATTTTTGTTCTGAAATAGGGGAAAAATTAATATGCGGGTCAATGGTGGACCTTTAATGGAGAATCAGTTGCCATCTTTCCGGAATATTCTGTGGGCATCACCAAGGCCAGGGCTGCGTTCATGGAGGTTTGGAAATTACTGCGTAATCGTCAGGGAGTCTGGTTTGGCATCTTATACCCAGCCCGTTTACGTGTTTCACATGACGGAAGAGAGGCTTGAAAAATATGCAAAAAGGTAGTAGGAATTAAGGGAACTTCCCTCTTGTGGCTCAGATCCTATTTGACTGACCGTTATCAGTTTGTAGATTTATATGGTGACCATTCCTCAAGTTCTCAAATGGAGTTTGGTGTTCCACAGGGCTCAGTTTTAGGCCCACTGCTTTTTTCCCTTTACATGCTTCCTCAACAACATAATTCGTAAACATGGTATTAGTTTTCATTGTTATGCTGATGACACACAATTATATGTCTCAGCAAAACCAGATGAGAAAAACCTGTTTGCTAAAATGAGCAGTGTGTGCAGGACATAAGAGATTGGATGTTAATTAATTTTCTTCTGCTTAATCCTGATAAGACAGAAGTTCTGGTCATAGGACCACAAGTAGCTAGAAGTAAGCTTTCTGATCACACTGTAACTTTAGATGGCCTTTCTGTTCCATCAAGTGCAACAGTAAAAGACCTTGGTGTCATTATAGATTCCAGCCTTTTGTTTGAAGCACATGTAGATAATATTACCAGGATAGCTTTCTTTCACCTAAGAAATATTGCCAAGATAAGAACTATATAGTCATCAAATGATGCAGAAAAACTAGTGCATGCTTCTATCACCTATAGGTTGGACTATTGTAACGCCTTACTGTCTGGTTGTTCAACTAGGTGTATAAACAAGCTTCAGTTAGTACAGAATGCAGCAGAGAGAGTCCTCACTAAAACCAGAAGATGCGAGCACATCACCCCCATCTTATCCATACTGCATTGGCTCCCTGTGAAATTCCGCATCGATTTTAAGATACTACTTTTGACGTACAAAGCATTAAATAGTCTTACGCCGCAGTATCTGAGTGAACTGCTAGTGTCCTACACCTACTTTGATCAAGGTATGCAGGCTGCTTGTCAGTACCACATATTATTAAAACTACAGCAGGGGGCAGAGCTTTTTCTTACAAAGACCCAAAGATATGGAATAGTCTTCCTATTAATGTTCGGGACTCAGACACAGTCTCAGTGTTTAAGTCTAGGCTAAAAACCTATTTATTTAGCCAAGCATTTTTGTAAATAGATTAGCCTTAGGTAAAGGAGCAGAGTCCCCCTTGACCTCCAGTGTGTCCCCCTTGACCTCCAGTGTGTCCCCCTTGACCTCCAGTGTGTTCCCTCTCACGTCCAGCGCGTCCCCCTCTCGCCTATAGTCTCTTGAAATTGCCCTGTCTCGAGCTCCGTCCCTGTCTCTGGTGTCTCTTCAGTCCTAAGCCTTCGTGTCAGTCCTAAGACCTGTATATGCTAAAAGAGCCTGTATATGCTAAAAGAGACTGTGTACTGTATGTGTTTGTGCATGTTACGAGCTGTATTTTTTTTTTGTTTAAAAATAAAGGACTTTTTATGTTAAAACTACCTCTCTGCGTTTATGCCTGCCTTCTGTGCCCACGGCGATTACACATCTCGTACAGCTCGTAGAACCAGCTCGTAGAACTCATAGAACCAGTTTGTGACAGTGTGTGTGTGCATGTGTGTAACACACAAGTCAACACACTCACTCAGCTATATCGGCAGGAAAATGTTTTCAGATGGGGTGATGGCGCTCTTGACCAAGACTTTTTTTCCAGAGAAATTTAAGGCTTTCCAATCACAGTTCATTCATGATTTAACAAAAGAGGGAAATTACTTTTCCACATAGGGCCAAGTAGGTGTTTTCCATGAATTCTTCAGTTGTTGCAAATGCTTGATTGCGTTGTTTGGAAGAATGGGGCAAACAGTTATTAGCTTTAGGGGCAATTACTTTTGCACATAGGGTCAGGCAGGTTTGGACACCTTTTTTCTACATATGCATTATTAAAATAATTAATGAGTTCTTCATTAATAAGCACAGTTGCTAATGAGAGCTAGTTTGCTGATGGAGATAGTGATTAATTTAAACCGCTGTGTATCTGTTAACTGTAAATCATAATAACTCTCCAACTGTCTATTTCATTTATTTGTTTGTTTGTTAATTGTTTATTTTATTAATGTAGTGTAGGTCTCTATTTAATATACTTGCATTTTTACATTTTGAACAGTTATGTCCAGCGTAATAAACATGTGATGACTTTGGTAGGGTGTGGAGATGCGAAATCAAAAGTATGAACCAGCTTCCTGGTTTGTCAGTCCTCAATTTTTTTAACCTATTCATGAATGGATAAATAATTATTACATATAATAAGATGTCTACTAATCAGCTAAACTGTTTAAAATTGGACATAACTCACCTGCTGATGAAAGATAAACACATGCGAGAAAAAGCTGAAGTTTTAGTACAGTGCCACATTCCTTCATCATATTGTACACTGTAGATTTTGGACGAAAAAGAAAAAAAAACAAATAAATAAATAAAAATAAGATCTCAGAAGTGATATTTCATGCTTAATATTATTTAGCTTACCATGATTGCAAGGTTTGTCTGGAACAAGTCATAGAACTTGCGATCAGTGATGATCTATCCGGTACAGAAGCTCCGGAGATTGTATCGAGTAAAGCAGGAAGCAGCGCTGCTAAAGACTCCTGTCCAGACATGTTAGCATATTTCTCAATTCCATTTGTAATCCGTGACTTCAAGTTGCTTGAAGTTGCTTGAAAATATTATTTGTTTTTTTGGGGACTTGTTTTTGAAAATCTGGTTTCTTGAAACAAAAATCTGACGTTTTTTTATATTTATTTTGTCTAATTTCAAAACTCAAGGTAGCACTGTCTTGACACATTCATTGACACTTCTCCCTCGCCTCTCACTATTCACCACTGTAATGCCCTCCCACACACCCCTACGTGGACCTGAGGAGAGACCATGGATAGCCTGCATCCGAGAGGTGTTATGGGTCTGCATGCACACACACACACACACACACAGTATCCCTGCCCTACCACAAAAAAAAGTGTTAAAATTTTATTTTTCCTGGGCGGCGCTCTTGCATGGCAATGGAGTAGGACGTGTTTGGCTCATGCTCTCGCCGAACTCTTGTTTTTTTTATATAAATAAGCGCTTTAGTTTACAACATTTTCGTTCTGAAATAGGGGAAGAATGAATATGCGGGTCAATGTTGGAAAAGCTATGCAAATTAAAATTCGACGCATCATCCAACACTAGGCCCAAAGTCGCCTCGTCTTTGTGCTCCACTGTCACCCGGTCTTGAGCAACACCACCCCTCCGGGCAGTTCAGAGAAAATGGATGCTGAGGCCTAGAAAACAGAGATTCTTCACTCATTAAAAGAAGACATCTCGGTAGTGATTAAGGCTGAACTAAAAAATGCGCTTACCGATGATTTCGGCTCCCTTAAAAACGAGATACAATGTGTTAAAAGGGAAATTATAAATAATGCGTCGGCGTTTCACACCGAAATAGATCTGAAATTAAAATCTGTGGTAATTGGTTTGAAAACAGAGATAGCCGAGCTAAGAGGGAAATGCGAGGACATGGAGGGAAGCATGAGAAGATCCAATATCAGGATAGTGGGGGTAGCTGAGGCAGATGGAGCAAGCTCTACTGTGTTCGTTTCAAGGGTGCTGAGAGAAACACTACAAATGGAGGGGGATGTGCTCGTGGACTACTCGCATAGACTTCAGGCTCCAAAAAGATCAGATGGAAAACTCTGTGTGATCGTGGCTAAACTTCACTTTCACCAAGACTGTGCCGAGGTGTTGAGCTGTGCACGCAGTCGGTCCCCGCTGACCTTTAATGGAGAATCAGTCGCCATCTTTCCGGATTATACTGTGGGCATCACCAAGACCAGGGCTGCGTTCATGGAGGTTCAGAAATTACTGCGTAATCGTCAGGGAGTCTGGTTTGGCATCTTATACCCAGCCCGTTTATGTGTTTCACATGACGGAAGAGGGGCTTGAAAATTATGCAAACACTAGCCTAGATCATGCTTCAGTGGAGCAGTGACCTTTTTGTTTGCATTGTTTTTAGCTCCTCCCAGAGGGCGTAGAAGGTACTATTCAGCCTTGAGTAAGAGACTTATTCTTTTCACAGATAATTCTGACACGACAATATTTACTTAATACTCGCACTGCTGATGTAAATATCACTGATTTTATTATTAATGTAACAGTAAGGTTTCCTTCTTTTTTATTTACTTATTTTACTGTTATTATTATTTAAAAAGTTGTGATCACTTGCCGCTCGGTGTCAAAATAAGAGTCGCATGCGTGATACATGAT
This sequence comes from Clarias fuscus, assembly GCA_030347435.1. Taxonomy (NCBI): domain Eukaryota; kingdom Metazoa; phylum Chordata; class Actinopteri; order Siluriformes; family Clariidae; genus Clarias; species Clarias fuscus. The sequence goes on from CM059208.1 coordinate 4,594,508, forward strand.
ACTCGGCGCTCGTAAACTAATACTTGCTTGGTTTCCAATTTAAAAATTTTTTTTTAATCTTTGCTCGGTTTGCGGAACACTCGTAAACCACGTTACTCGCAATCCGAGGTTCCACTGTACTTATTTTCCTATTGTTATTATTGTTATTACTATTATTATTGTTATTACTATTTTATTCCACAGATTTTACAATATCTCATAATGCGCTATTTGAATTACTTTTGTATGGTGTGTTTGGCGGGAGCGGGAGCTGTTGGCTTTGTAGAGCTCCAAACATCCCTGGTGTTTGGTCAGTCTCAAGGAATAATGTAATATCAGAGGAAATGAATTTATACTTAATGTGTGTATTTGTTTTCGAAGGGTATCATGTTCACCATGTTCTTGTAGGTGATAGGGGGGGGGAGGAGGGGGTTTTATTGGTTTAATTTTTTTACCAGACTTATTCTGTCAGATGTCCATGTTAATTTTCACATGTTGTCATGGTGCTCTTATGGATTTCATATATATAAACACTTCCCCTTACGATGACCGTTATCAAAACTTCCAAAAAGGCTGGATGGCTGTTCAGTCAATTTCGTGAGCTGGAATGTTAAGTCACTTAACCATCCAGTGAAACGTAAAAAGATATTTGCACATTTAAAGCAACTTGATGCAGACATCTCATTTCTTCAGGAGACTCATTTATGTACAACGGATCATTTCCGGCTTAGAGGGAGTTGGGCGGAACAGATATATCACCCCAATTTTCATTTAAAAGCTAGAGGTGTGGCCATATTCATTAAAACAAATACACCATTCACTATGACTAGTGTAGAGGCTGATTCCCTATGTTATTGTGGATGTTTTTGTGACGAAGCTTTTACCAAATTCATTTCCTCTGATATTACATTATTCCTTGAGACTGACCAAACACCAGGGATGTCCTCTTCAACTACTGTATATGGGAGTCACTTAAGGCATATTTACGAGGCCCAATAATTTCATATTATAAATGACACTGCACACCTTAGAGAGCTGGCTGATGAGATACTGGAGCTAGATAGACTATAGTTATCTACCCTCTGCAGACATAATGAAAAGCAGATACTATTGCAGACTGAGTTTAATCTCCTGTCAACAAGGCAGGCTGAATATCTTATTTCTAAATCAAGGCATATGTCCTATGAGCATACGGATGAGGCTGGGTGAATCCTTGCTCATCAGTTAACACAAAAGGATTAAAAAACACTCACAGGCTTAAAATTAAATCATATTTCCAAAATTATTACCACTCATGTGTCAATCCTCTCTGCCTGGAGGACTTTTCCGATAATATACATATCCCTTCTATAGATCTAGTGACAGCTGCTGAATTGAAAGAAAATATCACAGTCGAGGAGATAGCTTTAGCAATTAGATCTATGCAGAGTGGCAAATGACCGGGACCGGATGGTTTCCCAACATATTTCTTTAAAAGATTTTCAGAACAGCTTTCCCCTTTATTGTTATCCGTTTTTGAAAAGTCACTTTCATTAAAATCTATACCACCAACCATGCATCAGGCAGTTATTTCATTAATCCTTAAAAAAAGCCAAGAACCCTCTCAAGTGTAGCTCATTCAATCTTCCTTCTTATTTACATTAGACGAATTTTGAATATTCTTTATGGCCCCTCTCCACCCAGCACATCGGAGGTAGTTCTCTCATTGGATGCGGAAAAGACATTTGACCGTGTGGAGTGGGGTTATCTTTTTAATACACTGGAGAGGTTTGGATTTGGTCGTAAGCCTATATCATGGATAAAACTTTTATATACGTCTACATTAGCCGCTGTGTGTACTAATAACAGCATACTGTATCTGCTTATAAAGTTAAAATCCAGAAAAGTGAACTAATGCCTGTTGGTGATCGGGTCATTCTGTTGTCTTTAAGCTCAGTTCCCTTTAAAATTAGCCCTAAAAATCTAAATACCTTGGGATTTGGGTGACGCATGATCATAAAGACTTGTATGGAGTCAATTATCCACCTCTTTTCTCTAATTTAAAACAAGATCTTTAGCATTAGGACCACCTCCATCTTTCATTGGGTGGATGAATTAATACAGTAAGGATGAGTTTATTGCCCAAGTTTTTGTATATATTTCAGTGCCTTCCATTATTTTTAACAAGATCTTTTTTCTCCAAATTAAATAATCAGATTTGAACTTTTATTTGGAAAAACACCAAGAATTAAAAGAAGCATACTACAGAGACCTCGTGCAAAAGGATGGATGGCACTTCCATATTTCATGTATTATTATTGGGCAGCCAACATAAGTTTATTGATGGTCTGATTAAAGAACATTAATCCCCCTGTTTGGACAATTTTGGAGGGGGCTTCAGTTAGGCTCACTTCTCTAATAGCATTATTGTGTTCCACAATACCACTTATTTAACCAATGTCTAGTTTGACCTCTAATCCAGCTGTTTTAAATTCAGTTAAAATCTGGAATCAGGTCAGACTATCGTTCTCCTTTAAAGAGTTATGACAGGCTGTCCCAACTGCTAAATATTACATGTTTGTTCCATCAGTAATGGATGCTTATAGGGTTTGGTCTCATTGTCTGAATTTTATATTGATGGAAATTTTGCATCCTATGAACAGTTGGTACAGAAATACGACATTTTCAGATCACACCTTTATAGACACTTGCAGCTTTGGAACTTTGTGGCATTGGATTCTAATAATTTCCCATCATGTCCTCCACTTTTTTTTTTTATTTAAATTTAATATTTGAATGGAATTCAGTCCAAAAACAAACTATATGCAGGATTTATGAATTACTCAGTATGTTTAATTCAACACCTTTTGATTTACTCAGAAATAAATGAGAAAATTCCCTGTATTATTTTGTGCCAGATTTCTACTGAAATTGGTTCATCTATTCTCCCATCATCTTGCTGTAATACAATTTAAGATTATGCATTGTCTACATTGGTCAAAAGTCAAACTTTCTAAGATTAAAGCTGATATAGATACCACATGTGACAGACGCTGACAGGCTCCTGCAATGCTACCAAATATGTTTTGGACTTGTCCAAGACTTTACATGGTCTGGACCAATATTTTTGAGACCTTTTTTGGACTATTTGGAGAGATAGTAGAGCCATCTCCATTTATTGCATTGTTTGGTGTGCCCCCAGAAAACACTAGTTTTAACCAAAGGAAAATTTAAATGTTGGCCTTTTTGGCTGGGAGACTTATATTGACTAAATAAGGGAAGTTATATACCATCTTAAGGTGGAGAAAATAGATAGCCGTAGATATACTGTACAGTTAGAGGGTCTACTGGCACATTTTATAATATTTGGCAACCTTTTGTTACACCTGTGCCACCTCAGTCTCAGGGAATAAGATCTGGTTCTCCAGTCACCGCTTTGTCTCCCCCTAGTGTGTCTGCGTCTGTATATGTTTCACTATAACACTAAATCAATTTCACCTGTGTCTCCCCGATGGGTGTCACTATTTAAACCAGTCGAACCCGTAGCTCATTGTTCGTTCACCATTGTGCACTCTACATGTTTGTCGGTTATCCCACTCTACTTGTCTTTGTTTATTTTCCCCCCAGGACTGAACAGTGTCTGCAGGGTCGGCGTTATTTTTGTTTAGGAAGACTAAGGTCAAGGTCAAGGCTGAGAGGTTGTCAGCCTTCTTTCCGTTCTGGTTTTGTTTTGGCGCTGAGATGTTCTTTCCTTCTTCTTTGAGTTCAACTGTGCCAGGCCGCCTGCAGACTCAGCTGGGGAGTTTTTTCTGATTATTTTTGTTTTGTTTGGACATTCTTTGTTTAAATAAACATCTTTTGGTTATCCCTGCATCTGCGTCCGCCTCCTAGTGCTACACCTTTCGCATGAACACAGGAAATATTGTACTGTAAAGAAAGGCTATGGGGAAGATTACTTATGTTTTTATTATAATTTTATTTCATTTTATTAAAAAAAAATTTGTTTGAAAAAAAAAAAAATATATATATATATATATATATATATATAATACTGTATATACAGTGGCAGTCAAAAGTTTTTTTTTCTTTATTTTTTACTTTATTTTGCTCACTTTAAACAATACGGGAGATAAACTATGAAATAAAACATTTAGAATAATGTAATTAAGTAATAACAGCAAAAGTCAGTTGTTATATTAAGACATTAAGGTCATCTGTTCTGGAACAGTTCTCGCAGGAACAGTATTGTCAAGTGCATTTCCAAAAGACATCAAGCAGCATGATGTAACTGGCTTAAATCTTTTTCAGGAAAGCAAGACCAAAAATGATCTCTAAGCCAAGTTCATTTAGAGTTACAAGCCTCAAAAATCAAGAATTAACAAACAGCACCCCCGGTTAAGCCGTTATGAAGGGTGTACAGAGCATACTGTAAGTAGATACTGTACATCTCAATATCAACTCTAGAGGAGATTTGCTTGATGTTTTCTCAGAAGCTCTTTGTTTCTTAACTCTGCCTGCCAGTTTAACACAAAGGTATAATTTGCCTTATTCCCAAAACGTTAAAGAGCTAATACCAATAAATAGGGCGATTAGTTGTTGTCCAATCCTTCTGTTGCTTTATAAAAACTATTGATCTAAATAGTATTTCTGTCTTTGGTAGAGAGATTATTATCAGTCAGCTAGCCCGTTATACATCTTTATAAACAATTAATCGGGAACATTAAAATTCAGTTTGAAAACACCAATTCTCCTAATCTGCATGTCTTTTGGACTCTGGGAGGAAACTGGAGTACCCGGAGGAAACCCACCAAGCACAGGGAGAACATGCAAACTCCATGCACACTGACTCCGAGGCAGGAATTGAACCCGGACCATAGAGATGCATGGCAACAGTGCTAACCACTATGCCACTGTGCTGCCTTAATAAAAACAAAAATGACCGTTCCATTAAAACTTATCAGAAAATCTGTAATATTAGATTTATTATTATTACAACTTGTGTTAGATTTTTAATCAACTTAATTTCTGGCGAACAAATAAGTTTTGAACAACCTTTTGTTATTTATGACCTGCATACCTTATTAATCTGACCTTGTACAGTACGTAAAAAAAAAACTACAGACTACTTTGGGTCAAAGTTGTCCAAAGTTAGGACATCTGTTTTGAAACATTTAAATTTTTTATACACTCACAAAAAGTAACACCTTATATATGTGTGTACATGTAGAATGTATGTTTTTCTGTATGATTTTGTGTTCAACATGTTTACTCTAAACTTAAGGAGTGTAATCAACCTGTACAGCCTTTGCTATAGATAAAGGTATGAATGAGTATGCAAGACATGGGATGTTTGGTATCAAATGAAAGCTCTGTATATTCAATGAACGTTGATGTGCACGAAATCTTAGTCATATGAACCAGACTCATGTTAATACACTTTACCTAAATTACTAAAACTCCACTGAGATGGCCTCCCATGTGACAGTTATTACAGTACAACTCTGAAATAGACGACTCTGGCCGTGTAGGCAGATCAGCAGTCGAGCGCTCTCGTCCTCTCTGATAAGTTTTTTTTTTTTCCCAGATTCAGACGTGTTTAAGAAAAGAAAAATTACAGAGATTTTTTGTTTAATATAGTAGGTAGGATTTTAGGAGTTTAAAATGGTGGCAGCTCCCATGCACCGAATCGATTCCTCTTCCCTCGGATATTAATGCCTGTGCATGTGGCCTTGATGACGTATTTTTGACAGTGGTCTAACACACTACATTCATGTGCATAATTTCGCAATTCGCTCCACCCACTTGACCCAAACCTCTCTGATTGCTGCAAGTTTATCTTGCTGATGACAACCTGGTCTTGTATCAAGGTTGTCAAAGCAAATCACCCATGACAATGTGAAATTTCTGGAGTGACATGGTGGCGACCAGACTCTGAATCCCATAAACTGCTGGTAGTTTTATTTCTGGATCTGTACACACTACTTAAAATCAAAAGACCCATGTATGCTTTTCACCTCCTTCCAATTGTCTTTGTAAATCTGTTTCCCCTCCAAGTTGGTCATGTTTACCACTATGGTTTCAAGTGTCTCAGGCAAGAAGACTTCTATGGCGTTATATGGCGTCATGCCACAATCCTGAACTCAACTTGTTTTCCGTTATCGTTTTTTTTTTTTTTCACAACTTTGTCCAGTGTTACAAAACTGCCACAAAACTAGCCAATTACAGACTTCCACACACTACTTCTGATTGGCTGTTTCTTCACCTGCATAACGGAAGCCTTGTAAATGAAGGGTTATAAGTAAAGTGATCGAATTGTCCGATTTTAATTTTTAGCTATTTGGATAATTAGATAAGTAATTAAAAACACATAATGGACAAACGAAACTGGTATATACTAAAACTTAGTAAAAAAAATACAATAATATTTGTTTATATTATAAATAAATGAAACTTTCTTTACAATGCTTCCCTTAAATAATTTCCTTGCATTTATATATAATTATATATAATGATATACTTTTAATTTCTTATAATTTTCTTTTGATTCTGTAAAGCTGTTTGAGCGAGCGTGAAAAAAAGATGTTCGCATGTATTGTATTTATTATTTGTTTTTTTCATAGGTATGCATTTCAATTTTAAAACGATAAAAATAAAAATGCATAATATTAATTTTTTTTTTTAAAGATACACTGTATCTTCAAATGTTACATGCATGGGTCACATGTGTACTTTAATTCTTTGGCAATTTATGAGATACTTTCATTCTTGAGCAATCCATCACAGTACATAAGTGTAAGTTGACATTATTAATAAGCCTACATGTTTTTAAATAGCAGGGATTCTATGTAACCCATTGCAATAAGCTATTAAACAGGACACCCTGGTTATGTTTGCAGATCACACTTGAAGCATTCAGCTTGGAGAGTTTTTGCCAGATCTCAGCTAATCTTTCCCATGAAACATCAGGTCAGGTGAGATGGCTGGCCAATCAAGTGGTCAGCAAAATAGTTTGTAGCGCGTTTGACCTTATGGGGCTTACAGTCCTTTTGGAAGGTATAGATCAACTTCTGGACAACTTATCAGATCAGCAGTCTTCCCCAGGTGTATAGTTGTGTGTACTGAAATAGATACAAAATCTCTAAACTCGAAGAGAAATATCCTAATATTTTGACGTGCGAGATTTTTTTTTTCTTTAGGTGTAAGCAGTTATAATTGAAAGTAAAATGGCCTCGAGCTTCATGTGTAATGAATCTTAAACATGAGTTTTACTTTATGAATTACAAAAATAAATCCATGATATTCTAATTTAAGATGCACTATAAGTAAATTGTATGCGAAGGAGTTTGTGGGGTTTGTTTAACAGTTAAAGGATGCCTTTGCTGTAAAACATTCAAGAACCTCTGCTTTAGGTACTGAATATATGGTTATTAATGTATTGATAATTATGCAGCATGTAAATGAAGAAGAGCTGCCACTAACATCACCAAGGCAGCAAGCTTCAGTTAGCAGAAAAACAGTAATTATCTTCAAATTTGTCAAACTTTAAATACCTGAGGTCACCAATCCAGAGCAACGGAGAGTGTGGAAAGGAGGTGAAGTGACGGGTACAGACAGGTTGGAATGGGTGCAGAAAAGTGTCAGGTGTGTTACAGTGTGTGACAAAAGAGTATCAGCGAGCATGAAAGGAAAGGTGTACAAGACACTGGTGAGACCAGTGATGCTCTGCGGCTTAATTTATTTTACAAATTATTATTTATATATATATATATATATTTTTTTTTTAATGGACCACTACCAGTGCTGATTCCTATGCAGTTTGGGTTTGGTTAACACCGGCATGGTTAGGTGTTGACTGTGTCCTCGTTAGCCTCGAAATCCCATTAGCTTTACCATTTAGCTTAGACAAACCATGAACTGGGAGCTGAGAGTTTCACTCATCCTGCCACATATACTGTACATACTGTAGCTCATCGACAGACCTATAAAAACAATGATTATAACCTGTTTGCTAAGAGAATTAACAAAGTACTACACACTATTATTGATGATACTCACAGATTATGAGTTGATCTCATTGATTATTCTGACCTTTATTTTATTTTTGATTATAAAGTTTTTTGGTATTGTTGAGCACCCTTTAAATGTTATTGTCTTGAAAAGTTTGGTTTTGGTCAATTCTGTTGCAATGCTATAAAAACTTTGTAGGCAAATGGAAATAGCTCTGTAAAATTATAAAACAGCACCACCCAAAGGTTTCACCTCAACACAGCTATTAGAGACGGGTACTCTGTCTCAGTTTACCTGTAACTTTTTGTTGTACAATCCCTATGGCACTTTATTAAATTATTAATCTACTGTAAATGGAATTTCTGTCGCTGGTAGAGAGATTGGTATCAGTCGACTAGCCTATGATATCTCTCCCTTCCTTCCTTACTCTCCTTAACTTAATTTTATTTTTGGAATAATAGAACATAATAAAAATAGTAATAATATAGGGCATTGTTTCGGTTCATCTCATTAATTGCAGTGATTTCATTTCACATTTCAGTTTTCTAATATCAAGGACAGAGTATATAACATGATGATGAGAGCCATTCCTAATGGTTCTGTAACATTGTATAATAATGTCCCGTAACTCTTTTAATGTATCTTTAATGCATTTCATATTCCCCCAGGAAATCATTTATGTTCCATATGTCATTTCCCACTGTAATATTACTTGGCAAAAACTATGAATGTTGCCTCATAACTACCTTTTCACTAATAAAATTAAGGAGGTATCATTCTTATGCATATTCTGCATAAAACTGGCCCTGTTAAAACATTCAATGTGACATTAATGTTTCATATTTGTTTTGCTCTGCTTACCCCGAAACTGTACATTTTAATATAATTTGACACTGTTACTACCCCCAAATATAATATAATATAATATAATATAATAAACATTGGTATGTTAGTATATTACTAAAACTAATATCGGTATACACACAATGGTGGCACACTAGTTTTAGAAACTCCCTGGTTTAAAAAAAAATTGCTAGAGGAGTTTGAAAAGCTTTGTGCTTTTTTTTTTTTTTTTTTGGATTTTTCCCTGATTTTCTCACTAATTTAGTCGTGTCCAATTCCTCCCTGTCACTAGGGGGCTCCCACATTAAGGTTACTACTACCACTCAGCCGCGAGGGCCGAAGACTATCACGTGTTTCCTCCGAACCACGTGACGCCAGCCGACCGCATCTTTTCGAACTGCTCGCTCGCGCACCGTTGGGGGCGGCGTAACACACTCGGAGGACAGCGCTATCCACCCCCTCCGTTGCGCGAGCTCACAGACGCCCCTGACTGGCTGTAGAGCCGTGATTAATGTGGGAGCACTAAGTACCTCTCATCCCTCCCCTCTGAGAGAGCTCGGCCAATCAGCTCTCTCTAGACCTCCGGCTGCGAGAGGTTACAGCACCACCCGGGATTCGAACTCGCGATCTCCGGATGATAGGACGAGCGCTTTAACCACTGCGCCACTCGGAGGCAGCTTTGTGCTTTTTAAGATGTTTGGACAGCACAAATTTGATAACAATAGATTTCAAATCTGGACGTGGACGTGCTGAGATGCTTTTCTGCTCACTACAGTTTTAAAGAATGATTGAAACTGGCCCACAGAACTGTGGCTTACTCCATATTTATTTAATTTCTAAAATAAAACTGTCAAGTAAGCAATTTGGTAAATACGCAAACAACCACTTCATGGAAGAAAAACGTTTCAGTACAACACACTGCTTCTTTAAGAATATTTACCATAATTAGGCTCTTTACACATTACACCTCGATCTCAGTTAAAAAGATCTTAATACCCTAACCCTAACCCAAATCATTTTAAACTGATGAGATTGTACTTGAAACATGCATGACAGGACACCTGGATAAACTTTGTGTGAGTTTTTTTTTTTAATTATTATTATTGTTTTAATTCTTTAAACACAGTATCAATATAGTTTAATTCAAAGGGTAAATAGATTAAAGCTTTAGAGTATAAATTGGGAAGAATCCGGAAGTTACCAAAAAATATATGGTTCAGATAATGGGAACAAATTATTGCCTACATCAAGCATAAAATACAATTAAGGAGATTTGAAATGAACTGGAATTGAGGTAAAACAACACATTTTTCAAACCTGGAAGGATTGTGCTGTCCCTTAAACTTTGTGGAAGAAATGTAGTCAGAAAAAAAGTCTTAGTAAATATAAAAATTATTGGTAAAAAAAAAAAGTCTTGGTAAAGATGATAGGTAAAAAAAATGACAGTAGGAATCACAGCTATGTTTAGTTGTGAAAGTAAAAGCTGTTTATCCATAAGAAAACCACTTGTTAGTGAGACTCCATAAGAAAAGTAATAACAGCTAATTTTGCTAGGAGGCATAAAGTTTGGACTTTGGAGCACTGTGTGCATAGTGTCCACTTCATTTGCTCATTTCTGGCAATAAAATGTAGTCAGCCGACCACCTGAATGTATTAAATGACAAGGTTATCACATATATGGAGTCCCGTCCCCCCCCACCCCCACCCCCCACCCAAAAGGTACAGCCATATTCCAAGATTCATATTCTGAACGTGTGGTTCTGGGAGCATAAGCAATAAGTTTCATAAATGAACTGGATACCACAGTGTTCTCTGTAATCAAAGAAAGGCGCACGATGAAATCGTGGACTTTTTATTTTGATCATGCTGTGTATGCTACATATTCTGCAATTTTGATGTTACAAATTGTTTCCTTCTTCTAACTAACGACAATCAGAAACATCTATTTCATATTTAACAAAAAATGATATATAAGATTATGTATGCATATTACTTTGGCCAACTAAAGAATACATAACATGTGTGTACACCTGTTCAATGTGTATCTTAGTTCGCCTGGCTTTCACATTAGTAAATTGTTGTGCAGCAAAGTCAGATTCAGCAGCCTGCAGGAACAAAGAAGATACACAGAGATAATAAATAAATAAATAAATAAATAAATAAATAACATATCTAACTTATATTATCTAGATGTTCTTATTGAGTTGGAATAAAGATTAATAGACATCATAAAGCTCTTATTTATCTGAGAACCTTGAGGATTTTATTTTACTCAAGTACAGTACATGTATTTAACAGGTATAATATTTACTACTTTTATATTAGGGCTGGCCACGTGTGATTAATCTAGAAATTTTAATTTTAAATATATAACATACATAGGACTTTATTACAAATTCCTCTCATATTCCCTTCATAGTGTTACATGTCAGATGACCAAGTTTGACCTTAATGGTTGCTCATAATCTCAGCACGGTTACCTGGCTGTGTTTGATAACGGCACGTTTAACACGGATAATGAGATCACTGAGGAAACATCACAAGGTGTGCTGAACGACAAGTTTCATTATAAAAAGCTTCTAGATGGAAGCTTGGAGAAAACCAAAGTTGTGTGCTCGAGCTACCTTCAAGTATAAGAAGTATTTTTACAAGAATCCATTAATCATAAGACATGGGAGTGGTGGCTCAGGTGGCTAAGGCTCTAGGTTGTGGTGCATTGCTACACTCCATATTACCCAGCCACTGTATACAATGCCAGTCCCATTTAAGATATTTTAATTGAACATTTGTTCAATGTTAATGTTTGAGATAAAACTGCATAATCTGTTTCCTATAACAAGTTTGTCATTCAATTCCTTATTCCAACATTGCATGTTTATAATACAAGTAAATCTGAGTATTTTACAATTGTGATTAATCATGATTAATCACATATTAATGTTGTGATTACCTAGATTTTTTCTATTTTTTATTTACTTTTTTATCGATTGACAGCATTATTTTAAATCTATTATATTCATAATTATTATAGTTATTAGAGTTTGGTCAACTGAATTAACAAATTTAATCTAAACCTCAATAACTCAAAAACAGGCAGTGTATAAAAATAGCAATGCAATATTTTATACTCCACTCACAATATTTGTTTCAATATTTGTTCAATGTAATATTGAACAAAAATTATGAGTGGGGGTATTAATGATAAAATGCTCTATGACTAATAAACATAGAAAATATATACTTGTACTTAAATAATGAGCCAAATAATTTAATAGCCAGATAATATGTAATACTAACTAAAAATAAATAAACCTGTAAGGAAGTCCTGTTTTTTAATTATTTTTATTTTTTTTTAGTTTGAAAACCCTTTAAAATCTTTCTTTATCTACTTTTTAAGGTAATATTATAATAAAATTACAAAATATTGAAATAATTAATACATTTGTATAAAACCAACAGTCATCTGATTCTGTTAAAAACATTATGAACAAAGTATATTGTTACTAAATAGTTGAATGATTAGCTGTTTTAGATTAAAAATTACAAGAATTCAAATCATCTTGAGCTCCACAAACACTAAAATATTTAAAGCAAAGTGAGCATCCAATTAGAGAATTAAAACATATTTGGGGGGGAAAACTCCCAGCCTTTACTTAAAGGAGTCAGAGTCTGAGGACAAAAAAAAAAAAAAAAAAAAAAAAAGACTGAATCATGTATAGATGCAGTTTTAACGCTATATTTCATTATTAATAGCATTAAAAATACCCAGTACACTAAAAGCCCATTTGCTATGATTTATTTGCCATTTGTTTTCAAATAAAATAAAGTTTTTATTGAGTTATTAACAAATTAAAATTATATCAGATAAAAAAAACTACAAATGTATTGATTTCTGTTACAGAGTAAAATCAGTATAATCATTTTAAAATACTCAAATTTACCTCATCACCTTTTGCTGCAGCACCTAATGCAATACACATTTATTATTATTATTATTATTATGATTATTATTATTATTATTATTATTATTATTATTATTATTATTATAAGAGTAATAATTGACCTGTGTGAGTTTTTCTGTGCTTCAGTATGATGAAGATCAGGACACTGAGAAGAATCACACTCACTGCACCAAACCCCAGAGTCAGCATGAAGAACACAGCAGGAGAGTCGCAGCCTTAGAGACAAACATCAAAGAAAACATTTAGGTCATTAAACCTGACATACATAGAATGTACAGCTTCTGAGTAAAACAAAACAGCCAACCTGGTTTCTTGCTCTCAGAGAATTCTATATTTACATCTGGAAAAAAAAAAATTTAAACATTAATTTTACACACTCAGTCATCTTAACTTTTAATGAAACTATAAATTTACCTTTCACTTGTAAAGAGGTCAAGTTGCTAAATATCATTTTCTCACTGTAGCTGCAGTAATAGAGTCCTGTATCAGAGACATTTACTGCAGTGATGGTGAGAGACGTGTTCTTGTCATGAACAGACATCACTATCCTCTCACTCTCAGTAAAGAAGTGACACGCTACGGATGGAGCTGATGTCCTAAACTTTTTACATCCCATAATAAGTGGAACTGAACCAATTATTTGTTTAAACCAGAAGATGTGTCCAGTATTAGTCAGGTCATGTTGGCACCAAATAGTGACTTTATCTCCAACTTCTGCTTCCAAAGTTAAAGAGCACAGAGTCTCTGAAAGCAATCCTGCAACACACACACACATTTACAACACAGCACATATTTCATTTTCATTTACTATATGGACAAAAGGTAAAACTGTTTTAACTATTTTTTTTTTTAATGGCATATTCTCAGTAACATTCAATCTTAGTTCTTATGATTATTGGAATTTGCATTTGTAGTGAATAATGTATATGAAGTGTAATAAGAATTTAGTAAACCCATCATTAAGACTTACCCATGACGTAGAGAAACACATGCAGAGCTTTAACCTGGACCATTGTGTATGGTGTATGAGACAAAGTAGATACGGTCTGATGGGTAAAACTTACGCTGGTTTATCTGTGTGTGAGGGGTGTGGAGATGTATGCAGCCTACAACACCTAAGAAAAAAAGACCCCCCCCCCCCCCCCCCCAAAAAAAAAATATATATATATCACCTTGTCTTAGATGTCAGTTAACAGTTATCTGACTTAAAGATGATCCTTCGTACAGACTGCCAAGTTTACAAACACACTAATGTATAATTAAATAACTGTAGAGTTTACTTGTTGAAAGATAATGTATTGGTGTATTTTAAGAAACGATATATATATATATATATATATATATATAGATATAGATATAGATATAGATATAGATATATATATGTTACTATTTTTGTAGGGAACACATCAATTTTTTTTTTTTTCCAGGAGGTCCCGGTTTGAGCCCCAACACAGCCGGGTCACCACTGAGGGATCCTTGAGCAAATTTTGTTATGTAAATTTATTATGTCTGCATTATTATGTACAAGACCATTCCCTACAAAGATACACTAAAATTCATGAATAAATAACATTACAGAAGAATATTTGCATGCCTGTAAAGAAAGCAACATATTACATGACAGACCAGTTTTCAGATGGGAAAAAAAATAAAATAAATCAATAATGTCGACTCCTGGGTTTTGCATGAAAATAGAAAGGAGCGAGTGTGACGAAGTTACCAAAAGAATTCAAATTCTCCGGCATGCTCGGTAAAACCTAACAGCTGTTTTATTTAGAATACTGCACACATCTGTATCGGACACTATCGCTTATGTTCAAGCAAAGAGTTTCCACACCAAATATCGACCGTTTATTGTTTATGTTATTATTTAGTGCTTTTTATAGAAGTTTCTTTTAATGTAGAATTTTTTTTCAAAAAGCTTCATTGCATATGGATTTAGTTTGTACAGTATGTTCCCAAGACTTTTGCACAGTACTGTAAATAAAACAGCTGTTAGGTTTTACTGAGCGTGCTGGAGAATACGATATATAATCTTTTGGTAACTTCGCCTACATTATTGATATTTTTTCCCGTCTGAATACTAGTCGGTCATGTAATTTGTCGCTTGACATATTGTGCTACACATAATATGGGGCCTAAGACTTTTGCACAGTACTGTTTGTGTGTATAAAATTTTAGAAACATAATATTTCATCTTTCTTATTGTAGTGGAAAAATAGTGACCACAGACGAACCACAGGTGAGTGTGTCAGTTCTCTCAGACAGCATCATGCACGCAAATGTACCAGGTCTCAGGTCTGTGGTCAGAAAACAGTTAAACAATGTCTGTTTGTGTTCGAGCTGCAACTTGTGGTTTAAGAGACAGCTTCACATGAAACAAGACAGTTGAACTTATGAAAAGAAAATGGAAACAAGCGGCTAGATATAAAATAAATTGTGTTGCTGCCCTCAAAATGTACAGTATGGACAGCAGAGACTTTTCAAACCATTTCAGAATGTGTTCTAATGGAATATTACCACAAGAGAAGGAGTGATGTACTGCTGGATATAGCACCGCTGTGAGGTGGTCATAGGCATGAAGTGCCGAAGGCAACATGTCTATGCTACAGTACTGTACTGTATGTCCAGCAATACAGCATGAGCTCAAGTGTAATGTTGCATTTATACAACAGTTTTGCATTTTTTTTTTGTTGCAGTTTTGAACATTTTGTTTATCAACAGATTATGATGTGTAGAGGTGAAGACATGGCCGAAAGAGAACATGCTAAACAGGATACACACATATACTACAAATTTAGGGGGATGGGGGTACATAAGGAAGAGTATTGGTGGCTCACTGGGAGGTTTTTGGCCTGCCATGCAGAAGGCGTGGGTCCCACACACACAGCTAGAGCTGTCGGAACACTACTATGCTGTTTTTATGGTGTTAATCAAATAAATAAATAAATAAATAAATAAAAAGAAAAGAAACTGAGAATGAAAAATGTGTGGATGTTACATGACATTAATCAGCACTTTACTGTCAGAAAATCAGTACTTCAACAATGGCTGTTTTTTTTTTTTGTTGTTGATTTTAGTTGTATTTCTATTGGGCTTTTAGACAATTTAAATAGTCAAGTAGGCTTTTATTGTCATTTCAACCGTATACAGTTCAGTACGCAGTGACACAAAACAAAGTTACTCCTGGGCCAAGGTGCTACATACATAAAATATTAATTAACACCATAAATTGACAAAACTACCTAGCTAACTAAAACACCTAATTAGCTGGCTAGCTAATACAACACAAATTTAACACCATAAATTAATAAAACTATCCGAGTACTATATAAACCGCAGCAAAAGAACAGCATAAAGTGCAGGTGCAGATGTGCAAACGAGAGCAACAACAGGACAACAACACGACGAAATGTAATGAGTTGATGCAAGTAAATTGTCTGTGAGATAATAGATGAAAAACACTAAACATTTGTTTGCAATTGCTATTGTTGAAGTAGCAGCAAAAATAGAAAAAAAAAAGGTCTTGTGCAAATAACAGCTAATGAAATTGTGCAAATAAAAGGAATTACAGGTTGGCGTGTAAAATTGCTAGATGGTTGTAGATCAGTGTGTTTTTGCATGTGTTTATTCAGTCCAGTCTCATTGTATTGAGTTGATTGTGTTTATCTTAATGAGTGTGTGTGTGTGTGTGTGTGTGAGAGAGCGAGAGAGAGAGAGAGAATACAAAATGAGAAAGAGAGCAAGAAGAACAAGGTGTGAAGACTATATAGTTATAAACCCACTGCCCAGGATATTCTATTTTTCATGTATTTTTTTTGTATTTAATTTATTTGTAATACAAGATTGAATTTACTAGTTATTACTATTTACTAATAATGGTCTAAATATGTTTAAAAAATCTTTTAAAATAATAAAATGCTATTAAAGATAAAATGTATTTTATTTTGGACAGCCGGTGGTATAATGCAGCTTCTTACAAGAGGTTAGATCTCACAATGAGCTAAGAATTTCCTGCTGAGTGTTTGTTAGAGCAAGAACAAGAGCAGAATTGATAAACACTATTTGAAATTTTAAAAAAATCATTCGTGAGGTTAAAGGTTTTTCTCCTACATTCACTACAATGAGAAAAGGCAGAGTTAAAAAAAAACCTGTACTGAACGTGTCCACTAGAGGGCCTCAGAGACATCATGGATTGTTCGCTCACTCATCGTTTATACCACCTATTCTGAATACAGCGTTGCGGGGTGTAGAGCCTATCCCGAAAGGATTAGGCCATGAGGGAGTGTACACCATGGACAGCGTGCCAATTAATCACAGTGCACACACACACACACACACACTCACGCACCTATTCACACACTACAGGCCACATGGGAATGCCATTTGGCCTAATCTGCCTGACTATGGGAGGAAACCAGAGTACCAGGAGGAAACCCATCAATCATGTGGGGAACATGTAAACTCCATGGCGGGGATTAAACTTGAACCCC
Organism: Clarias fuscus; assembly: GCA_030347435.1. Lineage (NCBI taxonomy): Eukaryota > Metazoa > Chordata > Actinopteri > Siluriformes > Clariidae > Clarias > Clarias fuscus. The sequence continues at coordinate 4,611,771 of CM059208.1, forward strand.
GGAAATGCAAGCCGTCAGGACTAACCTCTAAGCCACCGTGCCATCAACCTTATGGATTAACTTTTTTTTAATTTAAATTCACCCTGTTATGTCATTCAGTTATGTATACAATCAGTGGTGCACACTAATACCTCACTACTTCAGAGACAGAGCACTACACATCATGAGAGTGGAAACCAAACTCCTCCTGGGAAAACATTCCACATAATAGTCAGAGGGTGAATAGGAGACTGAGGGACACCATGTCTTGTAGCCCTACGTTCATGGTAAAATGCAATTCTCATGAAATCTGTGGCGTCCATTGTCACTCTAGCTTATGTCTAGTTTTCTTTCAGTTTTATTTATTTATTTATTTATTTGTTTGTTTTTTAATCTTATTCTATTGCCTGTTCCCCAGGCATGACCATGAAACCCCTCTATAAAAGTGCAACAAGTATCCTGCTTGGCAGGTGCATGCTATCCAGGTTATTCATGCTGGAGAGGTCGGGGTTAATATGAAAATGTTGGGAGCTATAAGGACACCTCAGCTAAGACCAGACACTACAGTATGTTCCCATTGTGCAACTCGGGCAGTTCTCGTTCCTCCAAATATGACCCTACAAGACCTCTGGGGTCATGGACTCTGTGGGTGCTTTCGCTTCTGGGGTGGGGCCTCTGTGGATTGGACTTGTTTGACTGGTGCATCCCATGGAATTTTGGTTGGATTGGGATTGGAGAGTGTGGAGGCTGGGTCAGAGACCTTGGGCTCATTGCCTGCAGGACCCCGTGCACCACAGGCTGTGGTGCACTGGGTGACCTCTTGGGCAAAAACAATCACACTCACACCCACACTGGGGCAAAATACTATCTACAGTGGCAGTAGAAAGTTTCCACATTTTATTATGTTTCTCTCTCACCTTAAAATGGACTCAGTTCCTTTTTTCCCTCATAATTTTACACCCAATTCTCCATCAAGTAATGACAAAGTAATTGTATTTGTATGTTGAAAAGATGATAAAAAAACAGCTTTAATTGTTTGATCTACAGTAGCTCTTCTATTTGATCAGACTACACGGACCAGACTTCACTCCCCATGTGAATCAGTGAGCCATGTTTTGATACATCCTGACTGCTGCAGACAATGAACCTCCCACAAAAGCTGTAGGTTTGGATCTGGTTGGACCCAGTCTTCAAGACATCACAATTCAGCCCTTGTTAAAATCCCTCTACCCTTTACAACCATTTTTTCTGCTTGCAACACAACAACATCAGGGACAAAATGCTCAGTTGGTGCGTCATATACCACCTACTTCCAACGGCCATTATAATGACACGTTGTAACTGACAAGGACCAAATTGGGATGGCAAAAGTATTTGAAAAATAAATAAATACACATTAAAAAATGCTGGGTTATTTTTACTACCTAAACTGGGTTGCCTCTGTTGGGTCATTTTTCTGGCCTTTTTGCCCCTCCCCTGAAGTTCACTGGTGTATTCAGTGGCAGTGTCAACTTTGTGTCTTTTTTTGCGGGGAGGCCGCGGATGAGGGTGCTTTCTCCTCGTGCATTTAAAAGGAAATATGAAAGTTAAATACAAGGACTGAATTTGTTCACTGTAAGTAACATTTATTACTGTTACCATGTTAACGTTACACTCAAACTTTCAGCCTGGTCTGTGCTATAGCATGCTAGTTTATCTGACAATGGCTGCCAATAGCTAGCCAAACCAAAGAACCCCACCTGTGTATGAAAGAAACTGCAAAAATGTCTGAGCTTTTTAGCTTTCTTTGTAGAATGCTTGCAGGGTGTATGAAGATGGTGAAGTGATGAATGAAAGCTAAACTGTTAACTGTAGTGCCAGCATGTTGCTAGCATTTAGCTAGGTTGCTAGCATTAGCAACCACCTTAACATTAGAACTTTATTAATCTCAGTGTTTGAGACAATAAAAAGCTGGGGTGTTACAAAACACTAATCTTCTTACAAATGCGCATACTAGCCAACCCTCTCGATTTTTCCATAAATTTTTACTTTCTTTAATTTCTTTCTTTCTAAGGTTGGAACCGACACCGTGGAATATCTCCAGCAGGCTGAAGTGTCGAGGCCGAACCCCTACATCCTGATGTTGGGAGATAATGACCAGCACTGCTCTCAGGCATTAGTGCTTCTGAGTAATTGTATCGTAATGATGTCGCTGTTGAACTTGTTTTGTATTATCTGATCTTTTGCTTTTGAAAAATAAATATTTTTTCTATTATTTCTACATTTAATTGGGTGTTGTTTATTGGATATATGTATGTTTTGCAAAACTTAGAGTTTTTTTTTTTTTTTTTTTTTTTTTGTAATAGACCGGTATATCTAAATAATTTAACTGTTTAAATGGTTTTACCCATAGACATGGAAAACATAAAAATAATAATAACCTATTTGTGAGGTAGAATTAACCCAACATTATCGTTAAATATGACCTAGCATTGGATTGAATATTTTATCCATCTTGCTATGTTAAACAAATATCCCAAGCTGCTGAGTTAAATTAACCCAGCATGTAGTTGGTCCAATATTTACCCAGCAGCTGTCAATAATGTACATACACCCTAAAAAATACTGGGTGTATGTACATTGTTGACAGACTCTACATAAATTCCTGAGCATGAGTGTATTACCTGGAATAAATCGCAAACTTTTGTTATTAAATAATTGCATAGGTTCGTCATGTGATTTCTATTTTTGTTCAATTAATTGCAGCTCGCAGCTCTGTACTATAATATCAAATTAATGCAGGGGTGTAATCACCGGGTGACTGCATGACATGGCACCCCCATTTTGAATGAAACAAGGAAATTACACATAGGGAGAATTGTTGATAAAAATACAAATAGAAAGATGTATAGCATTTTGGCCATATCATCCAGCTCTACCATCTGTAACTTTAAACTTTAATTCTCAACTTGTTTTTTTTTTTATTTATTTTTTTTATATCTTTCCTCGATTTTCTCCCTAATTTAGTCGTGTCCAATTCCTCCCCGTCACTAGGGGGCTCCCACATTAAGGCTACTACTACCACTCAGCCGGGATGGCCGAAGACTATCACGTGTTTCCTCTGAACCACGTGACGCCAGCCGACCGCATCTTTTCAAACTGCTCGCTCACACACTGTTGGGAGCGGCGTAACACACTCTGAGGACAGCGCCATCCGCTCCTTCCGCTTGCGTGAGCTCACAGACGCCCCTGATTGTCTGTAGGTTAGATTGGCTGTGATTAATGTGGGAGCACTAAGTACCTCTCATCCCCCCCCCTTTGAGAGAGCTCGGCCAATCAGCTCTCTCTAGACCTCTGGCTGTGAGAGTATGATAGGGCGAGCACTTTACCACTGCGCCACTCGGAGGCCCCAATTCTCAACTGGTTATTAACAATCATGGTCAATCATCAGTCCGATAAAAATTGCTTGTGTACCACATAGTACCTGCTTTCACTGGCCAAATGATTCACATGACCATAAACAATCCCCTGTTTTTATTTTAAGTGAATTTGTCACACATCAACCAGAGTGACTTGCTTTATGATCTATCCCTGTCCCCACTTTGTTCCACATGTTTCCCAATTCACCATCTAAATTAAAACATATCTGTGTTAATAACAAATGTTTTACATCACAGAGTATAAGGGCAGGAGTAACTCACTAATTAAGGTGCTGGACTACTGATCAGGGGGTCCCAGGTTTAAACCCCACCACCACCAGGTTTCCACTGTTGGGCCCTTGAGCAAGGCTCTTAACCCTCAACAGCTCACGAGTATAATGAGATAAAAATGTAAGTCACTCTGGATATAGGTGTCTGCTGTAAAAGTAAATGTAGTGAATCAGTGTGTGCAGTTGTTTCTAATGTACTGTCCACGTATTATGTTGATAGTAATTCAGTGGGTAAGCACTGTTTCATTCAGTCTGAACCTTATTCATGCTATTAACTCCGCACTCCACTAGATGTCTAATGATTTGTTGAACGCAGAGAGAGGGGTCACATGCTTCATAAGGCCTCACAAGTGCTGACAAGCTGTCAGATGTAATGATCACACTGTGTTAATTGCTTTTCTAATACTATTCTTAATAGTTCAGCAGAATGTACTGATAGTTGGTCTGTTGCTCTTTTTACCTGCTAACCTGTGCTATGGGATGGGGTATGCTGAACCTGTGCACCCTGTTTCAGGGTCTTTTGGAGTGTATGTAAATAAGATTACTTTCCCCCATACTATAGCTAGAGATCTATATTTTCAGTTGTACTTCTATACTGTATGGAGTTCTGCAGTATGGATGTAGTTGGATGTGACTGTTTGACAATTGGCCCAATAGGCAAGCCTTAGCCAAGCCTTCTAATTTCCAGTGGCGTTTCTCCAACTTTCTGAACGAATGGGCTCAACAAAGATTGAAAACTTTGTTGAGACTATTAAAAACAGCTATTAAATAATTGACTTAGTTACATTCAGTCTCTTCTACAGTATGATTAGTTAGATGTTAGACTTTGGACACAATGCAGGGTACAATCTGGACAGGGTGCCAATCCATCACAGAGCTCACAGAGCACACACACACACACACACACACACACACACACACTGGACTATCTTTGTCCAGTTCATATAACATTGTTTAAAAGGTAGTTCGTTTAATAGTATTTAATACATGGAGCCTATTGAATGTTTTTGATACAAATGTAAAATAAACATTTCCTGATTGATTTAGTATATAATGTTTCTTTTATTTATGGTAAATTATTTTGCTGAGCATTAAGGTCAGTATTTCTGGAACAGTTCTGACAAGAACAGGGTTGTCCATGCATTTGCAAAACCCATCAAGCACCATGATGAAACTGCAGAGGAGCAGTTCATTTAGAGTCACCGGCCTCAGAAATCACCAGCACCTCAGATTAGAGCCGTTATGAAGCTTTACAGAGCAGAAGCAGCAGATATACATCTCAATATCAACTGTTCAAAGCAGATTGTTGGGTATTTTGGACGCCTTCAGCATTGCTGTACAGTGTAGAAAGAAATAAAAATCAGGAACAACCACGGAACTAGACGGGGTACACAAACTTTTGACTAGATATTCTTCTACATGAAAAGACAGCCGGATGAATTCTATGGGACATAAAGATACATTATTTACACACAGTATCAGTATTGGTTAATACAAATGACTGTTTTCATATTTAAATCCTCTACAAAACCTGACAGAAAGTTCAGAATGAAAATTTTAATTCAATTATATTACATTATATACTGTAACTGTGATATAACTATGATATAAATCTTTCAACTACAGACAATCAGAAACTTCTGGAAGCAATAAATGATGTAGTGTATAAGATTATGAACTCTACATAAGTCACTTTGGGCAAGTGGAGAACAGATAACATGTGTATATACATTCGCACTGTGTCTCTTTGTCGCCGTGGTTTTCATTTTAGAAAACTGTTGTGCAGCGTAATGCACCGAGTCAGATACAGCAGCCTGCGGGAACATGGAAGGTACACAGAGGTAATGAAATATGAATCATAAATAAAAGATAAATCAGCTCCAGTAAATAACATATGCAACATATATAGTAAAATAACAGCATATTTTCCAGAAGTTTTATTGAGCTGGAGTGAGGATTAAATGACATCATAAAGCTTTAGTTTATCTGAGAATCTTCTTTTTTCTTTAACTTTCTGTGCTTTCATTCTTCCTGTATTTATCAGACCTGTTCGTTTACGTGAATCAAAACATTTAACACAAACCTCAATAATTAAAAAGCAAGCGGTTTATAAATAACATTAATGTAATAAGACCTGGATATTGTGAGTGGAGGTATTTATTTATTTATTTATTTATTTATTTTTTTACAGTTTGACAACTTTTTTAAATCTACTTTTTAAGATGATTACAAAATCTTTAAATAATTAAGACATTTGTATAAAACAGTCAACTGATTCTGTTAAAATATTATATATGACTAAAACTATATGTTTACTTATTGTTGATAAAACATACACATATTTTCATGCAAATAAAAAAAAACAATTAAATTCATCTTGAGTTCCATAAATACTAAAATATTACAATTTAAATGAGCAGCTAATAAGAGAAACAGAAAATATTTTTTTGTGGGAAAAAAAAAAGTTAGAATTAAGCTAAAAACAAGAAGAAATGAACAGAAGAGTTTCTGAACAGAAGAGTTCCAACAGCTGCTTACAAACTGTTAAATATTAATAGCACTATTAATAGTTTAAAATTAATATTTAAGAATATTAAGAAGATTAAATGTATTCATTACATTAAGCATACTCAATACACTTTAAAGCACTTGCTCACTCTCACTCACTCATCGTCTGGTGGGACCTGGAGCTGATCCCAGGAGACTTAGGGTATGACAGAGTGCCAATCCATCGCAGGACACACACACACACACTCATTCACACACTACAGGCTATTTGGAAACACCAATTAGCCTAATCCACATGTGGGGGTACCCGGAGGATACCCGCCAGGCACGGGGAGAACATGCAAACTCCATGCACACAGAGACGGGAATTGAACCCAAATCCTGGAGGTGCAAGGCGACAGTGCTAACCATTAAGCCACCGGCACTCACTTGAAGCAAATTTGCTGTAATTGTTTTTCTTCAAATGAATTGATTTTTTTTGTTTTTGTTTTTACTGAGTGGTAAAAAATTTTTTATCAGCAGACAAAAAAATCCAAATGTAATGATTTCTGTTACAGAGTAAATCAGTATAATCATTCTAAAGTACCGTACTCAGGTTTACCTCATTACCTTCTGCTGCAGCACCGAGTACAACACATGAGAATAATGATGATGATGATGATGATTATTATTATTATTATTATTATTATTATTATTATTATTAATAATAATAATTGACCTGTGTGGGTTTTTCTGTGCTTCAGTATGATGAAGATCAGAACAGTGAGAAGAATCACACTCAGCACACCAAACCCCAGAGTCAGCATGAAGAACACAGCAGGAGAGTCTGAACCTTAGAGACAAACATTAAAGAAAACATTTAGATGAATAAACCTGCATTATACTCTAATTTAAACATGTACAGAAATCTATGTTAGAAAAAATCAACAACCGACCTGTTGCTTTGTCCTTGGGAAACTTAATATTTACATCTGAACAAACAAAGATTCAACATTTACATCCTCATCATCTTAACTTTTACAAAAACTATTGACTCTATAAATTGACACTATAAATTTACCTTTCACATGTAACAAGGTTGAGTTACTAAAGTTAACTTGGTTCAGTTCCATGTAGCTGCAGTAGTAGAGTCCTGTATCAGAGACATTTACTGCAGTGATGGTGAGAGACGTGTTCTTGTCATGAACAGACATCACTATTCTCTCACTCTCAGTAAAGAAGTAACACGCTGCTAATGGATATGGTATCATAATTTTTTTTTACAGCCAATAGGAAGTGGAACTGAATCACTCATGTGTTTAAATCAGAAGATGTGTCCAGTATTAGTCAGCTCATGTTGGCACCAAATAGTGACTTTATCTCCAGCTTCTGTCTCCAAAGTTAAAGAGCACAGAGTCTCTGAGAGCAAACCTGCAACACACACACACACACACACACACACACCTAATTTATAACACAACACCTATTTTATTTTCATACAAGAAATATTATAATTTATTAAGCAATATTAATAAATGCATTTATTTTCTTTCAAAATGGCATATTTCTCAGTCACTTATATCTTAGACAAAATATGTTTCTTTCTATTTTTGGAACTTGCACTTTTCTAAATAATCAAATTGTTATTTATACATTCATGTAAGTAATAATGTACATGAACCTAAAAAGAATTTATTAAGTCCATCATTAAGATGATTAAGACTTACCCATGACACAGAGAAACACAGGCAGAGCTTTAACCTGGACCATTGTGTATCAGCCGAGAGACAAAGAGGAAACGGTCTGATGGGTAAAACTAACACTGGTGTATCTGTGTGTAAGGGGTGTGGAGAGAGATGCAGCCTACAATACAACACCTAGGGAAAAAAAAAACAGAAGAAACAAAACCTAACCTACTTAAATAAATAGATGTTTTTTTCCTTTTCACCATTTTTGTAGAAGATTATCTGACATATACATGTTCATTCAGATACAATGTCAAGTTTACTACAAACATACTAATGTATAATATGTAGAGTTTAGTGTGAAAATGTTATATCCATTTAGATGTTAGATGTTTTATAAATACATAAACATCTTTTTATAGGATAAAGTGTTTATTGAAGATTAATGAACAGATCTTTTTTTTTTCAATAATCTATACACCAGCGTAATATCTGTCTGTATAAAAGATATTGTTAAGCTGAATATTTCATTAGGTTCAGTGCCGTGCTCTCACAGTGACGTATTACAGAGGAAAAGACCTTTGCGTAGTGTTTATTGCAGAGTGACCTCAATTTAATTATGCAAACTAATTATATTAATTTAGCCATTTTATAATGGATGATTTTGGGGGATTTAAATGTGTTGAATATATTTTAAACTATTTGAAAAAAAAAAAAAAAAAAATATATATATATATATATATATATATCATTATCAGTAGTGTGAACTGGTCTATAAAAACAGTTATAAACTATAAACAACAGGTATTAGAAAAAAAAACTAACAAATAGTGTAAATAATGTGTATGGTATGCAGTTCAGATGCAGCATCATGCGTGCGAACGTACCATGTGTGAGGTCTGTGGTCAGAAAACAGTCAAACGATAAAAATAAACATGGCTGCAGTGTTCAAGCTAAAACTTGTGGTTTTAATAGATGGCCTCTAATAACTACAAGACAGTTGAGATGAAAAATATAGCTGGATATAAAATTATTTTATATTTTAATTTACTAGTACAAAATATCCAATAATGACAAGATAAAACCTTTTAGATCTTTTTTTTTTTTTTTTTAGATTTGGTTCCTTTGATTCAGTATTACATAGAAGCAGCATAGGTGCATTATTTAAAACCAGTTACAGCTTTTGTACATAGGGATTTGACCAGTTACAGTAACTGTTAACATACATTTGATCAGTCAGGTAACATACTGTACATCCTCAGCTCTCTTTATGTTCTTTAGGGCTTAAGGCTAGGATTTGGATGGGCCGCTTAACTACAGCACATAGTCGTTGGGAAAAAAACAACAACAACAAAAAAAAAAAACAATCCTACCAGATGCTCAGAACTTTCTTGATTATTTTTAAAAATTAATTTCAAAGGTGTTTTTTTTCCATCTCTTAGGTTCTCCTATCTCCACTAATGGCCTGTGAAGCTCTGTTGGAGCGGCCATTGGGCTTTTGGTCACTTTCCTGACTTCCCTGAGCTCGTCTAGCCAGGTAAATGAGTTTGGTTTGATATCTAGCCCTTGGAAAAATTCTAGTACTTCTCACTCACTCACTCACTCATCATCTATACCGCTTAATCCTGTATTCGGGGTCACGACGGGCCTGAAGCCTATACCAGGAGACTTGAGGCACATGGCAGGGTACACCCTGGACAGGGTGCCAATCCATCACAGGGCACAGACACACACATACACTCACTCAATCATTCACACACTATGGGCAATTTGGGAACGTCAATTAGCCTAACCTACATGTCTTTGGACTGTGGGAGGAAACCGGAGTACCCGGAGGAAACCCACCAAGCACGGGGAGAACATGCAAACTCCATGCACACAGAGACGCGAATCGAGCCTGGCCGGGGATCGAACCCGGACCCTGGCGGTGCAAGGTGACAGTTCTAACCAATACACCACCGTGCCGCCTCCTGGTACTTCTATGCTTTTTAAATTTCACAATCATGCAGGTCACTGTGGTTCTAGAAATACCTTGTGCTTTTAATGTTGTGACCCACCCAAAATTTAATTTTTATTATGTGTTTACAAATACAGTAACAAGTTTGATTTACCTAAATAAAGGGTTCCATGTATGCATGATTGTGAAACTCATTTAACACATCTATTACACTGATGAGTGATAACATTAAAGCCACATTACATGAATGACTCTGATTGCTGCATGATACATGTCAAGGGCTGGGATATTAGGCAGAAAGTAAACTGTGCGTTTTTGAAGTTCATGTGTTCAAACTATGAAAAATGGGTACTAAAAAACTACAAGTATATGAGTGACTTTGAGAAAAGTCAAAATGTGATGGCTAGACAACTCTGCCTCGACAACTTATACTGTACTACTTTTCCACCATGGCAGTTCTGGAGCTAGTTTGGAGCTGGTGCCCAATTTCAAAACAGTTCCTTGTTTTCACAGAGGCAAAGCCCCGGCCCCGGCTCAGTCAGAAAAAAAAAAGATTCTATGGTGGCACCAACTCTTGGTAGGTTAGAACAAAGAACTGCTTTCGGGTGATGGGGGTAAAATTATCATGACCATCAAAACTCTTGAGACCGCCATCTTTAAAAATGGTCACAAAATGCAATGGGCAGCCCAAATGCTTTCTGTTAGTAATAAAGCCAAAAACTGCTAACTGCTTGCAAAGCCAAGTTGAATGCCATTGCTGTTGTTTTGTTGTTGCTTGCATTTTTTTTTTTTTGCCGTTATAGCGTTGCTGGGACAGTAGAGATGTGAAAAGATGTATACAGTGATGTAATGATGTAACTATCTAGCCTCTAGTTTGGAAAAACAAAGCCAGTTCTTAGGGGGTGTGTAATTGAACCGGCTTTGAACCAGCACTAGCACCAGACATGAACTGGTTCACTTTGGTGGAAAATGGGTAAGACAGGACTTAAAGGATCTGCTGCTAACACGACAGCACAGATTTAGCGGTCTTGTGGAGTCCAGGTCTCAAAATAGAGCTGATTTAGTGGCCCAAGGGGACATACATAATATGATAGAGGTGGTTTCAACAAACACTGCTTTGGGTAAAATTCAGCATGTCATAGTACTTTCTTAGCATTTGTTCTGCTCAGTCAACTGAAAGCTGGACTTTTTCTTTGCAAACTATGAAGCAGGATTATATTTTCATATAGTCTATTTAGCTTTCTGTTGGTCTAGTTTATTTGCTCAGATAATTAGCACTGTTATAAGCAAATGCCAATTGTACACTTTCTCTACATTGCACAGCAAAAAAAGTATTTTATAGAAATATTCACAGTATAAAGCATGGACTTTCTACAGATTTAGCCACTGGGCCCCTCAGTTAACTTTTTATTATGCCACTGGTAAAAGCTAATGAAAAATTATAAACGTTTCTGTTATTTTCTGGACTGCTTAGATGCAGTCAATTTGGTGTGTGTATCATGTGGCCCACTGATGTTCTGATAAAGTAATGTAAACTGAAATAATAATAATAAATAATTTCTAATCTACTGTTTAATCTACTAGTAAACTTTTCCTTTTAGTAAAGGGTTGTGTTTTCCCTTATAGGGAGGCACAATTACCATTTATTTTTACTGTTTATTGTTAGCTTTTATTATTACTATTTATTTTTTTTGTGTGTTTTTTTTTTTTATTATTTGGATCAATTTACCCCCACCCAGTAGTGGTATTACAACAGAGGGGAAAGAATAAAATTGCATTTGTTTCAGGGTGCTGACCTGTTTATTTGCATTACCCACTATTTTTTGTTTGTTGTAGATTTCTTTGGACCATTACAGTGACTGCAGGGTTGACTTCACTGATTGTGGCAGTGGTGTGGTGTCTCGGTCACTTTATTCTCTTCTTTGTAGGTTTGCAGTGTGATTTGCTGTGAGCTGGATTGCACACTTGTCTGTACACCAGTATAGGTAACCTGTGGGTTTTGTTTTCTTTTTTAGGGGTATTTGCATTGAAAGTTGTAGTTTTTTTGTCTTCTGTGTGTTAAAATTTTGTTTATTGACTCCACAACCCACCTTTTGCCTGATCATCACCCCACCTCTTTAGAGGGGGTATAATCGCATCAGAGCAGTTTTTCCTTTTCTGTCGTCCCACACAGCCCCATCAAATAAGAGGAGGGAGGGAGTCATCTTTAGCTTTACACACATGCACGCACAAACACACACACACACATACGAGAGAGAAGAACCATTGGCTCAGTTGTGATCCTCAATGATACTTGGTACTCCTGAATCAATCTGCTCATTAAAGTAAAATTTATTTAAAAAAATTAACTCGTCTTGCGGAACGCTCACAAACTGGCTTACTCGCAATCCGAGGTTCCACTGTATCTCAGTTGACTCGCTAAAACATTTGCTAATTAATCTCAGCATGTGACACTGGCCAAGGTGTAGCACAGAACATTCATAACTGTTGAAGAGGCAAACAAAATTATAACAAAGAAATGATATAATAAAAAGCTATATAGCTTACAGCAATAGACTGTAAGTAAACATTATTTGTGCTAAAACATCCCTTTCGTACAGAAACTGAGCTCCTTAACGCAGACTGCTAAAAAGTGGTGTGAAAACTTTGCAGGTAGTCTGTGATTACCTTTGTGACAAAGACTGGCCTAAAGATAAACTGATTTAATACATCACTCAAAATCACTACAGGTCTTTTGTGTGAGGAAACGCACCAGTCCCACTGTGTGAAGGAAGATCTATGAGCAGGACACACACAGAGCCTGTTCACATTCAGGGCAGCAATAAAGATGTAATGCCTGAGCTAAGAAACGACCAGAGGAGCTCTCTGATTAATTCAGTCTTCTTTGGGTTATATTATTAAAGAAGAGATCGCAGATTGCCAGTTCAAGTTTTTTTCCTTTTTTTTTTTTTTTGACTGTGGAATATATTGTCCTGATAGACATGGTAATCTACCCAGTAGTGGGTTGAGTGTATACCTTTTGGGCCACTATTACTAAGCTGTTTCCCATAAAGGGATTAATGCTATGATTTGTCTGTGCATGGTGCACCTGCACTGCTTTTTGTTCATAAGGGACAGCCCTTCTCATGCCCATCATAGACAGTACCTGGAGCCTCATGGCTCAGAATGATCTTTTTTATCCTCATCTGCAGAGACAAACAGATCAATTTTGACAGATCAATATGTCTACTCTTGAGCACACAGCATATATCTACAGTTGTCTAAAGCCTTCACCTAATGTTCTGTAGCAAAAGCTTCAACATGTCATGAACAGAGTCCTCTGGGATGATCACATGTGGAGATTGTGGCTGTTAAGTGGATTTTCCCTGTGATGATTGTACCTCTTACTTCTAGCTCTTTCTTGTATTGAGTGGTCCTTAGAGCTTAGCATAATGTTCTGATTAGCTGTAAGATTTTGTAATATGATGAGGCAGGGGTGTTGTTAGACAAACTTAGATCAATCTTTTTTTTTTTTTCTTTTTTGAGTGACATGGACCTCCTGTCCTTAGTGCAGTGTTACTGCTACTGCCATCCTGCTGAAACTGCTGTACAGGTGCATTTTTCTGTTTCTCAATAATAAAAATTTACAATAAAAAAAAAAAAACATTCCAAACAAACAATTATTGTATGAATTGAGTCAGCAATTTAAAATAAAGACAAATGCAAATATACTGGATAACTGAAGATGGGGATGATCACCAGTCTATTTCAACAGTCTATAACTGTCCAGTTTCAGGGAGTCTGCGTTCTTGATAGACTCAGATTCATGTTCTTGTCTGAGGAACCTGATGTGGACTTCTGCTGAGGTGTTCTGCCCAGACACCTCAGTGGTAGATGTTGACTTCCTGTCAGCTCACACCAGTCATGTCTCTGCCGCTCTCCTTTGATCTCGCTTATGTACAAGGTGTTTCAGGCTGCAGGACGCTTTTTGTTTTAGTATCATCCTGTATATACCCTAGAGACTTTTGCTGAAAAATGCTGAAAAAGTTTCTGAAAAACTCAAATCAGTCCGACTAACACCAAACACCAAGCCACAGAGAGATCACACACTTTTTCCCACAGTCTGAACATAAACTGAAACTCTTGGTGTGTGTCTGCATGATTCTGCATGTCCTGCTGTGCTGTCATGCCTCAATCCTGATTCTTGCTTCATGTTCTGAAACTGTTTTACCACCAATACAATGTTTAGCTGCACACTGTTTTAAATGAAAATATGATTTTAACAGAATGGAACTTCCCTGTGCCAATGCCATGCCCAGGACATTCAGGGACCAGAGTCAGAACTCAGGCAGGAGATGCAGCTCTCACCTGGATCAGTCGTCATGTCACAGTAATCAAACAGAGACCATCACTGTCCCATCCTCATCACCAAAGTTGTTATACAGTAAATTATGATAAGATTTTCTGGATATGATCAGAGCATGAGGTGACAATGGAATCAGGAGGCTCATTTTAATGATTGTGCCATATTCATATTAAACATTAGAGAAAATTGGAAATAAATCCCTCCACACATACTGCAGTCCACTGGCTGTGACATGCACACTGCTGATAGTTTGTTAAACTGTGTTGCTTTGACATTGTACAGTAGATTTGAAATGTAAAATGGGGTGTCTGCCTAAATTAAACGGCAGCTAGTGGTGCCATGGTCAGACATCATTTTCCCAGACTTCCTCGAGTCAAGTCAAGTCATTTTATTGTCATTTCAACCCTATACAGTACAGTTCAGTACTCAGTGAAACTAAACAACTTTCCTGCTGCCTGTGCTACATACTGTACATCCACCACCTAAATTAATAACATAAACAAAACTTGTAATCCAGTTGGTGTCCTGGCTAACTAGGAAACCTAAGGCACGACATAAATTAACAAAAAAACTATTTATGTACTCTACAAAAAGACAACATAAAGTGCATGTGCAAATGTGCAGACAAGGGTGACAACATGCAACCACATGACACAATCCAACACAACAAGGCTACTAATACTCTGTGGTAATGAGGTAGTGGGTTGAGGTAGTGAGATGAGTAACAGTAAACATTTCTCATAAGTATAGCAGCAAAGATAGAAAAGAGTTCGTGTATGTGGAATTGATAGATGGTTGTTGATCAGTGTGTTTGCGTGTGTGTGTGTTTATCAGTTTAGTCCCATTTTTGTGGTGGTTGAGTTTATCAGAGTGGTGCTGTTGGGCAGTTGTGTATACTGTAGATGTTTTTCAGGGAGCTACTGTATATCTATAGCAGTTCCCCTGTCCTCCTGATACACATGTGCATCTACTGCCTGAGCTACATTAAAAAAATAGAAAGAAAAGAAACTGAGAGTTAAAAACTATGAAAAAAACTGGGTGGATGTTACTTTGACATTAATCTGTATCGATAAACACAGTGTTGCTGTTGGGAAGTTACAAAGCTAGAGATGTGTAACTGGGCTTTTAAAGTTGATTGAGTATACACTCAACTAAAGGATTATTAGGGACACCTGTTCAATTTCTCATTAATGCAGTTATCTAATCAACCAATCACATGGCAGTTGCTTCAATGCATTTAGGGGTGTGGTCCTGGTCAAGACAATCTCCTGAACTCCAAACTGAATGTCTGAATGGGAAAAAAAGGTGATTTAAGTAATTTTGAGCGTGGCATGGTTGTCGGTGCCAGACGGGCCGGTCTGAGTATTTCACAATCTGCTCAGTTACTGGGATTTTCACGCACAACCATTTCTAGGGTTTACAAAGAATGGTGTGAAAAGGGAAAAACATCCAGTATGCGGCAGTCCTGTGGGTGAAAATGCCTTGTTGATGCTAGAGGTCAGAGGAGAATGGGTCGACTGATTCAAGCTGATAGAAGAGCAACTTTGACTGAAATAACCACTCGTTACAACCGAGGTATGCAGCAAAGCATTTGTGAAGCCACAACACGCACAACCTTGAGGCGGATGGACTACAACAACAGAAGACCCCACCGGGTACCACTCCTCTCCACTACAAATAGGAAAAAGAGGCTACAATTTGCACGAGCTCACCAAAATTGGACAGTTGAAGACTGGAAAAATGTTGCCTGGTCTGATGAGTCTCGATTTCTGTTGAGACATTCAAAGGGTAGAGTCAGAATTTGGCGTAAACAGAATGAGAACATGGATCCATCATGCCTTGTTACCACTGTGCAGGCTGGTGGTGGTGGTGTAATGGTGTGGGGGATCTTTTCTTGGCACACTTTAGGCCCCTTAGTGTCAATTGGGCATCGTTTAAATGCCACGGCCTACCTGAGCATTGTTTCTGACCATGTCCATCCCTTTATGACCACCATGTACCCATCCTCTGATGGCTACTTCCAGCAGGATAATGCACCATGTCACAAAGCTCGAATCATTTCAAATTGGTTTCTTAAACATGACAATGAGTTCACTGTACTAAAATGGCCCCCACAGTCACCAGATCTCAACCCAATAGAGCATCTTTGGGATGTGGTGGAACGGGAGCTTCGTGCTTCGTGGATGTGCATCCCACAAATCTCCATCAACTGCAAGATGCTATCCTATCAATATGGGCCAACATTTCTAAAGAATGTTTTCAGCACCTTGTTGAATCAATGCCACGTAGAATTAAGGCAATTCTGAAGGCAAAAGGGGGTCAAACATCGTATTAGTATGGTGTTCCTAATAATCCTTTAAGTGAGTGTTTATGTATTTTATTCACACACACACACACACACACACACACACACACACACACACACACACACACACACACACACACAACTTTGTTTTTAGGATGGGGCTGTTCAATTTCTAAAACATTTTAAATTAACAGCTGCTGTCCTTTTGTTAATTCAGATGTGTTTCTACAGGCTTTTAGAGAGATTACTAGAGATACCCTGCATAAAACATTAGAATGTACCAAAAGTAATGCAAAAGTGAGCATTACACAACACCTAACTATAAAAAGTAGCGATCCTGTATTACATCTGTTCATGCTTAAGAGCAGGCCAGTCCATATAGTGGATTGTTTCACAGACTTTTGTTACTGTAAACACTTTTGAATACCTAAGTATTTTTAGAAGCAAATAATCCCATGTTTAAGTAAATGTTTGACATGGTGTGATGTGGGGAACATTTTTGAGGAAGCCAACCGTTTCCGTTGTGTGTGTGTGTGTGTGTGTGTGTGTGTGTGTGTGTGTGTGTGTGTGTGTGTGTGTGTGTGTGTGTGTGTGTGTGAGTGTGTGTGTGAAACTCAAATAAGAGAGGAGGAAGAGTTACTGTGTATAACGAGAAGAGGGAGAGGGGAGGAGCTCAACGAATTATGCTCGTAATCCAAGGTTCCACTGTATGTATATTTTAACCGATGTAAACTGATATTTGATATAAACACATCAGTGTAGTTTGTTTATCTCTGACAGTAAAGTGATTTACTCTAACAATATACAAATTGTGGAGAGCAGACAGGACATTACAGTGCTTACACACAGAACAGAGGCATACTGCCTTTACATACACTTTATTTCGTATAGAATTATATTAAAGGAAAATAAATATGTAAAGCAACAGTACAACGTCAACTAATACAGAGATGCAAATTAATATAATGTTTTATTATTGGTACATATTGAAGTTAATGATCCTGGAGGATTCTGGGTACTCCCATACAGCTCTCTCACTGTGTACCTCTGTTGCACTGTCTTCCTCTGCTGGCAGCCGGTGGTATAGCACGGTCTCTTACAACAGATTAGATCTTAAAAATGAGCAAAGAATTCTCTCTGCTGAGAGTTTTTTAAGTACTGAACAAGAGCTGGATTTGACTAGATGTTAAGTCTAAGTGATATTAAAGAAGATATTAAGTGTGAAGAGCTTCAGGTCTGTGCTGGAAAGAGCCGGAGTGTCAACTGTCATGGGCACAAGTGTAAATCACCTCTTCACCCATGCTATATTAGCTTTAAGATTAACTAAACTAACACTATAACAACTAAACACTATAAAAAAAAATAAATCACGAGGTGTAAAATTTATCATCCTCCATTCACCGTGGGAAAAGACAGAGTTAAAAACTGTACTACAGGTGGCCACTAGAGGGTGTTAGAAACATTACAGATTAACTTTAATTTCTACCTGTTATGCCAATCACTCATATATACAATCATATGTACACACTAATAACACATTCCCTCACTAAAGAGACAGCACTACACATCATCAGTGGGGACCTCCTCATGGGGAAACATTCCATAAGGTAGACAGAAGGTGAATAGGAGACTGGGGAACACTTGCATTGAAGCAGCTTTAGCATGTGGATATTAGATTATTTGTAGCCTTAAATTCATGATAAAAGTTTGAAAATCTCTCTCTCTCTCTCTCTCTCCCTCAGAAAAGCATATCCAACATTAATAAATAAATAATAATAATTATTATTAACATAAAATTATATACCACTTGTCACAGAAGTATCAGAAATGTATCCTAAACCTTTTTCACTCCAAGGTCACCCCAAAGAGCTTCCTTGACATTCCTTGACATGACATTCCTCTCCTTATCTAATTTGTCTCTCCTTAAAAATCCCTTCCTTTCTTTATTTTCTGAATAAAGCTTCCCTTTTCCTGTAAGACCTCACGGTAACACTTTATAATACATGCACACTATGAAGCATTAGTTAAGCATGACTTAATAATTAGTTCATCATTTAGAAAGCATCGTTTCCATATTAATTGGCATTAGTTAACCACTTTATAAATGCTTTAGTACTGATCACAAAGCATGTCTATAACGTCTTTGATAATTGCATTTGCAATGCTTTATTAATGATCAATTCATATTTTTCAAAGAAGTATTAAATTACATATAAACCAGTTATTGAGAGGTTGTGATCATTTACAAAGTGTAAGTAAATAACTAATAAACTATTTAAATGTACACCTAATTGTTTAGACATACTGATACTGATACAACAAATGCTTTATAAACACATATCCCTGATATAAACCATGATTTATTCAGGTAGTTAAAAATCATTAAGTACTTGCTAGTTAACTATTGTGGTGAGCTAATCTAAAGTGAGGACTATTTATGTTTTGTAAAGCATTTACAAAGGAGATTTAAAGGCTCAGTTATGGTCTCCGCAGAAAAAAAGGAAACAGCACACATTGATACAGAACATACAAATATTTATTACAAAGAATGTAACTTTAACTTAACTATTTAACTTAACTTTAACTTGCTATCCACATGCTAAACCACCCACAGGTAGCATTTCAATTACTTTTGCAATTTAAGAAGAAACGTAAGCTGTGTAAATGTTAGCCGAGTATATCAGTTTTTATTTATTTATTTATTTTAACTACAGACTCTGTGGTTTTAACTTACTTTAAGTTTAGTTTAATTTTGACTCCTTGTCAATAATAATGAATTTTAAATTTGGCACGAAAAAGTAAAACTCACCTTCACCATCCACTTTGTCTTCTTAGGCTTCTTCTTAATTTTATCTGTGGCAAAGTAGGTGGTGCGCTACCGCCACCTAAAGGTCTGGATGAATGATGGATAAAGTGTTTTTTTGCTGACTTGACACCCGAGGCCTAGCGATGCCCTGCACATTTCTCTAACACACTGGCTCTTTTAAACGTTTGCAGGCTTGGAGCATGTGTGGGAGAAATTGTGAAACGGTATGTTTTATTATAATATATATGTACTGTAGGCTTAATTGAGTTGGCCATTGTTGAACATTTAGTCATAAATGTATAATCAAAAATAGGTTTGGCCTTAAATGATAAGTGTATACAGAAATCACTGAACACAAACATTATCTCATTGCTTCACTTCTTGATAAAAAAAAAAATAAAAAATCTGTATATTGTATTTTAGTTGTTTATTGGTAATGACTTTTGTACCGAATGTAAAGTAAGTTTGCCATTTGCCAGTTTAATTTCAATAAATTCATTAAGGTGTATACATTTGTTAAAGATTAGCCATGTCGATCAATTAGGTTAATAATAAAGATTTTATTTTTTCTTTTTTCTTTTTTTAATGTTTGTAGAACATTTATGTATTACAAAGTAATGTTGTAATTGACTTTAGTTGTTACCAACCTACATATCTACAGTACATATCTTCATTTTAGAGATCCAACCTACTAACCCTCCCCTCCATCTACCCGTATGTGAAAAGTAAGATGAAATATAAATAAAATACTAAACACTCTTTAGTGTAGATGGCACCCCATAGCATTTTTAGTTATTTACGAACCAGTATGACAGGCGGTTTGGGCGGATGTTATTGCCGTGGGCATAAAGGGCAGGCATAGGCACAGAGGGGTTGTATCAACATAAAGTCTTTAATTAACAACCAAACACAAACAGAACATAGGGCTCTGGACATACAGACACACTTATCCAGTCTCTTTAGACACATATAGGCTTCTTTAAACATAGACAGATTTCTTTTAACGTGTACAGACTTTTCTTGACCTTAGCAGACCCATTCAGTATTTTAGACCTTTTAAGCATTTCAAACCATCTAGGACTGACATGGCGGCTTTAGGACTGACACGCGGCTTTAGTACTGACACGGAGGCTTAGGACTGACACGGAGGCTTAGGACTGACACGAAGGCTTAGGACTTACCAGGATACTAGAGACAGGACGGGGTGGGACTACTAGAGTCTGGACGGGATAGGACTACTACAGGAATACTAGGGAAATGCTAAGGGAACACCCTGGAAGACCCTAGGGAGACACACTAGAGGCTAGGGAGACACACAAGAGGCTAGGGAGACACACTAGAGGCTAGGAGAGCAGACTGGAAGCTAACAGAACAGACTAGGGGCTAACAGGAAACACTGGAGGTTAACAGAACACACTAGAGGGTAAGGGGAACACACAAAACAAACAAAAGTACAAATAAATCCTGACAGATAAGTGTTTCCGTTGGTGCGCGCAGGCGCCATGTGTGTGGAATTAGACCCTTCCCTCGCCTTGTTTTACACAGTAACACTCCTCCTCCCTCTCCCCACCTCACTTTTTAAGTTTCACAACAAACACACACACACACACAGCGGAAACACCGTTTTAACAGGGAAAAAAGAAATCGCTCAGTGTCAAAATAAGGGTCGCATGCGTGATACATGATACTCGGCGCTCGTAAACTAATACTTGCTCGGTTTCCGATTAAAAATGTATTAAAAATCTTTGCTCGGTTTGCGGAACACTCGTAAACCACGTTACTCGCAATCCGAGGTTCCACTGTACTGTATATGAGTCAGGATTGTGCAATATAGAGTGACATTTCTTCCGTTCTTCAATATAAAGAACTCAATTTTATTTCATTTTAATTAATGGCACACATGACTAAGCAATTATGTTTTTAAAGATCATATCGGAACATATCAGTAAACGCAAATGCACAGTTTACAAGTACTGTATACTTTATATGTGGGGAAACACTCCTTTGGGAAAAAAAAATCTATGTGAATCACACATGAGACAAATATGAACTATCTCTGAGATTGAGTGGTAATGAGTCATATTTCAGACATATTTGAGAATTGTCAGACTTTTTGCTCCTCCTGTAGTTTTCCCCCTGGCCTCTAGAGGTCATTTGTGTTCCCCTTAGCCTAAGTTCTTCGTTGTGTTGTCTCATTAGTTATTCAGATCACCTGTGTCTTGTTTCCCCAGTGTATTTAAGCCGTTCATTTTCTCCCCTCTTATTCACTCGGTTTTTGAGTCTCTCCTCTGTGTCTCCTGTTGAACTTCTGGCTACGACTTAGTGTTTCCCGTTGTAAGTTCCTCAGTCTTTTTTTTTTTGGCTTTGATTGTTCATTACCTGATTGTTTTCTCCCCTTGTGGAGGCTTTTTATTTAAGAGTTTATTATTTTGTCAATTCTTTATTTAATTCCTCTGAGTGAGAAGAACTTTTGTTGATGACAAGCTGCCTGTGAATTTTTTTTCATATCTTTAAAAAATAAATCTACCTTGCCTGAGACTTTCTGCCTTGAGTGTGTTTCAGTTGGGTCCAACCCTATCCCCTCCGTGGCTCAGTGGTAAAATCCTCAACCCTCACCCCGGAGACCCGGGTTCAAGACCCGAGCTTGACAGAAAAACCGAGAGCTCATGGACCCAGAAACACTCGGTACCAGGGACCTGATGAGGGTGCTTGCTCAACATGAATCATCCTTTCAGTGCCACGAGGCCATTCTCGGCCGGCAGGAGGAACTGATGGCTAAGCATTCTCAACTCCTGGAGGAGGTCACCAGTTCCATCCACCAGATCTGAACGGCTCCCTGGCCCCCCACAGTCCTCGGCCTCACCTGCCACTGCACCATCCCAGGGGGTCACTTCCATTTCTGAGCCTCGCCTACCCCCCCCAAAACACTTTACTGGAGACCCTAGTTCCTGTCAGGGCTTCCTCACCCAGTGCTCCCTGACCTTCGAGCTCCAGCCCTCGAGTTTCCCCACTGACCGCTCAAAGATTGCTTACATGATTACCCTTCTCTCAGACAAGGCACTTTCCTGGGCCTCGGCAGTGTGGCAATCCCAGGACTCCTGTTGTGAGTCATATGCGGCCTTTAAGGAGGAGTTCAAGCGAGTCTTTGATCATCCAGCCAGTGGCCGAGAGTCTTCCAAGCACCTTCTTACCCTCCGACAGGGCTCCCGTAGTGCAGCAGAGTTCGCCATCGAGTTTCGAACCATCGCGGCGGCGAGTGGATGGAATGATGAGGCGCTGATGGTCTGCTTTCAGGGAGGGTTGTCGGAGTCACTGCAAGATGAGTTAGCTCCCCGGGAGCCAGCAGCTGATCTCGAGTCCCTCATTACCCTGGCCATCTGTCTGGACAATCGCCTCAAAGAGCGGAAGTTGGCTCGTTGGAAAGCACCTTTACCCCAAGTACTTATGACCAGTTCTGTTTCGCCAGTTGCTGTGCCCCCCAGAGCATCCCTAGTCCCTGAACAGCATTTTGATTCCCCGGAGAACATGCAGTTGGGTCGATCCAGGCTCACCCCTAAGGAGCGGGAACGCCGCATGAAGGAGCGGCTTTGTCTCTACTGTGGATCCTCTGACCACTTTCGTTCCTCTTGTCCTGAGCTTTCGGGAAATGGGGGGCCCCCACCCAGCTGTGGGAGGGCTGTGATGGGGAAAATTAGAGCTCCTCCTACTAATGCCGTCCTAGCCATCCCGGCCACTCTGTCCTGGGAGGGTCATCAGCTTCCGGTCAAGGCCATGATTGATTCTGGTGCTGCTGGCAATTTCTTGGATCGGTCAATGGCGAAACAACTTAAGATCCCAACGCAACCCCTGTCTCACCCCCAGGCAGTGACGGCACTGGACGGCAGACCGCTGGAACCGGGCCGGTTAACAGAGGCCACTCAGCCCCTGCAACTTACCATTCTCCAACACCAGCAGAAGGAGACCTTTTACCTTATTGACTCTCCTGAGTTCCCTGTCATCCTTGGTTATCCCTGGCTGCACACACACAATCCCCTCATCGACTGGGCCGCTAGCACTATTCTCAGCTGGGGCGTCACTAGCCAACCTACCTGTTTACAGGTGAATTCGCCCACATCTAGTTCCGAGTTTCATGAACCTATTGACCTCTCTCAGGTCCCCAGGTGCTATCATCAGTTCAAGACCGTGTTTAGTAAATCCCGAGCCACTTCCCTACCACCTCACCGCTCCTATGACTGTGCCATTGAACTGCTCCCAGGTTCCTCCCCTTCCAGAGGTCGGATCTTCTCCTTGTCTCTACCTGAGCGGGAAGCAATGGACACATACATCAAGGAGTCTTTGGCAGCCGGCATTATCCGTGCCTCTACTTCTCCTGCTGGGGCAGGCTTCTTCTTTGTGGGAAAGAAAGATGGGGGTCTCAGGCCGTGTATCGATTACCGGGCCCTTAACAAGATCACTGTTCGGAATCGATATCCCCTTCCTCTCATGGCCACGGCTTTTGAATTACTTCAAGGGGCTTCCATTTTTACCAAACTAGATCTGCGCAATGCCTACCATCTTGTTCGGATCCGGCAAGGTGACGAATGGAAGACGGCCTTCAACACCCCCACAGGCCACTATGAGTACCTGGTGATGCCCTTTGGACTCACAAATGCCCCTGCCGTATTCCAAGCCCTAATTAATGACGTCCTCTGGGATATGCTAAATTTATTCGTCTTTGTATATCTGGATGATATTCTTATTTTCTCAAGGTCACTAGAGGAGCACAAGCAGCATGTTAGCAAGGTCCTCCAGAGACTTCTTGATAACCATCTTTATGTGAAGCCAGAGAAATGTAAATTTCATGCCACCCAAGCTCAATTTCTTGGGTTTATTATCAAACCTGGCCATGTGGAGATGGATTCTAAGAAGGTTGAGGCTGTCCTTAATTGGCCCATCCCCACTTCAATCAAGGAGGTCCAACGCTTCATTGGCTTTGCTAACTTTTATAGGAAGTTCATCAGGAATTTCAGCTCGGTGGTAGCCCCCTTGACAGCACTGACTAAAGGAGGAGGAACCAAGATTCGCTGGGGTCCAGAAGCATCAGAGGCGTTCCAGGATCTCAAACGCCGCTTCACCTCCGCTCCCATCCTCTCAATCCCTGACCCAGAAAAACCTTTTGTGGTGGAGGTAGATGCATCAGAGGTAGGCGTAGGGGCCATTCTGTCACAAAGAGGTGAGGACAGTAAATTGCATCCCTGTGCTTTCATGTCTCATCGTCTTTCAGATGCTGAGCGCAACTACCATGTGGGGGATCGAGAGCTGCTAGCAGTAAAACTCGCCTTGGAGGAATGGCGCCATTGGCTCGAGGGGGCTCTGCATCCTTTCCACGTCCTCACAGACCACAAGAACTTGGAATATCTCCAGCAGGCTCAGCGGCTCAACCCTCGGCAGGCTCGATGGTCATTGTTTTTTAATCGTTTTCAATTTATTCTGTCTTACAGACCCGGCACCAAAAATGCCAAACCGGATGCCCTGTCCCGAGCCTACTCTCCCGAGACAAAGGAGAAACCTCTGGCCCAGATTATCCCAAGGTCAAAGATCATCGCACCCCTTCAGTGGGACTTAGAGCGGGAGGTGCGGAGGGCTCAAGCTCATGAGCCGGATCCAGGAGGCGGTCCAACGGGACGCCTATATGTCCCTCATTCTGTTCGGGCCCGGGTCTTGCAGTGGGGCCATGGATCTCACTTGACATGCCATCCAGGAACTGCTCGTACACTCGAGTTCCTGCGGCGACGGTTTTGGTGGCCGACCATCAAAGGGGATGTAAAAGGCTACGTGGAGGCCTGTATTGTGTGCAGCCAGGGTAAGTCCACTCGTCAGCGACCGCAGGGACTACTCCGTCCCTTACCCATTCCCCGTAGGCCATGGTCGCATCTGTCTCTGGACTTCGTTACTGGACTCCCACCATCCCAAGGTAACACCGTCATCCTAGTAGTGGTGGATCGGTTCTCAAAGGCCGCCCGTTTCATCCCTCTGCCCAAGCTGCCGTCAGCAAAGGAAACAGCTGAACTTCTTATGAACCATGTCTTTCGGGTTTTTGGTATGCCAGTAGATATTGTCTCTGATCGGGGGCCCCAATTCTCATCCCGGTTCTGGAGTGCCTTTTGCAGACTGATTGGGGCCACAGCCAGCCTTTCATCTGGGTTCCATCCTGAGTCCAATGGCCAGTCAGAACGAATTAACCAGGATCTGGAGACCACCCTGCGATGCATGGCAGCCAATAACCCCACCTCTTGGGCAACCTACATTCTCTGGGCTGAATACGCCCACAACACCCTCCAGTCTTCGGCCACCGGACTGTCCCCCTTCGAATGTCAGTTTGGATATACCCCCCCATTGTTTCCGGAGGAAGAGGCACAGGTGGGCGTTCCATCCGCCCTGAACTTTGTTCGGCGCTGTTGGCAAACCTGGAGGAAGGCTAGGCGCATACTTCTTAGATCCTCTCAGAGATACCAAAGTCAAGCCAACCGCCACCGCCGGTCAGCACCCAATTTCCGACCTGGTCAAAGAGTCTGGTTATCTACCAAGAACCTGCCCCTCCGGGTTGAATCAAGGAAACTGTCCCAGAAGTTCATTGGTCCCTTTCGCATTGCCAGGAAAGTTAACCCCGTCTCATATCGTTTATTTCTTCCTAATTCTCTTAGAATTAACCCAACATTTCATGTCTCTTTGTTAAAACCTGTTTTGTCTTCTCCCTTTGCCCCCCCACGCAGACCCCCTCCACCTCCCAGAATCATCGACGGCCAGCCAGCCTACACAGTCCGCCGGATACTGGACTCCCGGAGGATCCAGAACTCACTACAGTATCTGGTGGACTGGGAGGGCTACGGGCCAGAGGAGCGCTCTTGGGTTCCAGCCAAAGACATCCTGGATCCCAGTTTAATCCGGGAGTTTCGCACACGGCAAGGTGCTGAAAGGAACGCCAGGAGTCGTTCCTAGAGGAGGGGGTCCTGTCAGACTTTTTGCTCCTCCTGTAGTTTTCCCCCTGGCCTCTAGAGGTCATTTGTGTTCCCCTTAGCCTAAGTTCTTCGTTGTGTTGTCTCATTAGTTATTCAGATCACCTGTGTCTTGTTTCCCCCAGTGTATTTAAGCCGTTCATTTTCTCCCCTCTTATTCACTCGGTTTTTGAGTCTCTCCTCTGTGTCTCCTGTTGAACTTCTGGCTACGACTTAGTGTTTCCCGTTGTAAGTTCCTCAGTCTTTTTTTTTTTGGCTTTGATTGTTCATTACCTGATTGTTTTCTCCCCTTGTGGAGGCTTTTTATTTAAGAGTTTATTATTTTGTCAATTCTTTATTTAATTCCTCTGAGTGAGAAGAACTTTTGTTGATGACAAGCTGCCTGTGAATTTTTTTTCATATCTTTAAAAAATAAATCTACCTTGCCTGAGACTTTCTGCCTTGAGTGTGTTTCAGTTGGGTCCAACCCTATCCCCTCCGTGGCTCAGTGGTAAAATCCTCAACCCTCACCCCGGAGACCCGGGTTCAAGACCCGAGCTTGACAGAGAATATTGAGAAAACAGCTAAAATCTCATCCAAGTCACAAAGATGGCTCATTTCTGCACATGTGAGTCGCACAAAAGACAAATGTAAACTATCTCAGTAATTTAAAGGTTATGAGCCACATTTGAGACACCTTTGAGACGATGCAGAAAACACTTAAATCTCATTCAAGTCTCAAAGCTGGCTCATTTCTGTCTAGGAAACAAAAATTAGATTAACATGCGATCTTGGTGTTTCTTTGCTATGGGCGTCTAATATTTATTCGGTAATTATTTGTCAGACCATTTGTGCATTCTAGATTTACCTTGGAGATAAATTATAAATACAAGAAGTTACTGTATGAGAAGTTGTTGATGTGTTAGTAGTGCACTACTGGTGGGGCCCTGTTAAGTCAGCCCATTGTGCTGAATGAGGGTGGGCAGACAAAATACTATTTACAGCAAAGTAAAATACTATAGGCAGAAACAAAAACACACAAAAACAGACAAAAAAATTACTTTGTGTGGTGATACTGACACTCTCTCCTTGATGAGCTTACAAAGCCTGTTAAGTAACAGGTTTTAAACAAACTGAGATCAAATTGTTGCCACTGGACACTGAATATGATATAGACCTTAATTTCAAGTATAAAACCTTAAAGCTTTTTCCTAACAGAGCATGTACTAAGTTTTGAACTTCAATATCAAACTATTAGTACCACCATTCACTTCACATCAATTATAAACGTAAAACTGGTTAAGGTTAACACCTTAGACACATTGCATTTAGGCAGTTGTCCTTTGGTAACAGCTCAGGAGGACAATACTGTCGAGATAAATTACGAGAACATTTCTCAACATAAAAACACTGAAATAAGTGTATTTTCAATTAAATTAGAAGCTAAAAAATATTTTTCCCTGAATAAGAAATGGAACGGAAAGTTGGGAGAGGCATTACAAAAGGTAATAGGGAATAATAGGACTCAGACTGAACTGTAGCCAATACATTCTGAATAGACAGCAGTGCAGCAAGTCTTTCAGTCGTCCAACCATCCAATTTCTTTGGAAATCATTTCCATAATCAAAACAAGATGTTTAAAACTGTAGTCTCACATGTGTGGTTCAGTTTCGTACAATATTTCCTCTCAAAACTCCATTCCCGTCTCGCTCTCCTCGTGACTCCTAGAGAAACAGACAGAAACAGGATGAGCTCTGAGCTGAGACTGAATGTTAGTTCAGGATTTTCTGCTGGATGTTCACTCCACACACACAGATGTTTATTCCATATTACACTGTAAACTCCATCATGTCGTACTCTCTCAGTTCAGCCGGACGACACACAGTCACAGTGTTAGAGTTGTTGGAGACAGAATCTCCTTCAGAGTCTGAAAAACAGACAAATCATTATTAGTTTAAATTTGGATTAACACAGGGAGTAATGAAAAAAACACAGGTCAACTAACCTGTATGTTTGAGGTGGTGTGCATACAGAACAGTATATGTTTAATTTTGAAAATGTGTGTGGGGAGTTAAATTAAGGCAGCTCATTAGACTCAGGTCTTTTTCAGCTTATTTTGCAATATTTTATTTTTTTTTTAAACTTATTTTAGATTAGACGCCCAAATACAACTAAACCTGAATAAACCACGACAGAACACAGTCTATAGATAAACAAAACCCTATAAATAATTTCATATGAAGACATTACCAATTTTAGGGTTAAACAAAGACCAAACCTTTTTAATGCTTAAACATATGCACTCCTACTTTTCTTCCACTTTATATCAATTTAATAGACCTGTTCTGTATTTGTATTTGAGCTTCAAAAAGTCTACAGAAGAGCAAACATCTCTCATGACCATATAATTATGAACAGAGTTGTTTCAACATTATCATTGAATCTCTTTGAAAATGACTCAACACTAAACTGACGTTATTAACGTCTACCATCTAATAAGCAGATCGCTCTTTTTTCTCTTAAGAGCTGATCTCTCACATGGCATCCCTGGAATCAAGTTGACAAAAATGTCTTGTGTTTTACTCCTGTTTATGACTGAACACTGTATTTATTTTAAATATCAAAGGCTCATTTACTGTCAGAGAAGTTTTGTGCCAGAGGTATAAAGTGTGGTATACTTATGGCATGTTCTGTGAATAAGAGACACCTGCTACTATTGTCCTCTCACCAGAGTTCTTCCTCTTCCGGACCACAATTAAAGCAACAAGAGCGATGAGAGCTGCGACTACAGGAACTATGATAGCAATTGTTGCTCCACCTGATCCTCCGTCTGATCCTCCACCTGTTAAATCAGCACAGAGTCTTTATTATCTGCTGCAGCAAGAAATCAGCTTTCACTCTCTACAGCTCTAGTTTATTAGGACCTTTTGGTACTTCTCGCACTAACTCCTTCTCCAAGCCGCTGTGCTGAACCACGCAGGTGTAGGTGTGTTTCTGCAGCTCCTCAGCTGGGACTTTCAGAATGCTTCTCTTCTGGAAGCTTCCATCCTGGTTGGGTAACGTCTCTCTGAGATCCATATCATCTTCATGCACGTCCTCTCCGTCCTTCTGCCAGGTGATATTTAGTGGTTTGGGGAAGAAACCTGTAGCGAGACACACCACCTCTGGAGAAGGAGACGAGTGTTTCTGGAACACTGACACCTCGGGAACAACTGCAGAGACACACAAACAGGAGAAAATTTTGAAGTGTGTAAGTGTGTGTTGTAAAGGATGGTGATTTAGTGTGTGCACTATCACAGTGTGTCTTAGTGATATAATGTACCATGCAGAACTCTTCCCACCGGTCGGCATTCATGAAGTGTGGATTAATCATCATGTTTAACCATCATAATGCAAGGCAGTTTTTAATGCTGTTGTATTGTTCAGGGTTCATACAATTTTATACCTTTTATTTTCAATGACTTTCTCATTAACTTTATTCAATTTTCCCTTCTTGAAACACTTTTGGCAAGTCCTGACCACTGCAGACCAGGAAAATCCCACAATAACTATTGTTTTGTAGTTGCTCTAGTTTTGCTGTTTTGTAGTTGCTTGTAGATTTTTAGACATCAGAATGTCACCTTTCCTCTTCAGAAGCGCTTTAATTGGGCATCTAGTGAAGTGGTTTCATGCAGCAAGATCAATAACATATTCTTTTAACATAAATTTTTTGTATTTTTCACGTGGGTTATTTATGTAGTAGTTATATTTGATTTAAACTTTGCACAACTTAAAACAAAAAATATGAATCTTTTTTTTCTCCCCAATGTCTATGCACATACAGGTGCATCTCAATAAATTAGAATATCATTGAAAAGTTGATTTATTTCTGTAATTCAATTAAAAAAATAACTCACATTATATACATTCATTACACATAGACATATATATTTCAAGTATTTATTTCCTTTAATTTTTATGATTATGGCTTTCCGCTAGCGAAAATCCAAAATTCAATATCTTAGAAATCTAGAAAATTACTTAAGATGAATAAAAAAAAAAAAAATTTAAAAAGATTTTTAACACAGGTTTTTTATTTTTATTATAATGGCTTACTGTTAATGAAAACTTAAAATTCTGTGTCCAAGTGTCCAAAATATTATTTCACTCAGTATTGATTAAAGGCAGAAAGTCTGAATTTCCTGTTTGTATTAGGACTCAGATATACACAGACATTGTAAGTCTACTGTATAAAAAAATAAATTAACAATTTCCATATTATTTCAGTAATTTTAATAAACTTTGATAGCCTTGTATGTTTTCATGTATTTGCACACAAGCAACAAACTTTAATCAATCTTTAGTAAATCTTCATTTGCACATTAATATCATGACTAATGATATTACTGAAGCTCTACCAGAGGTGGAAAGTAACGAATTTACATTTATTCGCGTTACTGTAATTGAGTAGTTTTTTTTGTGTACTTCTACTTTTTAAAGTAGTTTTTAAAATCTGTAATTTTACTTTTACTTAAGTATGTTTTGTTTGAAGTATTGTAATTCGCTACATTTTAAATCATTTGCGCTACTGAGTAAAACAAATGAATGAAAATGCAAAAAATATTCTGCTTTGTATAAATGCTTGGTTGCGCTCGTATCGTGTCCTGGTCGCGCGCCGCTCCAGACTCCACTCCAGGTTTTCTGACTGTTTCCCCACATCGGCATCTACCTGACCTTCCACACGGCCGCTTCCGCCCTGAGAGTGACGTCATGAACCAGCGCCACCATATATAAACCGGACGAAAAGGAAAAGAGGAGAGAGATTGTGATTTTGGCGTTTTGGTATTTGGTTGTGACTTTTTGCCTCCCATTGACGTTGATTATTGCTTTGGTTGGTCTTTGTATATATTTGTAGATAATTTCACTGTATGTTTGTGCACTCACCAGTAGTAGGGGCGTTGTTGTGAATTTACTCATTTGCCCTTTAATTTTATTGTACTACATTTCCCACAATCCCTAGTAAACTACATATGATGCACTACATTACACATAACACCATGGGTCAAGGTCTATAAATAGACCTCATTTCCTTTGTTTGGCCTTTTTTGTATTGGTGAGGTGTGGGTGGTTGAGTAGACACCTAACCAGGTCCTTTGAGTCCAGTTCTCAGGATGCGTTAAGTAAGTTTGGTTTGTTAATTGTATGGCTTATATTTGCTTATTTGGACTGGGTTCAATATTTTTATTGATAATGTTTGTTGATTATTGTATGAGTTTGATTTCTTCTCTGTATTGTTTATAGTGACTAAAGACCATCATCCTGAACAACTTGTTTATCCTGTTCATTTAATCCTGTTATTCCTGTTCATCCTAACATCTGCCTATTTACATCTTGGGACCAGTATCATGTGATTCCTTAAGCTTCATGTGAACTGTTTAAGACCTAAGTATTCAGTAACTCAGAGTAATAAAAGAAAGCAAAGGACTGCAGTTTCCAGTGGTTTAATCAGACACACCACAAAGTTTCTACAATTCCCACGAACTCTGGATATTTAAACATCTAAGATCCAACAAAATGGTCCTTCGAGCCGGATGTAGAAATTTGGTGAAATGGATTATCATGCAAGACCTGCAGTTCGGCGTAGTGTAAGAACTAGAAGACCTCCTGCCCGTTTTGCAGACTGTGTGGTACGAGAACATGCTCTTTCTCCACCTTCATCAACACTTGTTATAAGTCAGCATCATCAAATAGACAATGGAAGTTCACGTCCCATAAGATCTGTTCCTTGCTCATCTGCTCAAGGCGATCAATCTCAACATGACTTACTCAACATGGATGTTAAACAAGAAATACTTGGACTTAAGGATATGCTTGGTGAGATTATGTCTAGAATGTTACAGTTAACAGTTTCTTCTAACCATTCTGATTTATCAGAGTCTTTTGATGATGTTTCTGATGATGAAAATGACTTTGCTAATCCACCTATTGTTCAGGAATTGTGTACATGTATTAAGAATGCTGAACAGAAATCTACATGTAAGCAAGGTCATTCACTAGCTGCTCCTTCACCGCTTCCATTGAGTAGGCCTAATTCTCTGCCTCCCCCACCTTCTTCATTATTATGTAGTCCACCCCAACATATGCATACACATGATGCTTCCTAATCGCAATTAAATACTATGATCCAGCCTTCTGTTGTCCCATTAGTCCCTGATCCCTCTAATCCTCATTCTCTCCAAATCCAATCACCACAGGTAACATCTGTCCAGTTACCTTCTCAACCACAGCCAATTCCCCTTGAATCTTCGGTTAATGTAAGTCAGCAACCTGCTTCGTTCATTCAACCGATTGCCCCTACTAGTCAGGAAACTACGATCCCACCTATTTATTCTTATCCATATCCTCAGCCATTTCATGCTTTATATCATGTTCCATCTCATCCTATTTCTCGTGATCAGGGACCTTCCTTTCCCTTTTTGGTAAATGATGATCCACATGAATTTGCAATGTTGCAGTTAGCTTTGACAAATCTGTTATCACCTTATGAGCGAGAACATTACAAATATCATATCTTGCTGGATCATTTAAAATTCCCTCCTGCTCGTGATCTTGCTTTAGCTTATGCTAATGATCCTAGACCGTATAGTGTGGCTCTCTTTGCACTTCAAAGGAAGTATGGGCAACCTCACCAATTAGTTTTGAGAGAAATTAAAGCCATCTTAGCTCTTCCTAAGGTGAGACCAGGTGACAGTAGAGCATTTAATAGCTTTGCACTAAAGGTTCGAGCTTTAGTTGGTATGATCCAATCTGTAGGTCAAGATCAAGTTCAATCTGAATTAACCTGTGCGTCTCATGTACAGCAACTACTTAGTAAACTGCTCACAGAACTTGTGACCAACTTTGCCCGTTATGTCCGTACTGTTCTACATGGTCAAAGTTACAACTTGATTAACTTTTCTGTCTGGCTCCAAGAAGAGGCAGAATGTCAAGCGATGGCTGATCAAGTTACTGATTTCCCCAAATCATTTCAGAGTAAACCTCAGTCAAAGATCCACTCTACCACTCGAACAATTTTGTATGGAGTGAACGGCAATTCTGTTGCATCAAGAACCACAAATAAGTTACCTCAAAAATTTAGAGATGGAGAGCAGAGCTCCAGGTACTCATGTGCATATTGTTCCAGTAGAGAGCATTTTATTGGCCTTTGTTCCTCCTTTGAAGCTCTAGAAGACACCAGAAAGGATGCATGGATTAGAGAGAACAAAATATGTTGGAGATGCGGGCTTAACCATCTGGCTGTTGACTGTGATCTGAAAAAACCTTGATCTGAAAAAATCCTGTCGTGACCAGGATAATGGTACATTCTACCTCAGTCGACTTGGAGGTTCTGGAAAGGTGCTTTTGAAAGTTGTTGAAATACTTCTCCATCATAAAGGTCGATTGTTGCAAACTTATGCAATCCTAGATGATGGGTCAGAACGTACCATGTCGTTGTCACAAGCATCTGATTATTTAGGACTAAAGGGAGAAGCAGAGTCCCTAATCGTTCGGACTGTACGTCAAGATACTATTGCGCTTAAAGGCTCCTCTGTCACTTTACAGGTATCTTCAATTGCCAACCCAGAAAGGAAGTATACTATTTCAAATGCCTTTTCTGCTGCTAGATTAGGACTTGCAGAGCAGACGTACCCCGTTGCGATTTTGCAGAGGCGTTTTAGACATCTTCAAGGTCTGTCACTTCCAGCATTTGCTAACGTTCAACCAATTATCCTTATCGGTGCAGACTATCCACACCTGATAAACCCAATTGATCAGGTTTACTTCGGTCCTTCTAAATCTCCGGCTGCCATTCAGACTAGATTGGGTTGGGTACTGCAACGCCCAATACCCATTCCTAGGAATGATGACATGCAGTGTCTTCTTACCATGACTAGTCCATTAGAGGATCTGCACCATGATGTAGAAAGGTTATGGCAATTAGATACTCTTCCTTTCAGAAATGAGAAGGTTATTACTAGGTCCAAACAGGACCAAGAAGCTATCGACTTGTTAGCCTCCAAGACTCAAAGAGTTGAGGTCAGTGGCGTACTATATGCTACTCCCTTATTGCGCGTTGCTTCCACTGTACAGTTACGAGTCTCACCAAAGGTAGTCATGCCCTCCCTTAGATGTATTGAGCACCGTCTTCAACAAAACCCTGAATCTACTGCTATTTATGACAAAGAAATTGAGAAGTTAAAGGAGTCTGGTTACATTTCTAAAGTGGAACCTAATGATTCGGATGATGAATCCTGGGGTATCCCTCATCATCTAGTGGAGCATAATGGGAAACCATGAATTGTCTTCAATTGTTCCTATCAATGGAAAGGTATATCATTGAACAATCAACTTCTTCCTGGTCCACAACTGGGCCCTTCCTTACTTGGTGTTTTACTCAGATTTCGTCAGTATCCAGTGGCAATGAGTGGTGACATAAAATCTATGTTTCATCAAGTTAGGCTACTGCCAGAAGATAGTCAGCTTCTACGGTTCCTGTGGCGCAATATGCAGAGGTCAAATCCACCTGATGTCTATGAATGGCAAGTTTTGCCTTTTGGCACAGTATGTAGCCCATGTTGTGCAACAAATGCTTTACAAAGGCATGTCTATGACCATCAAGAAGGATATGAAGATATAGTGAATTCCGTACT
Source organism: Clarias fuscus (assembly GCA_030347435.1). Classification (NCBI taxonomy): domain Eukaryota; kingdom Metazoa; phylum Chordata; class Actinopteri; order Siluriformes; family Clariidae; genus Clarias; species Clarias fuscus. The sequence goes on from CM059208.1 coordinate 4,646,666, forward strand.
TCAGTCATTCTACGTAGACAACTTTTTAGAGAGTTTCCACAATGTACAAGCTGCTCGGAGCCACCTTGATGCGCTCTCTACTGATGAGTGGGCGGTTTGAAATCAGACAATGGGCAAGTAATCAGCCTGATGTTGTCTGACATCTCCCTCCTGAAGCTAGGTCTGAGAGTTCAGAACTATGGATCAGTCAAGATCGCTTGGACCCCAAGGAAGGAGTTTTGGGTCTGAGCTGGCACTGTCCTTCTGACTCACTGGGGTATCGAGCTCGAATTTTGGAGTGTAAAGCAACAACTATGCGCAACATCTATAAAGTCCTCGCTACCCAATATGACCCATTAGGTTATATTATTCCCTTCACAACACGAGCTAAGGTCATTGTACAACAATGCTGGATGAAGTCTCAGGGTTGGGATGACCCCCTCATGCCAAGTCCTATTCAACAGGCCTGAAAGGTTTGGGAAAGTGAACTCCCTGACCTGTCTTTAATACAGCTTCCTCGCTATTATTATATTATAAATCTAGTATCTAGACCTGATGGTCCTGATCCTGAACTCCGCAGACCACTCTTTTGTGGTTTAACACAATTGAGCGACATTGTACTCCCAGACCCTTCCTGTTCCCAGTCATGGGCAGAATTAATATCTACTACAATGGAGTTATTGCGAAAACAAAGTCCAGATTCCTGTGACCAAGCCCAAACACTTCTTTTAAGACAAGCTCAGAAACAAAGTTTTCCCTCTGAATACCAGTGCTTAATGGAAGGGAAGCCCATTGAATCTCAAAGTCGTCTTATTACACTTTCTCCTGAATTCCAAGAAGAAACAGGACTTATTGTAGTAGGTGGCCGGCATAGACGAGTAGAGGATATGGAGCCTGGAATGGTCCATCCGGTCGTTCTTGACCCAAAGCATCCATTAACCAGTCTAATTATCAAAGATTGTGATGAGAAACTTTTCCATCCTGGTCCAGAGAGAGTTTTCTCAGAACTCTGGCGCAATTATTGGATACTTAGAGGAAGACAAGCTGTAAAGAAACATCAGTGGTCTTGTTTGGAATGCAGGAAGTGGAGAGCTAAGCCATCTATCCCTCAAATGTGAGATCTTCCACTCTCCAAACTCCGATTGTTCAAACCACCCTTTTGGTCCACTGGAATGGATTGTTTTGGTCCATTCTATGTCGAAGCTGGCCGTAGAACAGATAAGAGATGGGACATTCTGTTCAAGTGTCAGACTACCCGATGTCTGCACCTTGATTTGCTAAATAGCTTAGATGTGGACAGCTTTCTAATGGCTCTACGCTGTTTTATAGCCAGGAGAGGTCAGCCATATGAGATTCTTTGTGATCAAGGAAGTAATTTTTGTGGAGCTGCAAGAGAATTGAAGGAAGCTTTCCAGAATCTTAGTATTGAATTACAAGATAAACTGAAGAATCACCAGATTAAATTCAAGTTCAACCCTCCACAAGCTCCTCACTTTGGAGGCTCATGGGAAAGAGAGATTTGTTCAGTTAAAACAGCACTGCGAGTGGTACTTGGCAACCAAACAGTATCAGAGGAAGTTTTACAGACAGTTCTGACGGAGGTTGAAGGAGTGTTGAATTCAAAACCACTTGGGTATGCCTCTTCTAACATTTCAGCCCTTGATCCCATCACCCAAAATCTCCTCCTTATGGGGCGGCGAGATTCCTCTTTACCCCAGGTGATTTATGCAGACACTAAGATCCTAGGCCGTAGATCTTGGCGTCATAGCCAACTCCATAGAGCATCATGGTCTATTGGTAGAGTACTACGCCTTTTACCTAGTCAGCATGGACGTGTCAGAGCAGCTGAGATTACCATTAAAGGAAAAACTTATGTACGTCCAGTTGCCAAGTTAATTCCATTATTTAAAATTGATGAATAGCAAATACATGACTGTATTTGAGGGTAGCTGTTGTGAATTTACTCATTTGCCCTTTAATTTTATTGTACTACATTTTCCACAATCCCTAGTAAACTACATATGATGCACTACTTCCTGTTCATCCTAACATCTGCCTATTTACATCTTGGGACCAGTATCATGTGATTCCTTAAGCTTCATGTGAACTGTTTAAGACCTAAGTATTCAGTAACTCAAAGTAATAAAAGAAAGCAAAGGACTGCAGTTTTCAGTGGTTTAATCAAACACACCACAAAGTTTCTACAATTCCCACGAACTCTGGATATTTAACATCTAAGATCCAACAGGCGTGGCTGCCATTTATTTTGGGAAGAGGGAATTTATTCACTGTTTTTGGTTTAGGGAGTCAGGGGTCCATTCTTCGTACGTCGCTTGAAACATCTGAGATGAATTGACAGATCTAAGATGAGATCATCGCGCTAATTACGATGCGGCTAATTCGGTTCTTCGAGCACACCTGTTGTTGATGATTACTATAGCTGGATTGAGTTGTCTAGGATTATTGCGCGTTCGTGCGTTTGTTTAAAAGGCGATATGCATCGACAGTAGAAACCCTGATCACCACCCCTGCGATTGGTTGGCGAAATGGCAAAAGAGCAGCTAATTTTTTTTCCTCAAGCGGAGAAAGAGCTTTTATTAAAGGGTTATGGAGAATTTCAAACTTTATTAAAGATAATTTAAAATAAAGTTATTAAATACGTAAGTGCTGCCCGTGTTACATGTTATATCTGTGTGTGTGTGTGTGTGTGTGTGTGTGTGTGTGTGTATATATACACTCTCAAATCCTATTTGTATTAATTTAAAGTTAGCTGAACAAATTTGATATTTTAAGTAATCATAAGTACTTAAGTAACAGTGTGTCACCTCAAAGTTCCACCAGTTTAAATCTAAAGAGCTCTGGTGGCTCAGTGGTAGGTGCTGCGCCTGCCGCACTAAAGACCTGGGTTCGATTCCCGCGCTGGATTGAATTTACTTTACTTGCAACAAATTCAAATATTGATAGTTCTGTTTACTTAAAATTACTTTTAAAAATGATGTAACTGATTACCTCAAATATTTTGAGCTTTGCCAACTTAATCGGATTTACAGTGTAAAAGTGAAGTAGAAGAACAAGTATAGTAGGAAGTATATTGTCATGCTGTGGTAAAGGATCCTGTCTATTACACAATACACGAGGAATTTGAAAAACTCTTTAAATAATCCTCACCTTCAGTAACCGGTTGCTCTCTCATAAACGGACAAGACATGACTGCGACAGATTTGAGAAAATTACTTCCACTTATATAGATGCAATCGGCGGATAGAATGTTACATATTATTAGACACACAGGGAGATTAACACACGAATGATGACCACAGACACACACATGTATACCAGATGCGATTTCTTTAAGACTGCAAGGGAAGCTCAGCTTCCCCTATAATGTCACAAAATTAATGGTCAAATTATGTGCTATTGTATTAACATTTTATTGACTAAAAATTCCCGTAGCGTCACAGTGCATTTCCCTGTTGAAGCCCAGCGTCCATTGACTTCAATGCGGCTGCTTTGAACGTTTTTTTTTTCAGTGCTTTGAAACTAGACGGTCATTGGATAAACGCTGCGATTATGTCCCGCCCACGGACGCTCAGCGTCTCTGGGGGTGAATGAGGAGTGGGCTGGCCCGGACGCCGAGCTTCTGCGTGATGATTGGAGGGTCTGTCGAAAGACTGCATCACCTTTTGACTGACAGCAATTTTGTACTATAAGGAATCGCTGAAATCCCATTGCTATGCACACAGACTGAATCTGGTGCTGTCACAGGGGGCTAAATGCTTGCCTGAGTGCAGAATCGTTTTTGCATCACTCTCTGAATTTGCCACATTTTTTTCAAAATCCACAAAGAAGACATCTTTTCTGGAGTCTGCAAGCTGTTCAAGGTTGCCCAGAAACGCTCCTACTCGATGGAATTTCACATCACGGATAGTGAGCACTGTGGCAAACAATTATGATGGCCTCCTGCAGACATTTGAGAACATCATTGCAGATACAACAATGGATGATGATGCACTGGATTGTGCCAAAGGCTTTGTGAGGAAACTGGAGGATTTTGAGTTTGTGTTCATGTTGTACACATATGAACAAATCTTCTCTGAAACTGATGTCTTTGATATTGTCCAGCAGAGGGCGATGGATGTTCTTTACTGCAAGAGAAGAATTGAATCTCTTCTTGTATTTGTCAAAGAGAAGAGGTCAGAGGGGGCTTTCCAAGCCGTTTATTCCAAAACAGAAGATCTCACATCAGACCCACGAGATGAGCCCATGAGAAAGCGCCGTCTGACCCAATTGCAGCATCCCCAAGAACGATACAGAAATCTGTACATGGCCATCCTTGATAACATCTTGGAGCAGATTCCTCGACGTTTTTCAAATTTGGAAAGCATGCTCTTCTTAGAATTAGCCAATCCAGAGAAATTTGATGACATGAGACAAATATTTCCAGAGGAGGCCTTCCAAAGTGTCCTGAAAAGTTATTGCCATCACTTTGATTCAGGGAGACAGAACTTCAAGTCCTGTATTCAGATCAGGACTTGCAGGGTAACAGGGGAAAGCTGTGTGATTACTTGGTGTTCTTTAAAGACATGGAGTTGGACAGTGCAATGCCTCAGCTTTACAAACTGTTCTCATTAGTGGCAACAATTGGAGCTACATCTGCAGGTGTAGAAAGGAGCTTCTCCTGTTTAAAGCGGCTCAAGTCCTACACCCGAAACACAATGGGCCAAGGCCGTTTAAGCAGCCTAGCTCTGCTGGCCATTGAGAGGACACTGGTCAAGTCACTGGAAAAGACGCCTAGTTGGTACAACAGGGTCACAGACCATTTTCTTGAAAAGGAACGTAGGGCAGAATTTACTTTTAAATAAATAGACAATTTTATGATGTAGGCCGAAAATGAGCTTCCCCTATTTGACAGACCAGTAGCCGCCACTGATGTATACATATACTGTATTTGTTTAAATACATCCATCCATATATTCATGCAAGATACTTTTCTTTTCCCCGCAGAGGCAGTCAGTCGGCGTCAGTCATGCTCTTTAACCAATCAGATGTGACCTCGCCATTTCAACCAATCATAACCCGCCAGGAGCGCAGCCTAAATCCTGTTTACATGAAATAAACCTGCTCCGAGCAGGTTTAAGCTTTCGGACATGCTGCTATGACAGCAAGTGCGAGATTCGCTTCGAAGAACGAAACAATCCAAGATCAGGACAAATCCACAACAATCAAATCCAGCTAACTGAGTTAGCGACGTACGAAGAATGGACCAGAGGGAAGGGTCCTGTATTTTTGTTTGTGTTGTTTTTTTGTTTTTTTTGCAGGTAATCTAGCTACTAAATATACATACCATTTAGTGTATTATTTTGGCCTGGATCCTCCCTGAATCTGATCCTCCTCCTGTTGTGTGTGTGTGTGTGTATGTATGTATGTGTGTGTGTGTGTATTTTTTTGTAAAGCAATACAAACCTCATTATTTCATCAGTTAATGACTGGATATAGTTCTTTCTGCCATATACCACCATTTCCATACAGTTTATAATAGAACCCTGAACCATTCTCTTGCTGTACGGCCCGACACTAGACTGGGACGTAACGCCATATTTAAGTGACCACTTTGATTTTCAAGCACAAGAAAGACAACAGCTTTATTATGTAAAGGTGTTCCTTCAGTTAAAAACAACTAGTGTGAGATTTATATCTGCTGATCTTTTTTTGAACTATGTTAGAATGCCTCATCCCACCCCGCTGTGAAAAAAAAAAAGTTAAACATCAGATTAGTAACGTTTACTCTGAGTACATATTTTATGAGCTACTTTTTACTTTTACTTGAGTAGATTTTTATAATGGTAACTTTACTTGTACTTCAGTAAAATTTCACTGAAGTAACAGTACTTTTACTTGAGTACCAAATTTTAGTACTCTTTCCACCTCTGAGCTCTACTGTGTTTTAGAGATGCACCGATCAGCCAGTGATCAAAACTGGCCTGGTTTCAGCATGATCGACCCTGACTGGTGATGGGCCGATTAGCCTCAGATATAGCTGATTACGTGCCGTTCACGCTCAAGGTCCTGAGTAGCTCAGCAGAAACAGCAGATTACTGGCCTGCACCAAGCATAGAAAATCCTGTCTCTGTTTGGGAAGTCTAATAGTGTGAGCCACCACTGTGCAAGCACCACTGTGGGAGGGAAAGAGCTGCACAACAGGACATGAGCAGAATGTAGTCTGCGCACATTGCCTGATAAGTCTGAAGCATAATAACAGAATTCAGTGCATGGGCAGTGCCAGACAGCTCCACTGGTGATGGGTTAACCAAACCTGCTTTATTCAGCTCCACCCAACTCCAAATACGTTCCATAACCTAGCACCATGTTGCACATCATCCCAGAAAGCACCACTCTGTTGGCTCAACATTAGCAAAATTTTGGTAACCTTTTGTTAGTGCTCCGACGTCGGGCCAACGTTGGTCCAACATGAGTGCATATATAGCGTTAGCCAGCGCAGCAGGTTCTCTCAATGACGCCACCGCATCAGGAGCTCATATGAGGGTTGGTTACCAATATACTAAATAAATAACATTGAAAGAACTATATATCTAACTCAGTAGATATATACCGCTGTTGGCCCAACGTTGGTCCAACATTACTAGATAGCACTACTCTGTTGGCAAACTTTTGGTACAGTACTTTTGTCAGTGCACCGACGTCGGGCCAACTTGGTTGGGCTAACATTAGCGCATGTACTGCTTTAGCCAGTGTCACAGGCTCTCTCAAGGACATCACATCAGGAGATCATATGAAGGTTGGTTACCAATCTAGTACATAAATAACATTGAAAGAACTGTAACTCAGTGGATACCATCGTTGGCCCAAGAATGTCACCCGTGTTGTTCCTATTCTTCTCGATAGACGGCGACACTTCTCTGCGTTTGCTCTACTGGCAGACCAATGCTGTGATGTGCGTGTGGTCATGTCAGGAAGTATCACCACTTTTCGCATGTAAACAATGTGTACAAGGACAGACATTGCATTTTTGAGGATGGCTAGTTATTTGTGAGTAAAATTCTGTTTCCTAAATATAGAACTATAAACATTTAGTTAATCCAGATGACTAAATAATGTGTGTAAGAAAATGCAATACATTGAAAGAATGAGACAGAGAAACAACTACTTGCCTATTATCACTCATGCACACTAGAGTGTGTTGTCAAAACAAATACTTTGTATGCTGCCAAAAGACTTTTTATTACTGAATATTACTGAAAGTAAATGTTCTATTATCATTCATTATATATACATAGATCTGATATGACATTTACATATAATCATTTGGCAGACACCCTTATCCATGTAAGTATCCAGAGCAACTTACATTTTTATCTCATTATACTGTACATCTAAGCAGTTGAGGGTTAAGGGTCTTTCTAAAGGGCTCAACAGTGGCAACTTTGTGGTCCTGGGGATTAAACCTGGGACCTTCCAAAACATAGTCTAATGCCTTAACCACTGATCTATCCCTGAAGTCATTTCTGTCTTCTCTGTTGTTATTTATGGCTAAATGACATAGATGCATGCTTATTCCCACACGTGCATCACCCTGATGACCTACTTTCCCATGGTTGAACACTTGCAGTCCTGCCTCTATATAAATTAGCTTAGCATATCTCCATGGTAGATTTTGGTTTGGTATTTTGACAGCTGTAGAAGAATGCTAATAGACAAAATAGTGTCAGAAAGAACAATATGTCGCTGGGCAGCAGAACATTCCAGAAGTATAGTTTCTGCAACTTTAGAGGGATTTGAGTAACTAGATAGCTCTGAAGTTATGAATGCTGAGATCAGCATAACGGCAGTCTGAGGCAATGGGTACTTTGTTTGTATACATTCATTTTCATTCTCCTTGATGAGAGAAAAAGTGGTTGTACTAGGTATTTATTTTGTAGTTTATCATCATAACGGTTACATATATATTCTTAGTTTATAATCATTTTATCAAGTTTGCAAATACTTTTATGGAAATATAATCTCATATAATCTTAATTTCTAATTTCCAACCTTGCTATTATTTACTAAACCAACTTTGGGCCAACAGACAAAATGATGTATGCACTGCCATTGACCCAACGTTGGTCCTTCAGTAGTGTATCTTTTTGGTCAGCCCAGCTAAATGCAGGGACTTCAGCTAAATAGATCCACCAGCTTTGCCTGTGTCCTCGTCAGCAGACACAGGCGAAGCTGGTGCTTCTGACTCTGAGACAAGGGGGACCTGTTGATCAACTGTAGTTGTCCTCTCTGTATGAATGTGACTTGTCGTTCTAGAGTTGAACACCAGAGCTGGTAAAAACATAACTTGGGCTCGACAAGCACTCTCCTAGCATGGAGAAATCTTAGGCAGATTCGAGTTGCTTATCGCTGGTCTTTTTCATGCAGAAAAGTATTCCTGAGGACAGGAGCGAATGGCAGACTTCTTCTTGAGTAGCTTCCAAGCTCTTTGTGGTTATCACTGTTAGCACAGCTAACCAACTTAGGAAATAGCTCATGGAACAATAGACTCACTCAGCGCTCCACAGGTAGACGACTCACTAACTGATCCTGTTGTTAACACCAACAAGAATAGTTAAAGTGAGTTTGAGCCAAATCCTTTGGTTCAGGTGAAGGCCCTGCAGTCTGCTGAATATGGCAAAGGAAGTTTGGGAGGAGCAGCCTTCACCTTTCCGGTCAATAGTCGAACACGTGAAAGATCAGCAAGCCAACATTAATCAAGTTTTTTATTTATTATGTTTTCCCTTAATTGTACAACAGTATATGCAGAAGGCACAAAGTGAGCAGAAGCGTGCCTACGACTGGCCGGTGCAACTGAGCGAGTTTCGAACTGTGATGGAAAAAGTGGGGCTGGTGAAATATAGACTGTCACAGTCTGTTTAGTGCAAAAGCACTGAGCTGCATCACATTAATTTATTGAAACACTGGATTGAACTTGCCTCTCTCATCTGCTGAGTACGGCCATGAGCTGGTACAACACATAGAGCAACTGATGCCCACTCACAACCAAGAGCTGAGTGAGCTGGGCAAGTAGTTCAATGACATGTTCTCCACCAAACTTGGGCTCACTCACTTGGGACATTGGGACATCATTATATCAAACGCCGCTTGGCATGGTCACCCAAGAATGCCATACCGAGCCCATGCAACAGAGGAAGCGTGGGTCTATCTGTCTTTGTAATGACTTCCGGCAGCTAAATTCAATCTCAGAATTCGACATATGTCGTCTTTGGTCATATAATTTAACCTTTTGAGCCTCCTCTGGACAATTTCGCTGAGCACAATTTGCAATCCGCCTTTGTTTTGTCGTCTTCATTCACTTTGAAATAATTCCACACGGCTGACATGTCTCGTTTCGCCTCGCCTTCTCCCCGCTCTGAGCTGCAGCCGGGGCCTGGGGGCAGGCACTCGGCGCTTGTGATTAACCCCTTACTCGCCGCTCAGACATAGACATTTCTCAGACCGTGTAATCGGCCCCTGGTATCGGGGGACTTTTAACAAGTACGAGTACTTTAGAAAATGTGGTATCGAGGCCGATACCAGATACCGGTATCGGTATCGGTGCATCCCTAATGGTATTTGTGAGATGAAGAGCATAAGAACTGAGAGGTTTGCCTGACTTTATGATGTGAATAAAGGTGTCATCAGCCAGGACACGAGAGGATGTGATATCCTGTACAAGATATATTGTGCTGGGTGAATTGACTTAAAGGGAGCAAATGTTTTACTGTACACTATTTTTTTTTAATGTTTAAATGTTTTACTGTACACTATTCTCCAAAGCTGAGGAAATAATTGACAAACTAGGCGGCATCAATTACTGTACATGGAAATGGTTTGGGTATACTGAAGCGAAAAAGAGTACATTAATAAGGTCTGCAAAATTGATACTCGCAGCTCATATCCAGTTACTAGAGGCTGAGTATTATAGCTATAGATAATGGTATATATTCAGATGAAGGAATGAGAGTACAGTAAAATCAATAGATTAAAAAAAGGTTTTCCTTTTTAGCTGTTTAATAATGTTTTGCTGCCTCTTCACTATCTACACACCATCATTATAAGTATGTCATCAGTGTGTCCAACAGCTGCAAAAAAAAAAAAAAAAAAACAACCATACCTTTCCTCTCCAGAGTCTCTTTGCCATGAGACATGAACTTCTTTAATTTATCAATACAGTCATTCTCCAGGAGGTCCTTCAAGCGTTTAGCCTCAGTGCCTTTAGGATCCCAGTTGTTTATAAAACTCTTGACTTCATCATTAACAGTCCAGGTTCCAGTTGTCAGATCCAGACTGATGAAATCTTCTCCATCGTAAGCGTACTGATCGTATCCTCTAGTGGTGACATCATCAAGTTCACAGCCGAACATCCTCTGTACTGTTTTATGAGCTCCTGCACACACACACAGTTTAGATTAGTTTTTTGTTTTACATTTAGTGCAAATCATTATACAAAGCTTTTCTACTCATTCTAACAGAACAATGTTACTAATGACTGAAAGAACATTTAATTTCTTCTGTTCTGTGAGATTTTCACAGCTCTGTGTATGAAATAAACACATTCTAAACACTTTATACTGTAGAAGTTTTAAGACTAAAGGTGTACTGAGTAACTATTTAGTTTGATACACTGCAGAGACAGAGGCCCAGAGACTGTAATGATAGAACTATCTACTGTCATTACCTGGATATAGCAGAACCACTGCGTACTACTGAAAGACAAAAACAAAACTTTATGTGGCACATGTGTAAAGAATGGACTGTGGAGCATTGGGAAAAGGTCATGTGGTCTGATCAGTCCAGATTTATCCTATTCCAGATGATGGGTGCATCAGTGTAAGAAGAGAGGCAGATAAAGTGATGCACACATCATGCATAGTGGCCACTGTACAAGCCTCTGGAGGCAGTGGTATGATCTGGGTTGCTTTTTTGGTCAGGTCTAGGCTCAGCAAAATGAAAAAATGCCACTGTATGTGGCAATAAAATCAGGTCATCTGATAACCTGAATATACTGAATGCCCAGGTTTTTCCATCAATGGATTTTGTCTCCCCTAATGGCACAGGCATATTCCAAGAAGACAGTGCTAGGATTATTTAAGCTCAAAATGTACAAGAGTGATGTAGGGAGCATGAGACATCATTTCCACACATGGATTGGCCACCACAGAGTACAGACCGTTGAGAATCTTTGGCATGTGACTTTGCACAGTGGTCCAATTCTCCCATCATAAACACAAGATTTTGGAAAGAAAATACTGTGATTAACGAAAACCAGTTCCACTAAGGGACATTTGAGGATAACATGTTTTGGGAAAAAAAAGAGAAATAGAAAGAAAATCAAGCAAAGATTTAAGTGGGCAGAAACGCATACACACAGGATCGCCGCTGTGCCCACACTGCTTTAAATTGTTAAACTGCTTTAAACCACAGTACAGTTGAGTATACTTTGGAGATTCACTCCCAATTGTACAATTTCTCTTGTATTTCACCAGATATCAACAAAGAAAATAACTAAATTTTATTTAGTTACTTTGAAGTGCAACTAAGTACCACTAATAATATTATTAGTATACTATTGTTATTATTATTATTATTATTATTATTATTATTATTGTTATTATTATTATTTTACTATAAAATTTCTTTGAAGGTAATTTCTCTGAAAAACTGGTCACCAGTGCTTTATTGTGATGGATGTACATAAGATTCTCTCAAGATCACTCACATCTACTTCAATATCAAACGTACTGCAGGGTTTGGATACAGTATGGATACAGTACCATATTTCTGCAGCATATATTAGTGTAATGATTTATTAATATGCATTTTTAAATGACACAGTGGTACTGGAACTGATTTCAATTCTGTAAAACATTAGCCTACCATATGACATGAACTAGTCCTACTGTAGATTATGATATACTGTATGTAATCAGCCTCTTCAAAACGTTTTATAAGCTTGGAAAATTTTCTGAAAAGCAGAACATTTAAATAAAACTTCCTTCAATAAGGGAATCAAAACAATTTGGTTTCTTGACAAATATATGTGATTTACCTTCATTGTGATTAAATCCATGCTTTGCTCTATTCACAAAAATTTGGAACCAGTCCTGCTGATCAGTCATACGCCGTGTCTCACTTTCCCAGTGACGTTTATCATCAGATTCAATCTTCTTCATCCACTCCGTCTTTGGGATCATCCTGCTGATGTCGCTGTCATAATACAGAACCTGCTGTCCATCCACCAGACCAACAGCAGTGAACTGTCCAGTAAAAGTGTAGAGATACTGCAGAGAGCGTGTGTCTGTAAAAGTTCACATAGTTTTAGTAACAAATCACATATAAATCTATAAGTTTCATAAATTGTGAAAAACTCAGGATGACTACACCAGCACCAACAACACAGAATGAACAACTGAATGAGGAAACAGTATGAACATTGAAGGAGCATAATTTCTCCACCCTGTCCTCTGGGCTGGATAATTTAGCAGCCATGAAGACGTTCTCAGTCTCATTTACAGTAGTTTTTACAGTAGTTTAAGGTTCACTGTTAGCTGTTAAGAGTGACCTGACTTCATTTGGGCTTGTTTCCATTTTTAAGTTATACTACGGTTTGAACAAAAGATACTGTTCCTGCAGTATCAGCTGTTTGTTTAGGACACATCAATGATAGAAAGTTCAGTAATCCCTCATTGTAGAGTAACAGACCCCTGGGTAACTAGGCTTAAAGCCCTCCCCTTCCTCCTCCACCTCCAGCTGAACTAAATACACAGAACTCCCCAAGCTGACCACCTTCAAAAAAGATGAACATGCTTGCGAAGAGTGAATACCAGAGGAGTCAGTGCTTCAAATATGATTTCACATCTACAAGAACACCACCCATGAGCCAAACTCTGTCTTCTGGTAGCACAGTCTTGAAATGAACATTACAAATGTTGGCAGGTCTATCATGTCTAGCATTGGTCAAATAAAAAGATATGTAATATCTATAATTTAATTTATCTGGTGTGATTTCTATTCTTTTGGAAAGTCTCTAAAGCATTTTTTTTTTTCTAAACAGGCTGCTGACTTCCAGGTGTTTTTGGGACTGTGTGTGTGTTGTATTGAGAACAAGTGTGTGTGTGTGTGTGTGTGTGTGTGTGTGTGTGTGTGTGTGTGTGTGTGTGTGTGTGTGTGTGTGTGTGTGTGTGTAACACACAAGTCAGCCATATCTGCAGGAACATGTTTTCAGATGTTGTAATGGTGCTCTTAACCAAGATTTTTTTCTGGGTCTGCCCAGAGAAATTTAACCCAGCTTTCCATAAAATGTGGCTTATCACAGTTCATTCACGATTTAACAAAAGAGGGCAATTACTTTTTCACATAGGGCAAGGTAGGTGTTTTCTATCATTTTTTCAGTTGTTGCAAATGCTTGATTGCAGTTGTTGGGAAGAATGGGACAACCAGTTATTAGCTTTAGGGGCAATTTCAATTCAATTAAATTTTATTTGTATAGCGCTTTTAACAATTTTTAGCGTCGCAAAGCAGCTTTACACATTAAAAAAAAAATAATAATAAATACTTTTGAACATAGGGCCAGGCAGGTTTGGACACCTTTTTTCCTTTAGTCAATGAAATCATCATTTAAAAACTGTATTTTCTATTTACTTGGGTTGTCTTTGTGTAATATTAAAATTTGTTTGATTATCTGAATCATTTACAAAAATAAATACATAAATAAAAAAATAATAAGGGAAATGCTTTTTTTACAGCCCTGTACAAGAGTGTTAAAATAGCGAATCAAACTGGAAGCTGGGGGTGTCTCTCATGTTACATATTCAAAGTTGCACTTAATCTTCAGCTTAAAGACATGATACTAATAAGTCCACTAGAGAAAGTCAGGATTCAGCATGTTTATGTCATGCACACTCGTAACACGACCGGCACTAGGACCCGGAAGTAATACGGTCGGGTTTTCAGGAAGCATAAAAGGAGACAAAATGGCGCTTCACATTGCTCAGTCATTGAGTTTGCCCATGCCTTTGCTGACGCTACGCCGACTATTCTGTGAGTACTCACCAATTCTGGTTGCTTCTTTGATTGAGTGTGTGTTGCTAGAACGCGGGTTTATTTGTGTAGATCCTTGCTCTTCGTGTAAGAGAGTTCTTAAACTAATCGCGTGGTTATCCTGCCTACTCGCGCTGCTTCCGCGTTTGGGTTTACCATCCACGCTACACGGGCTAACTACTAAGGCTTTTCTGTTCATCCCTCGGTTGCTCGTGACAGAATGACTGAGCCAAAAGCAGTAAACCCAGCAGAGTTTGCTCGCCTCTGTGATGTGGTTGACCAGCATGCTGAACTGATCAATAAGCTCCGTGGTGAAGTCGCGTCTCTCCAAAAGGACCTCCAAGATGTTGCGGCCTTGCGCCGCGAGGTGGCGGAGCTACGGCAGGAGAACGCGACCCTCCGCGGGGTGGCTGCTCAGTCGGCTGTTGCCACGCCCGTCGCAGCGGCTGCGGCGCCGTTCTCCCCCCCTTCTGATGTGTTTATAGCTCTACCGGATAAGTGGGATGGCACAGATGGGAAATGCAGTGTTTTTCTAACCGCGTTGGATCTTGTGTTTGAGTTCAATTCCACCAGATACTCCACAGACCGACTGCGCGTTGCGCTTCTCGTCTCGTTGCTATCCGGGCAGGCAGCTGAGTGGGCCACGGCGGTTCTCCGATCAGATTCAGATACTGCTTATTCATATGGAGAATTCACCCGTCAACTAAAGCTCACATTCGAACATCCTGCTGCTGAGGTGGAGACCGACATGAAATTGTATCATCTGCGGCAGGGAGGGTCGTCCGTGAGCCGATACACAGCGGATTTCCGCACTCTCGCCGTACAGACTACCTGGGGAGACGCCGCCCTCCGGACGGCCTACTACGAGTGACTGGCTTCACGTATTAAGGATGAACTTGCCAGACGGGAGCTTCCGACCACGCTGGAAGGACTAATCCAACTCGCCCTCCGGATTGACCAGCGCCTGCTCTCCCGTCCGAGGCCAGCCCCCCGGACCCTGCCACCCATCACGCCATCTTTCTCTCACTCCATGCCCCGATCACCAGCTTTCAACACCACCGCCATGGCACCCGTCGGATCTCCACCTCCCGCCGTGGTTGACACAGGAGCCAGGGAACCCATGCAATTAGGACGCGCCTCCTTGAACGCTGCAAAGCGAGAACGACGCTTCAGGGAGGGACTCTGCGCCTATTGTGGGTCGGCGGCGCATCATAGAGCCATATGCCATCTTCGCCCGGGAAACGGCCAGGCCCGGTGAACCCTGGGAACAGTTCACCGGGCTCCCTCCATCTCTCCGCCACCACACCCAGCGTCTCTCGCCTCATGGTTCAGGTACACCTCCAGTTTGGCCACACACGGGTCAGAAGTACCGCATTCATCGATTCTGGTGCTGCAGGTAACTTCATTGACTCTTCTTACGCCAAGGAACTGGGGGTGGAACTCGAGGCGTTATCCCAGCCGGTTCGGATCACCTCTGTAGATGGTCGGCCCCTCTCCTCCAGTCCCATCACCTCCCAGACCCAACCGATCACCGTCACAATCAACAAACATCAGGAGCAGATCCGATTCTACCTCCCCTCCATTTCCTCCCCTCCCATCATCCTTGGACATCCTTGGCTCCTACAGCACGACCCGCTCATCTCCTGGACACAGAATCGGATCCTTCAATGGGGGCCGGCTTGTACCGAGCTTTGCCTACAGGCTCCGGCTGGGACGTGTTCTAGGGAGTCCGAGGCCCCCGATGTCGACACCAACGCCATCCCGGCCACATATCGGGACCTGGCTGAAGTATTCTGTAAGCGACGCGCCACCCACCTGCCTCCTCATCGCCCTTACGACCTGGCGATGGACCTTCAGCCTGGTTCCATCCCTCCTCGCGGCCATCTCTACTCACTCTCCACCACCGAGATGCAGGCGATGGAGGAATATGTTTCCAACGCCCTCCGCCAAGGTACCATCCGGCCCTCCTCTTCGCCTGCCGCTGCGGGGTTCTTCTTTGTGAAGAAGGGGGATGGTGATTTACGCCCCTGTGTCGACTATCGGGGGCTCAACAACATCACAGTCAAGAATCGTCATCCTCTGCCTCTTACCAACTCTGCCCTGGACGCCCTCTCTGGTGCCACCATTTTCACAAAGTTGGACCTCCGGAGCGCCTACAACTTGGTGCGCATCAGAGAGGGTGATGAGTGGAAGACGGCCTTCATCACACCTACTGGACATTATGAGAGCCTGGTCATTCCATTTGGACTTTGCAATGCACCTGCAGTTTTTCAACAGTTCATTAATGACATACTGAGAGACATGCTAGGTAGATGGGTCTTCGTCTACCTGGATGATATTCTCATCTACTCCCGCTCCGTCAACGAACACATCCAGCATGTCAGAGCGGTACTTAAGAGATTGCTCGCCCATCAATTGTACTGTAAGTTGGAGAAGTGCGCTTTTCACAAGCGCTCCACCACGTTCCTGGGTTTTGTCATCTCGTCCCAGGGTGTGGCCATGGACCCACAGAAGCTAGAAGTTGTGCGTCATTGGCCCCTACCCAAGACACTTAAGCAACTTCAAAGGTTTCTCGGGTTTGCGAATTTCTATCGTCGCTTTATCCGGGACTACAGTACAGTTGTAGCTCCCTTAACCGCCCTGACCCGACCATCTTCACATCACTTTCACCTTAACTCTGCTGCCATCTCTGCATTTCATGAACTCTGCCACCGATTCACCACTGCTCCGATTCTCCTTCACCCCGACGCCACCAAACCGTTCGTAGTGGAGGTGGACGCTTCGGACGTGGGCGCCGGGGCGGTTCTCTCCCAGCGAGGTCCAGATCAGAAGCTACACCCTTGTAGCTTCTCCTCCAAAAAATTTGATCCCACTCAGCATCGATACGGAGTAGGGGACTGCGAGCTGCTGGCCATAAAGTGGGCTTTGGAGGAATGGCGACACTGGCTCCAGGGCGCCGGAGAGCCGTTCATCGTCTGGACCGATCACCAAAATCTAATCACTATCCGGAGTTTGAAACAGCTTAATCCAAGACAGGCGCGGTGGGCACTGTTCTTTGAACAATATAATTTCCATCTGTCTTACCGTTCGGGGTCGAAGAACACCAAGGCCGATGCCCTCTCCCGACAACACGAGGAAGACGGCCCCCGGGCGGACGGCCCCCGGGTGTTCTCCCACCATCCAAAATCATCGCACCACTCTGTTGGGATTTGGAGACGAGGGTCCGCCAGGCACAGGCCACGGAGACCGAACCGCCAGGTGTGCCACCTGGACGACTCTACGTCCCCCACGCCCTAAGAAGCGAGGTCCTCCAATGGGGCCACTCCACTCCGTTCTCCGGCCACCCGGGCGTGGGGCGCACCCAAACATTCATACAGCGTGCCTTTTGGTGGCCCACAATGACAAAGGACATCAAAGAGTTCGTCCAGGCGTGCCCAGTGTGTGCCAGGGCGAAGAACACCAACCAACCAACAGCTGGGGAGCTCCAACCACTCCCCGTCCCCCGTCGGCCCTGGACGCACATTGCCCTCGACTTCATCACGGGCCTGCCGGTCGCCGAGGGAAAAAACACCATTCTGACCATCGTAGATCGGTTCTCCAAAGCTGTGCATCTGGTGGCCCTCCCCGGACTCCCGTCAGCTAAAAGAACAGCCGAGCTGATTTTAGAACACGTAGTCCGTCTGCATGGGTTCCCCAAGGACATCGTCTCGGACAGGGGGCCTCAGTTCACGGCACGGTTCTGGAAGGCCTTCTGCCGTCTGATCAATTCTACCTGCAGTTTGTCATCTGGATACCATCCTCAAACTAATGGTCAGACGGAACGGACCAACCAACAACTGGAGCGCTACCTGAGGTGCTTCGTCACCGATCGTCAGCGCTCCTGGGCCCGCTATCTCATTTGGGCAGAACTTTCACATAATCTCCACATCTCCTCTGCCACCAACCTAAGCCCATTTGAGATATGCCACGGTTTCCAACCTCCGATGTTCGAACACCAAGAACCGGAGGTCGATGTACCGTCGGCCCAACAGTTGGTCCGAAGGTGTCGACGGCTATGGAGTCAAGCCAACACTGCCATTCACCGTGCCAACCACTGCTACACCACGCAACATCGCCGTCGACACCCTCCGGGACGGTTGTACAATGTAGGTGACAAAGTATGGCTGTCTACGAGAAACCTGCACCTCCATACAGAATCCAAGAAGCTATCACCCAGGTTCATTGGTCCATATCGCATCACCCTTCGTATCAATCCTGTCACCTACCGGCTCCAACTGCCTGCGGCGCTCCGGATCCATCCGGTATTCCACACCTCCCAGCTCAAACCCTTCATCACTTCACCAATGGTAATTCGTGTAAGAGAGTTCTTAAACTAATCGCGTGGTTATCCTGCCTACTCACGCTGCTTCCGCGTTTGGGTTTACCATCCACGCTACACGGGCTAACTGCTAAGGCTTTTCTGTTCATCCCTCGGTTGCTCGTGACAGTTTATATTATATTTAATATTTGCAATGGTAATGAACATTTGGTTAATGCATTCTAAATTATTTAGCAATGTGCTCTTTAAAACCTGGGTTATGACTGGAACATGGACAGACCACCCAGCTCTACATTTGCAGTTTTAAACTAATTAAATAACTTGTTTATTAATAAGCACAGTTGCTAATGAGAGCTGGTTTACTGATAAAGACAGTGTTTAAGTTAAACTCATTCCAGGCGTGTATCTGTATGCTGTTAACTGTAAATGATAATAACTATACAACTGTCTATTTTTTTTATTTGTTTGTTTATTGTTTATTTAATTTATGAATAGGGCCATATGTAATAAACCTGCATTTTACATTTTGAACAGTTACTGTATGTCCACCAGAATAAACATGTGATGTCTTTGTTCCATTCACTCATGTCATACTTAAGAACTCACTTCCTGGTTTGTAAATCTGCACCAGTTTCTAACGGTATTCATTCAAAATGTATAAATCATTAGTCAATAATATGTCTACTAATCAGATAAAATGTTTAACATTGGACACAACTCACCTGCGGATGAAAGATAAACACATGAGATAAAAAGAAGATGCTTTAGTACAGCTCTGCAGTTCTCCATCCTACCCTGTAGGCTTGAGACATAAAGAAATAAACAAAATAAAATAAAAATAAAATCTCGGAAGTCATATTTTATACTTCATATTGTTATGCTTACCATAATCGCAGGTTTTGTCTAGACATGTAAGCATATGTTAGGTTTAAAAGGAAGAAGAGTGTGTCCGAAATGTAATTTTAATTAAGAGAAGAGTTATTGCTTGTTGTGTCTGCTGCACCTTGATTTGATACACTTACCGGCCCGATCGACCGGGAGAAACGACACGCACACACGCAGGCATGATGTCTGAAGATCGCGGTTTATTCTCAGCAGAGAGAGCACGTTTAAAGCGGTGCTGTGTCTCGAACATAAAAAAAAAACAGTCATTAACATGTCAGTTATAGAGAGACCTGGAGACAGACATTTGATAGGAAATACTTTTGCATTCTTCTGGTTTACCAAAAGAGTTTCATTCGTCTGGATACAGGCCAAGGTGTTAACACATGAGGAGCCAGAAAGCACAGTGAAAGCGGTGTTCTCAGGGCACAGAAATTATTCTTATTATAATATTATTATAATACCTTAAAATATTTAAATAGCTTGCCCACAGTTATAATCAGCTGTCACGGGTCAAAAAATAATACCTGACTGCCTCTCATCAAAATGGTTCTTGACAGTTTTATTACTTTTTTATGACCTTTACGATAACCTTAGGTTGACCGTTACGATTTTTATGGCCTAGAGGTTTGGTAAAAAAAAAAAAAAGGGGGGGGGGGAGAAATAAATGTATTTATTTCATATATTTATTTCATTTATATATGTATTTATTCATTTATTTATTTTTAGAATTTGTTCAGTGTGTTTTTTATTTTTAAAAAATATGCTTGATGAGGGGATTCATTTCAAAGTGTTTGTGTTTAACTATTAAGACAGGGAGATTTATTTATTACCAACTGGAGAACAGTGAAACGTTTAATCAGTGTGATTAAAAACTTAGATCACTTTGAATGACTAGGGACTGGTGAACTTGTTAGTTTTTCAATTTACTTAAAGAAAAGAAGAATAAGTTTTACCAGAGGGTGAGAGCCCTGAGTTGTTGGCAGGGGGTTTGAAGAAAAAGAAAAAAATGGTCTTGATGATACGACTGAAACGTTGTTGTGAACATGTGAGTGAACGAGCGAGCGAGTCTAAGAAAAGAATAATATGGGAGACAAAAGCAAGGTCTGCGGGTAAACGGTTATACCGCGTGAGCTTGTCCGATGACAAGCTTGTCCCGGGGATCAAACGGATTTCCTCTCAGACGTTGTGTTTGGCCGGATCTGCGCGTGACGAAACCCCGCCTCCGCCCTTTCTGCTTAGTAAGGCGTTTATTTTTTCAGAGTGTTCATCTAAATCTGTTTTTTCATCCATATTTTTAGGTAGGACTGTGCCTATTGTGTTTTTAAAAAAAGTTCTCTAACACTAGAGCTGAGGTGACCGTGTGTGTAGTGATTAGTAATAATGGAAGAAACAAAAGTTGATCCGTGAATTATCAGTGCACTCTGTGCCGTGATCATTTAGTCAGGGATGGCATGCTTAACTGATGCAACATTAGAAATATATAGAAATACCTTACAGTTTTAATTTGATGTTTCACTAGACCCTAACATATAAGCTGAGTTAGCTCTCAATGCTAAGTGTAAATAACCGGTAATGTGAGTTACACAAAAAGATTTTCTTCGGAATCTTAACAAAAACTGATCTGAAGTAAATAGATCAGTAAATGTTCTTGTTTTTTTTCTGTCACTAAACCTTCACGCTTGAAATTTTGATTAGCTGTCATATCTAGGTGGAAATATAATGTAATAAAAAAAATTCAGATTCACACACAAGGCGTAAACATTTTCTAAACAATGCTATTAAACATAAGCCTCATCCTCCCCATGAAAGAATATCTGGTTAAACTTTTATAACATCCTAATCTGATAATAGATGTTAACTAACATCCCTTATGCCATTACAACACTGCTATGAGAAAACAGAAAACAAATTTATTCCTTTCAAGAAAAGTATAGTACAGTGGAACCTTGGATTACAAGCATAATTCGTTCCAGAAGTGGGCTGGTATTCCAAAACACTCATAAATCAAAGCAAATTCTCCAATAAAAAGTAATGCAAACTCAAATTATTTGTTCCACAGCCCCCAAAAATAAATAAATTAAACTAATTAGTACAATATAGAAAGTAAAAATAAAACAAATTAAACTGCACTTTACCTTTAAAAAAGTACAAATAAATCCTGACAGATAAGTGTTTCCGTTTATGCACAGGCGCTGTGTATATACATGTGTATACATGTACATGCACACACACACACGCGCACACACACACACATTAACGGAAAGACTGTTATATCGGAAAGATTAGCAAGGAACTTCGATAATGACACTCACGTTAGCGCATACTAACGGAATCACTGCTGTAAAGTAAAAAACAAACAAACAAATGAACCTGGGGTCTGTTCTTCGTACGTAGCTAACTCAGTTAGCTGGATTTGATTGTTGTGATCTTGGATTGTTTCGTTCTTTAAAGCGAATCTCGCGCTTGCTGTCATAGCAACATGTCCGTAAGCTTAAAGCTACTCGGGAGCAGGTTTATTTCATGTAAACAGGATTTAGGCTGCCGGAGCGGGTTACGATTGGTTGAAATGGCGAGGTCACATCTGATTGGTTAAAGAGCATGACTGACTGACACGGACTGACTCACGTGGGAAAAGAAAAGTATCTTGCATATATATGGATGGATGCATTTAAACATAAATACAGTATATGTATACATGTGTGTGTGTCTGTGGTCATCATTCATGTGTTAATCTCCGTGTGTGTCTAATAATATATTACAATCCCCCGAATGTAATATCCCCCGATTGCGTCTATATAAGTGGAGGTAATTTTCTCAAATCTGTCGCAGTCATGTCTTCTCCGTTTATGAGAGAGCAACCGGTTACTGAAGGTGTGAGGATTATACGCAGTTTTTCAAATTCCTCGTGTATTGCGTGATAGACAGGATCCTTTAGCATAGAATGACAATATACTTCTTACTATACTTGTTCTTCTACTTCACTTTTACACTGTAAACCCGATTAAGTTGGGAAAACTGAAAATATTTTAGGTAATCAGTTACATAATTTTTTTTTTTAATAATGATGTTTCCAATTTTAAGTAAACAGAACTATCAATATTTGAGTTTGTTGAACTTAATAAAGATAAGTAAAAAAATAATTTTAAAATTATTTGTAAATAATTTTCAAATTATTTACAAATAAAGTAAATTCAATCCGGCTCGGGAATCGAACCCAGGTCTTTCGCATGGCAGGCGAGACACCTACCACTGAGCCACCAGTGCTCTTTAGATTTAAGTTGGGGGAACTTTGAGGTGACACTTACTGTTACTGTTACTTACAGATCCCGCCATTAAGAACGCACGTTTCTTGAAAAGGGATCTCGCGCGCTTCTGCGGCAGCTCGCGGGAAGCTGTGAAAATGCCGTTCATTGCCTGTAGGGGTTAGTCGTGTTTCAATCTGAAGTATTGTGTGTCTACTGAAGCCAAATGTGTTCTCTCTCTTAGGCGCCCATTGGCAGGAAGCGACAGAGCTCATAAACGTGTCAAGCTCAAACTTTAAATACTGATATGTATTTATTCTTCATTTTCTTCTCTCCTGCAATGATGATACTTCTTTGACAGCGCTTTCTCCATTCAGTATTATTAGTGAAAACTACCGCTGATTAACTGTCTCTCTGCAGTAGTTAAAACAGCGGATTAATTTTATTTGGGGTATTTCTAACAGGCAATCTACTAAATAATAATAAATAGATAAAATAACCCAGCACTTTAACATTTAACCCAGCAGTTTGAGAGAGTAACATAAAAATAATCCATTTGTAAAATAGCATAGGTGAAATCATAGGTTGTGTATAGAGTGATTAAAAACAATACAACAAAGCTTATGGTAAATAAATTCTCAGACTCTTCCACTGCAGGTATTAAAAAACAGTAACAATGTCAATTTTAGAATCTGTAGAAGCTCAGTGGTCCGGACAAAACCGCTCGCGTAGGAGCCTTTCCCTGAATTCGCCGTTTTCACGGGGGTGGGCGTCTCGGTTTATTCATACAGATGGACAGTACTGTACTGTACCTATTTACAGTACATGGAATTTTACGGGGTTGTCACTGACCAATTTACAGTACCTTGACAAAGAGCAATATAAGAATAGTGCCAGCTGGCACACCTTAGAAAATAATTCGGCATCTATTTAGAGTCTAAATATTTTTTAAACTGTTCAAACTACTGTTGTTTACTTACAATATTTGTTACATTTTTTTTTCTTTAAATGAGGCTTGGGCTCCGGGATGTTGAGCTTATTTACTAGTATACGTACACACTAAAACATGCTGGGTTGTTTTTACTACCCAAACGCTGGGTTGCCTCTGTTGGGTAATATTTCTGGGTTATTTACAGGGAGTTGGGTACTTTTTGTTTAACCCAGCTTGCTGGGTTGGAGTTGGGTTAGCTAGCGACATCTAACATCACAGGTCAGACCGGCCCTCCCCCGAAGTTCACCGGTGTATTCAGTGGCTGTGTCAGCTTCATGTCTTTTTTTCTTCCTCCTCACGCATTTAAGAGGAAATGTAAACGTTCAATATAAGGTCTGTATACACACTTTCACTCACCTATGACTGAATTTGTTCACTGTATGTAACATTTATTACTGTTACCGTGTTACACTCAAACTTTCAGCCTGGTCTGTCCTATAGCATGCTAGTCTATCTGACAATGGCTGCTAGCTAGCAAAACCAAAGAACCCCACCTGTGTATGAAAGAAACTGCAAAAATGTCTGAGCTTTTTAGCTTTCTTTGTAGAATGCCTGCAGGGTGTCTGAAGGTGGTGAAGTGATGAATGAAAGTAGTTAACTGTAGTGCCAGCATGACGCTAGCATTTAGCTAGGTTGCTAGCATTAGCAAACACATATAAAATAGCTGAGGTGTTACAAAACACTAATCATCTTACAAATATGCATACTAGCCAACCCTCTCGAATTTTTCCATAAACTTTTACTTTCTTTCTTTCTAAGGTTGGAACCAACACCGTGGAATATCTGTCAGTCGAGTCCGTACACCTACATCCTGATGTTGGGAGATAATGACCAGCACTGCTCTCAGGCATTAGTGCTTCTCAGTAATAGTATCGTAATGATGTCGCTCTTGAACGTGTTTTGTATTATCTGATCTTGTGCTTTTGAAAAATAAATATTTTTCTATGTTTTGTACAATTAATTGGGTGTTGTTTATTGCATATATGTATGGTTTGCAAAACTTAGTGTTTTCTTTTGTAATAGACCAGTTTATCAAAGTAATTAAACTGTTTAAACTGTTTTACCCATAGACATGTAAAACATAAAAATAATAATAACCTATTTGTGAGGTAGAATTAACCCAACATTATAGTTAAATATGACCTAGAATTTGGATTGAATATTTGACCCATCTTGCTGGGTTAAATAAGTAACCCATTTTGCTGGGTTAAATTAACCCAGCATGTAGTTGGTCCAATATTTATCCAGCAGCTGGGTTAAAAACAACCCAGTTTGGGTTGTTTTTAACCCAGAATTTTTTAGAGTGTAGTCTAATCAGAGCTCTATCGCCCGTTCGAGTATAAACATAAATTATGTTTATAATAATGAAATGAGATTGTGCTTTAAAATTAATCTACAATTCATTTCAAACCCCCGGCTCGCACTTTCACTTTACAAAAGGCAGCGTTTTGGTCATCAAAAGGTGATGAACGCATGCGATTTATCGATAACAATACTGTATTGATGGATGGATGTTGTTGATAAATATTTAAAATGATAAACACAAAAAAGAAGCTATTTATTTAATTATCTTTTCAGTTTATTATACACTTCTGCACCACTTATTATAATTAATAGTTTACTTATGATTACTTAAAGTATCAAATTTGTTCAGCTAACTTTAAATTAATACAAATAGGATTTGAGAGTACAGTATATTGTGTGTATATATATATATAGATATATACACACACACACACACACACACATACACATATAACATGTAACATGGGCAGCACTCACGTATTTAATAATTACTTTTATTTTAAATTAAATTTTATTAAAGTTTGAAATTCTCCATAACCCTCTAATAAAAGCTTTTGCTCCGCTTGAGAAAAAAAAATTGAGCTGCTCTTTTGTCATTTCCTCAATCAATCGCAGGGGTTGTGATCAGTGTTTCCACTGTCAATGCATATCGACTTTTAAACAAACACACGATCGCTCAATAATCCTAGACAACTCAATCCAGCTATACTAATCATCAACAACAGGTGTGCTCAAAGAACCGAATTAGCCGCATCGTAATTAGCACGATGATCTCATCTTAGATCTGTCAATTCATCTCGCATGTTTCAAGCGACGTACAAAGAACGGACTCCAGCACTTTACCTTTGAAAATAATCGCAATAGAGCAGAGTTTCTGTGTAGAGCAGACAGTGTGTGAGTGTATGTGTGTGAAGCCGAGAGGAGGAAGGGGTGGGGTTGTGAAGGTGTGTGTGTGTGTGTGTGTGTGTGTGTGTGTCTGTGTGTGTGTGTGTGCGTGTGTGTGAAAAGGCACAGTGTCAAATTACTGGTGTGTTATAATGAACAGTACATGCGCACTGTACACACACGCATACAGACACAAAATAAAATATATTTTACATACACACATGGTCACAATGTTATAGTAAAAAGTAAACGCATGCACGGATGATGATTATACTAGTGAGAGACAAGCACTAAGACCCAGCAGGGGAGACGATTACTCACAATTCCACAGCACAAGAGAGAGAAAAAACATCGGCTCTGTTGTGATTATGTGACGCTCGGCATCAAAACAAGAAGCGCATGTGTGATACATGATACTCGTAAACTAAGACTTATTCGTTTTCCAAGTCAATATATAAGCACATGTAAAACCAGCTAGACTTTTAACTGATCTGTTTCATCAGTTAAGCATTCCATTCCTGACAAAATCATCATGAAATAAAGTGCACTGATGATTCAAGAATTTTGTTCACGGATTTAGTTTCTTCCATTATTACTAATCACTACACACACGATCTCCTCAGCTCTAGGGTTAGAGAACTTTTTTAAAAACAAAAATAGGAACAGTCCTACCTAAAGATGTGGATAAAACAACAGATTTAGATGAACACTGAAAAAATAAACGCGTTTTGTGACTAAGCAGAAGAGGCAGAGCCAGGGTTTTATTACGCGCAGATCCGGCCAATCACAATGCCCGAGAGGAAACCCGTTTGATTCACCATTCAACAAACTCCGTGTGCACTTCATGTGCACCAACTTTCAAATACACTCCATTTGAGGGCATAAGTTCTTCTAGTGGAAGAAGCCCTAGCACTTAGAATAGTCTCAATTACGCTGGCTGGAAGACAAGCATCCTTGGTTTTCGATTATCATGCCGACAGTCTAACACCTGCAAGTAAACTCTGACAGAACACAACTTAAACCTCACTTTGTAACTGCGTCAGTAGCATGTGCTTCTCCTCTCAGTCTCTCTCCTTCTCCGTCTTTTTTTTCCCGCTATTCCTCCGCCCCAAACTTCCGGTTTTAACAAACATAAATAAATAAAAGCCTGTTCAGTCTTATACAATTTCTAGGAAATTATCTTCCAAAAATTAACAACTCTATAAAAAACAAAAGTACAAATACACATCTTGTACATTTTTAACCTTCAGCAACTTTCTATACCATGAACTTGGCATTTTTTAAAGCACAATAGGCAATATCTGTTGTTAACCATGTACTAGTAAGTCAATATGTAACCATATAAATCACATTTATTAATATTAAAACTTATTTATGCATTAATTATTTATATATCTACCTATTAATATCTGGGCTACATACTCTTCTTAGCGTTGTCATTATTACTCTAATAAAACACTTCACACGCACAACAAATGGAAAAACAAAAAAATCAAATCAATACACTTAACACCGAAACAAAAACACACACAGCTGAAACTGATTCAAGGCAGCCAAATCCAGTTCAGGGCGACACCACAAACTCGTCCAGGCCAAGCAGCAGTTAGCCTAAAAATCACAAAGCTACAACACTTTTACCTGTAGAAAGGCAATCTCAAGCACATGTCAGCAACAGGACTTAGTTTAACGGGCCATTCTAAAAGTAAACATGCTATCATAAGCTGCAGTATACCATAAGCAACCAAGCCAATATCGACGACATACCTGGATGCCGGTGTTCCGGGAAATGCAGTGTCCCTAGGTTTCCCCGGTAACGCGCAGTGCGCGTGTCGAGTTAAATCATGACGTCACTCACTACCTAACGCTGAGAGAATTTGAATTAAACAAATAACCTATGAGGTGGTTTGCTGGGCAAATACTGACATCACAACTAATTTTAATTCCTGTACATTAGCTGTGTGAAGATATAGATGTGATACTGATTTATTCCAAATATATTTAAGGTTATACTTTGTAATTGATTATAGCATGTAACTCAAGGGTAGAGTGTCTACTCGTGATAGTTAGTAACTGCTAACCACACTACTCTTTTTTTTTTTTTCTTGTGTACATATCAAACATATAGTACAGTGATTAGAGTGGCCCAGAAGGGCAAATCATCTTTCCTGTATATGTGTATGTTTTTTTCCCTTGCAAGTGTGTTTGTTTTTTCCTTTGTGTGCTTTTTCTCGTGTAAGTGTATGATTTTTCCTGTTTGTGTGCAACTACTTTTTCCTGTGTGAGGACTCTTTTTCTCCCGTACTTTGCAAGCTAAAAGCTAAAGCTAATGCGCAAAGGACTATGGGACTGAGGTCAAAATGCAAAACGGAACCTTGATGGTGTTATGCGCTAAAATGGCCCCCCGGCCACGGATTGTCCCACTACATAATCTCTATCGAATATTATAATAGAACATAAATTCATAGGTTTATGATTTACAAATCACAAATTACACCCAACAAATTTGATTATAAAATAAACAACATAAAAATCTGGGGCTAGGGTTTGGGGGGGGAGGCATTTTAGCGCATAACCCTGGCATGATT
The DNA here is from genome assembly GCA_030347435.1 of Clarias fuscus. Lineage (NCBI taxonomy): Eukaryota > Metazoa > Chordata > Actinopteri > Siluriformes > Clariidae > Clarias > Clarias fuscus. Next base: position 4,674,938 of record CM059208.1, read on the forward strand.
CTGAGCGTCCACGTTGTCCATGTTGGCCTCAAAATCCCATAGTGCCTTGTGCATTAGCTTTAGCATTTAGTTTGCAACTTAAACGAGAAAGAAAGTTCTCGCACTCAGGAGAGATGCTTTGCCTTTCTGGAGCACGTTTTTTCCCCCTTGTGGCGTATTATTTTTTCCCTTGTGAATGTAGTATTTTTTCCTTGTGAGTGTATTATTTTCCCCTTGTAAGTGTATTATTTTTCCTTTGTAAATGTATTATTTTTTCCTTGTGGTCTATGATTTTTTTTTCCCTTTCTACAGTATGTGTATGATTTTCCGCTCCTGAGTGTATGTGAGTGTGCTTTTCCATAATTTGAAAATTTTAACACTTTTGCATGATATTCTATTTTTTATTTTATTTTAGATAAACTGTATTTCAAATGTCACACTCATTGTTTATGTGTGCATTTTAATTATTTGGCAATTTATGATATTTATTTTTGAACATTCCCTTCATAGTACATAGCTATAAGTTGCTACTATTCATAAGCCTACAGTACATTTTTTTAAATAGTTGGTTTCTGCATTAAGCTATTAAACATGACACTTTGGTAATGTCTGAAGATCACACTTGAAGCATTCAGCTTGTGAATTTATTACAGATTTTAGCTTATCTTTACCATGAAACGTCAGGTCAGGTGAGATGGCTGGCCAATCAAGCAACATCATGGTCAGCGAAATAGTTGGTGGTAGTGTTTTACCTTAGGGGGCTTACACTCCTTCTGGAAGGTGTAGATGATCATCTTCTGGACAACTTGTTAGGTCAGCAGTCTTCCCCATGACCAAAGTGAGTATTTTGACATACTGGATTTCATGAAGGTGTAAGCAGTAATCATTTAAACGAAAAACAAAAACGTCATGAGCTTCATGGGTAATGAATCTAAAACTCGAGTTTACTTTTTGAATAACATCAAAATATTTTTTTGGAGATGCACTATAAGTAAATGTATGCAGAGGTGTTTGTTTTGCATTTGAAGGAGGCATTTGCTGCAAAACGTTTAAGAACCTCTGCTTTAACTGCTGAACATATGGTATTAATGTATTCACAAATACTATGGAATATGTTGTTTGAACTGAAACAGAGCTAATATGTCACTAATATCATTTCCAAGGCAGCATGCTTCAGTTAGCAGAAAAACATTAATGATGCTAAAATCACATACCGTATATAAGCCTGTAGCCTCACACACGGTGCAGTGATTTATACTGTATATAAGCCTGTAGCCTCACACACGGTGCAGTGATTTATACTGTATATAAGCCTGTAGCCTTACACAAGGTGCAATAATGTATACTGTATATACACCGTGTTCCAATCAATATGGTCTGGCATGGAGGCGATCAGCCTGTGGCACTGCTGAGGCGTTAAGGAGACCAGCAGCCTTCAACTCATCTGTATTGTTGGGTCGGGTGTTTCTAATCTTGCTCTTGACAATACCTCATAGATCCTCTATAAGGTTTAGGTAAGGTGAGTTGGCTGATCAGTCAAGCACAGTAATATCACGGTCAGCACACCAGTTAGTGGTAGTTTTGGCACTGTGGGGAGGTACTAAGTCCTGCTGGAAAGGGAAATCAGCATGTAATGCTTTAAAATCTTCTGGTAGACACTGTGTTGACTTTGACTTGATAAAACACAGTGGACCAACACCTGACATGGCTTCCCAAATCATCACTGACTATGGAAACTTTAGACATGGATTCTGTGCCTCACCTGTCTTTCTCCTGACTCTGGGATCTTGATTTCCAAATGAAATGTAAAATTTACTTTAATCTGAAAAGAGGACTTTGGACCACTGAGCACAGCTTCAGTTCTTTTTTTCCTTAGGCCAGGCAAGATGCTTCTAACGTTGTCTCTGGTTCAGGAGTGGCTTGATACTAGAAATGCAACAGTTGTTGCCCATATCCTGAAGACATCTTTATGTGGTGGTTCTTGATGCTCCAGCCTCACTCAAATTCGCTCTCAGCTCTCCAAGGTTTTTGAATCAGTTTTGTTTGACAATCTTCATAAGGCTACTAAGGTACTGAACTAGACAGAGAGATACACTGTATTTATTCTCTCTGAATAGTAATTTACTCAAATGCTAAATTAAATATTCTAATATATTAAAATACTGGATTTTTGATTGTAATGAGGTGTAAGCTCCAATCATCAAAACAAAAAAGGCTTGAAATATTTCACTTTACATGTAAAGAATGTGGAAGTTCTGAGAGTTTTACTTTTTAAGTTAAATAATGAAAGACAATTATATTTTTAACAATATTCTAAATTTCTTAGCAAAGCTTTATGGGATGCCTTTTTGTATTTGTATTGAGTAAATTGGCAAAGTAATGTGAGTATGCTTGTGGTGTAAAGGTATGCAAAGTTCACTGCATGGGGTGTACCCTGTTTTAAAATCATGTTTGGTGTGGTGATGTGAAATAAAACACATGAAATTTTAACTTCTAAACATCAAAAGTTTCTAACTGTATCACTGAATTCATAGATAGATAGATAGATAGATAGATAGATAGTGTGCGTCTGTGTCCTGCCCTCATTTTGACCTGACATTGATATATTTTATGGGTAAATGTGTTACTGTGCTACACTAACACTGTCCAAACCTGTGTACTTGTTACAGCTAATCGACTATATAATGCTTTGCAATTGGCAGGTGAAGAAAACGCTGATGGAGCTTCAGCACCTTCTCCGAAAGAACACTTCATGATGGAAACGCACTACAGCACCAATTCCCACCAAGGTAATCATTTTTACCATGCAACACCAAACTTCCACAGCTTCATATTTGTCCTTTCACACAGCACAGTTCCATCTGATTGTTCATTTTCAAAAAATTACCTCCTCAGTGGTACTTCCTGTCAGTAACTGCTTGTCGACTGAGTTTAAAAACACAAGTACGACATTCCCCTGATTTAGTGGGAAGTCATGGAGGTGACTACTGATCTGTATGAGGTATACATAGCCTGTTTCAGTAGGATTTTGCTGTAAAGACCCCATTTGTCAGTACACACACGTGTTATGATCCCCAATTTTTCACTTGGATATCAGTAAAAAACAAAATTCTGATATATTCTCTCAGATTAAGATTTGAACCTCATTCTCAAATATCTATAGCAGAACTATGAATTAAAACTTAAGAGGATGTGGTCAATAAAGCTTTCTTCACTCCGAGGTCCAAATTTTATGTTTGTGTTAGGATTCTTTCTATATTCCAATAAACATTCTATGATTCTATATTTTTAAAACAAATTAATAGCATTTCTATAATATTTGTAAATTTTCTGTAACATGTGGACAATTTGATGATGCAAAGGTTATAAATTGAGTTGCATTTCAATGAGTAAAATAAGTATTTGATTCCCAAGCCAAACATGACTTAGTACTTGTTGGAGAAGCCTTTGTTGTCAAGCATAGAGGTAAGACGTTTCTTGTAGTTGTTTACCAGGTGTGCACACATCTCAGGAGGGATTTTGGTCCACTCTTCTTTGCAGATCTTCTCTAAACCTTTTTCTATAGGATTATTGTCTGTAGACTGGCTAGGCCACTCCATGACCTTAATATGCTTCTTCTTGAGCCGCTCCTCTGTTGCTCTGGCGGTATATTTTGGGTCATTGTCATGCTGGAAGACCCATCTTCAGTGTTCTGGCCGTGATAAGGAGGTCCTCATCCAAAATTTTATAATACATGGCCCCTCTATGCCGCAAAGTCGGCCTGTGCCTTTACCAGAGAAACAACCCCAAAGCATACTGTTTCCACCTCATGCTTGACTGTAGTGATTGTGTTCTTAGGGTCATAGTCAGCATTTCTTTTCCTCCAAACACGGCTAGTGAGCAAAGAGCTCAATTTTGGTCTCATCTGGCCAGAGCACTTTCTCCAAATCCTTCTCTGAATCATTTAGATGCTCTCTGGCAAACTGGCAATCTTGCGGACACTGCTGGATTTAAATCCACGGCACTGTATTGTGTTGTGCTTATTTCTCACTGAAATGCAACTCAATTTTTAATCTTTACATAATGTTTCTTTTCTGTTTTGTGATTGATATTCTGTCTTTATCCTTTAAAATAAACCTATGATAAAAATTATAGACCTTTTATTTCTTTGTAAGTGGGCAAACTTACAAAATCTACAGGGTATCAAATAATAATTTTTCTCCAATGTATATGGATCTGTCCAGTCCTCTTTGTTTCAATTCAATTTTATTTGTATAGCGTTTTTAACAATGGTCATAATCGCAAAGCAGCTTTACACAAACAAAAATTATGGAAATGTTTATAAAATGTGTATAAATCAAAATGATCAGATTATCCCTGATGAGGAAGCTTTTCAATTATTTTTATATTAATTACTATTGTCTCCCTCATTATTGCTTGTTGCTTTTTAGCAGTACCAGCTTCATTGCTTTTATGCTTTTATGCTTACTTCCGGACATCCTGGGCTTGCTGCACTATTGTACTCTACATAACAAGACAGGATCAGTCGTGGCCAAAAGTTTTGAGAATGACACAAAATAGTTTTCACACAGTTTGCTGCTAAACTACTTTTAGATCTTTGTTTCAGTTGTTTCTGTGATGTACTGAAATATAATTACAAGCACTTCATAAGTTTCAAAGGCTTTTATCGATAATTACATGACATTTATGCAAAGAGTCAGTATTTGCAGTGTTGGCGCTTCTTTTTCAGGACCTCTGCAATTCGACTGGGCTGCTCTCAATCAACTTCTGGGCCAAATCCTGACTGATAGCAACCCATTCTTTCATAATCACTTCTTGGAGTTTGTCAGAATTAGTGGGTTTTTGTTTGTCCACCCGCCTCTTGAGGATTGGCCACAAGTTCTCAATGGGATTAAGATCTGGGGAGTTTCCAGGCCATGGACCCAAAATTTCAACGTTTTGGTCCCCGAGCCACTTAGTTATCACTTTTGCCTTATGGCACGGTGCTCCATTGTGATGGAAAATGCATTGTTCTTCACCAAACTGTTGTTGGATTGTTGGGAGAAGTTGCTGTTGGAGGGTGTTTTGGTACCATTCTTTATTCATGGCTGTGTTTTTGGGCAAAATTGTGAGTGAGCCCACTCCCTTGGATGAGAAGCAACCCCACACATGAATGGTCTCAGGACACCTCTTCTTCTCCGGACAAGCCTTTTTCCAAATGCCCCAAATAGTCGAAAAGAGGCTTCATCCGAGAATATGACTTTGCCCCAGTCCGCAGTCCATTCGCCATACTTTTTGCAGAAGAAGAATGTTTTTTTATGGAGAGAAGTGGCTTCTTTGCTACCCTTCTTGACACCAGGCCATCTTCCAAAAGTCTTGGCCTCACTGTGCGTGCAGATGCGCTCACACCTGCCTGCTGCCATTCCTGAGCAAGCTCTGCACTGGTGGCTCTCCGATCCCGCAGCTGAATCCTCTTTAGGAGACGATCCTGGCGCTTGCTGGACTTTCTTGGACACCCTGAAGTCTTCTTAACAAGAATTGAACCTCTTTCCTTGAAGTTCTTGATGATCCTATAAATTGGATTCAGCCTGACATAATGATCTCCAGCCTTGTGCTCATCAACATTCTCACCTGAGTTAACAAGACGATTACTGAAATGATCTCAGCAGGTCCTTTAATGACAGCAATGAAAAGTAGTGGAAAGTTTTTTTTTTTTCGGGATTAAGTTAATTTTCATGGCAAAGAAGGACTATGCAATTTATCTGATCACTCTTCATAACATTCTGGAGTATATGCAAATTGCTATTATAAAAACTTAAGCAGCAACTTTTCGCATTTCCAATATTTATGTAATTCTCAAAACTTTTGGCCATGACTGTACACTACACCACAACCACTTACAGTGGATGCACACTGCACACATGTGACAATGTCCAGCATGAAATCTAACTTCTACGATTGAACATGCGCAAACACAACTCAAATGTTCGTATGTTGGGGATTTACTGTACTGCAGGGTCTAGATACAGCTGTCACCATATCTGGACCGCGATCTGCCATTTACTCGCGCACCTCAAACAGAGCCAAACAAGTTTGCTAAAAGCCAGGTGAAAACAGTGAGCACATTTCCCCACTGTATCTCATATGATAAGAGCGGCCTCGATAGAAAGATATTACTGATATTACTGTTAGATGTCGCTAAAGACATGCCCAAGTATATGCCCATATACGCAGTTTAAAAAATGGTAAAAATCTAAAATGCTGTCAGGCATTAGTTGCATGTGGTTTGCAAAATTGTTTAAGTGATTTAATATATACTTTTAATCAAAATAAGCAGTTCATGTTTGGTTATATAGTTTTGCTTAAATAAATCATTTTTAAAAACCTATACTGTCCGTTTTTTTAATTTGGTCTAAATAAAATCGGATATTCAATTTAGGTTTTAATGCCATTCTGAATTTAAATGTAATAAGAGATGTTAAATATTATTTGTTACATGTTATTAACGTGGGCTTGCTTTTTCTTTTCTTTTTTTAGAACAAACTGTGACTGACATCTAACCATCCAGTACTAAGGAGCAAGAGGAAGATGAGAAGCATTTAGTTGGAAGCCTCAATTCTGAGGAAGCATTGTTATGACTGTTTCAAATTTAATTTTGTGCCATCATTGCCATCAGTTATATTTAAATGACTTTAAATACTTGGTTACATTTGCTCAGTTATTTAAAGTTGTTAAGTTTAACAACTCTCATCAAGTGGTATGTCCTATTTAGTAGCACTTACCTTAAATTGTATTTAATGAGCATTTTTCACTAAAATAACTACTTTCCGGTGCATTTGTTTAAAATAAACCCAAGAAATCATTCAAATAGATTCTTTGACAACATTTTTGTTTTTTATTTTGGGTAAAACTTTCTATAACAGTCTTGTATATTGTGTTTTAAGATTGTCCCCAAAGTGGACCATAAGTCCTGAAACGTCTGCAGAACCAGGTTTGTGTGTGTGTTCCACTTTGTCCCCATTTGTGACCTAAATAATACATGTCCCCAAAGTGAAGTAAAAGTTTCAGGTGTTTAAAAAAGTGTTTTATCAAAAATCCTGAGTGATAGTCTTTTTCTATGGCTCTCAAATAACACAAATCAGTGTTTATTATTTCAGTACTCCCTCTGGAAAGCAGTGTCCTCAAAAGTAGTAAATATGTCATACGTCCCCATTTTCCTTCTATGCCGGTATGTGTGTGTGCGTGAAGGTAAAGTAAGAAGAGAGGAGGAATGGGGGAGGTGAGAGCAGGAAGAATGGGTCACACACTCTCTAATGACACTCCCGCCTGTGTACACACACTAACTGAATCACTGCTTTCTGACAGAGAGAGACTCTGGATCGTTAACATGGAACTTCTCTGATGAAACTTGCTTTACGCGGGAACACACACACACACACACACACCTGGTCACAATGTTATTGTTAACAGTACATGCACGCACGGATGATGACCATACAAGTGACACACACGCACTGAGACTGAGCATGGGAGAGTATAACCCATAGTCCCGCAGCGTGAGAGAGAGAGAACCATTGGCGCAGTTGTGATCATATGATGCTTGCCAGACAAAGTGTATATATACTCCTCATATATCAAGACCTCGCTCATTTTTCAAGTTAAAATTTATGTAAAAAATTTAGCTTGTCTTGCAAAACGCTGTATTCATTTACAGTTTCTAAGACAATTTTTGTTTAGAAAGGCCAGTGAGGAGGCGCATAATGAGCCTTTCAGATAGGAAAGTGTTACAAGAAAATAATTTGAAGACAAAAGAAACATACGTATTTTTTTGTAGTTTATTCAGAAGACAGTTAACTGACAATAAACAATATACATAACCTACTCGCTTACATAGTGAAATGAAAATGTCCAGGATTGAGTGGACAGGGAAAGATATGATCTTGTACACAGACGGCAAATTAATGGTATAAATATGGATGTGCAAAATACAATAAAAAAGGGTGTTAGTTTTGGAAAACCCCACTTTTACACCCTATACACAGTCATAGATCATTGTGCCTCTCTCAAAAACAGTTCCTGGTCAACTGAATGCACAAGTGAACATCGCATAACTGGAATTTCCATGTTTTTTTGCTGCTTACCATACGCTGCTTTACAATGCACACAGACCCTGTGACCAGCAGTGACAGCATTCCTGTCACCCAACATCAATCCATGTGCTGGTTGTGCGCAGTCACAGGTGCAGACAGAGAATTACCGTGTGTCCATCCACTTTAAAAATACAAGAGATCCATCCCGAATTCAGACCCCAGTTGTCGTCCAGGTTCCCATGTGGGCAGGAATCTCAGAGTGTCATCATCAGTCTGTGTTTTCTATAAAATAGAGATGTGCTGTCTGTATCTCAGTCTGTGTCTGTTTGCATTTGCTTTCTATCAAACAGGTGGCTGATAATTTTCACTGTCACAACTTAAAAAAGAAAAAAACAACATGAGCGTGATAAGACACTAAAATAAACTACTGTATTATCTGATTCATTATCATCAATCACTATGACCATGCATATAGACAACACAAGCTTTTTTGATGACATACAATAACTTAAACTTTTTTTCATAACTGAATATCACAAAATCTGTAAGCTACATAAGGCAGCATTTTAGGCACCGGGAGCTAAAGTGTTTGTGCTAAATAAGATTATAGACAGCAGTGTTATAAGCTAACCAAAAACTGAACCAAATAGCTACCATAAGCTGAAGCTATGCAAAATGGTGTGAAATACATTAAAACATTTACACCACAGCTAAATCTGACCACAACTGTAATCTACACAAGGCATTAGTTTAGCCATTGGAAGCAAACATGTTGGTGCTAAGCTACTTAAGGCAGTATGTTAGCATATGTTATCCACATGCTAACCTAAACTATGTAAGTGCCATTGAAAGACAATATTACATATAATTTGGCCAACACTAGCCAAAATGAGATAAAATAAAATGTGAGTTTTATATGATCAGAATAAGTTTTATATGAGACTTAAGTTACCCAGCTGGCTTAGGTCTCCTCCGTTTTCTGTCGGAGTCTCAGCATTGTTCAGAGAAAAAGCTAAACTCCTCCCACTATCCAGAACATACTGTAGAGCTTCAGGAACCTGTATAGTGCACGACATCTTCCACACGGGCAGGAAACTCAGGAATGTGTGTGTGCGTGCGTGTTGGGGACATGGCCCTGTAAGTAGATTACTCAGACTGTTTTCCCTGGAAATAGTGTGTGTGCGTGTCCTGTCTCTGGTCATTATCAGATAATGAAGTGAACCAAAAAGACTGTGCCTCTGCTTGGATTCATATGGATTACATGAACTGAGAATATTTATTTTTTCTTTTATATTTAACTTGCTTTATTTACCCTTTAAGATTTCCAAAGAGTTTTTTCTCATGTTGGTGTGTGAAGTATTCACAGAGTTTCAGTAATTTTTTTTTGCGTGGAAATTATGATTATTATTATTGTTATCATTATTATTATAGTGATAATGATAACAGTGAAATGTGACCAAAATGTTTAGTGGATTGTTATTTAGTCCTGAAAAAAAGTTGTTTCCCATAAAATATCAAGAAATGTTGTGTAAATTTCATCTTCTGGATTCCATGGTAGTCAGGATGGGCTGAATCATACAGTGAATCAGAGAGGGGTGTGATTTGACTGGAGATGCAGAAATAAGCCGTAATCTTTTTTCATTTGTAACTCTTTTGTAGATACATTTCTAATTTCTTTTAGTTTACTGCTATTAGTCTTATTACCAATAAAGCAGATCTCTGGGGGCCCCTAAAGGGCATGGGCCCTTAGAATCATCCTAACCCCCCCCCCCCCTCCCCCCCACACACACACACTTAGCGGTGTCCCTGCTTAGACACAGACTCCTCATTTGTAAGTAAGTGAGAAAGAGCGAGAGACATTCATTCAGGTTTTTATTTAATTACATTTTTTCTTTACTTTTTCATTATTATTGTTTTTTTAACCGATACAACAGCCATACAACTCAAATTGCCCTACCACATGCATTGCAAAGGCCAATCAACAATATTTACTGTGTACAACAGATTGCTTTATATTTTGCTTTTATATTTTCCAAAGCTTGTTTTTGTTTGCTTTCTTCTAGGCTACTTATTTTCTAAATTAGGCTAAATTGCCAACAGCATGATTAAGCACCAGAAAAGTGCATTCACTGCTAAGTGATGTAACCACTGACCAACATAATAAAAAAGTACCCACAGTGCATATATAATTACATCTGCTGGCATCCCAATATACACATTGCTGCACACTCACTTTAGAAACTCCCAGGTTAAAAACCAAAAGTTTGCTGGGGAGTTTGAAAAGTTTTGTCCTTTTTCAGATGTTTGGACAAAACAAATTAAATAACAATAGATTTATAACCAGTGGGCATGCTGAGGTACTTTTATGCTCACTACAGTTTTAAAGAGTGATTGAAACAGGCCCATAGAACTGTGAATCACTCAATATTTATTTCATTTCTACAGTAAAATTGTGTATCTAGAGACTCTGGAAAATCCTAGGAGGTTTTGTAAATTCACAAATGAGCACTTTATGAAAAAAATGTTTCTTTATGCAGGCCTTGCTTCCTTAAGAATATTTATATCAATTAGGCATTATACCTCAATCTCTGTTAAAAAGAACCCAATACAGAAATGAAACAAACTATTTTAAACTGGTGAGATTCCAGGAGGGTTAGCAAATATGTATTTTACATGCATGACAAAACTGGATGAACTCCAATAGATAGATAGATAGATAGATAGATAGATAGATAGATAAAAAAGTAAAAAAAGATAAAGTAAAAATTGAAATTATTATTATTATTATTATTATTATTATTATTATTATTATTATTAATAAAAAAATAATTAAAAACCTGGAAGGATTGTGTTGACTCTTCAACTTTGTGGAAGAAATGTGGTCAGAAAAAAACATAAATGGAGATCATTTAAATGCTTAGTAAAGATAATAGTAAATGACAGTAGAAATCACAGCCATGTACAGTATAATAATAGTGAAAGTAAGAGAACACACAAGAACTCATAGAATTGGGAGCAAACAACTTTGCATCTATAAGAAAACAACTTAACAGTGAGACATAGTGGGGGAAAAAAAACATCCTTAATTTGCATAAAGATTGGACTTTGGAGTCATAGAAAAAGTGCCATGTGACCTGATGAGTCCAGATTGAGCCTATTCCAGAGTGATGTGTGCGATAAGGCAAGAAGAGAAGCGCATGAAGCGATGCACCCCTCATGTATAGTGTCCACTGTACAAGCCTCTGGAGACAGTGTTATGATCTGGAGTTGCTTCAGTTGCTCAGGTCGAGACTCAGCAACGTTATGTGGCAATAAAATAAACTTCTTTCAAATACAGACCATCATAAACATCTGTTTCATATTTAACAGTAAATGAAATATACAATTAAGCGTGCATATTACCTTGGGCAAATGACGAATAGATAACATGTGTATACACATTTTCATTGTGTCTCTTGATTCGTCTAGTTTTCATTTGAGAAAATTGTTGTGTAGCCTTATGCACAGAGTCAGATTCAGCAGACTGCATGGACAAAGAAGATACACGGTGATAATAAAATATTAAATGTTAAAATATTTTATTTAATATTAAAAAATAATTCAATATATATTTGAGCTGGATTGAGGATTTATAGAGATCTTAAGGCTTGTATTTATCTGATAACCTAGAGGATTTTTTTTCTTTGACTTTTGAGAGTTTATGCTTTCTTTCTTCCTGTGTTTAACAAATATAATATTTATTACTTTTAAATTAGAGCTGGCAATATTAATGCGTTATGGCATGTGATTAATCTATACATTTTAACATATTATCTTTTTTAACATAAGTTTGACCCTGATGGCTTCCCATAATCACAGTGTAGTTACCTAACTGTTTGTGATAATGACACCACTAGGTGTGCCGAACTGGAAGTTTCATTATAAAAAGCTTCTAGATGGATGTTTTGATACTTTGAATGAAACGAAAACTGTGTGCTCAAACTACCTTCAAGAACTATCTTTACAATAAAACAATAAATCTAAGATGTGGGAGTGGTATCTCAGGTCACATTTGTAATGCAAGTAAATCTGAGAAAATTGTGATAAATCCTGTTTTTTTCTAATTTAAGATTTCTTTTTTTTATTTCAGTAAGGGTAATTAAAAAATATTTTTTATACATTATAAAACTGATTCTGTTAAAAACATTATGAAGAAACTATATTTTCCTTAATGCTTTATATATATATATATATATATATATATATTTTTTTTTTTAAATATATATATAAAAACATCTAATCAGAGAATGTAAACATTTATGGGGAAAAAGAGTCCAGTTAAATAGATACATAATAGTTACAGTTAAATAGTTACAGAACTGAGGAGTTCCTATAGCTGCTTGAAAACTGCAAGCATTATTGTTAGATTTCATTATTAATATCAATACTCAATACACTAAAAGCCATTTATTTGCCATTAGTTTTCAAATTAATTAAGTTTTCATTTAAAATAAGTGATTAATAACTTACTTCTTAGTTAAACAAAATACAAATATATTGATTTCTGTTAGAGAATAAATCAGAATAATTATTCTAAAATATAGATTTCAGATTTACCTTATTATCTTCTGCTGTAGAACCTAATCCAACACATAATAATAATAATAATAATAATAATAATAATAATAATAATAATAATAATAATAAGTAGTAGTAGTAGTAGTAGTAGTAGTATTATAGTAACAATTGAGTAATAATTGACCTGTTTGAGTTTTTCTGAGCTTCAGTATGATGAAGATCAGGACACTGAGAAGAATCACACTCACTGCACCAAACCCCAGAGTCAGCATGAAGAACACAGCAGGAGAGTCTGAACCTCGGAGAGAAACATTAAACCAAACATTTAGATCATTAACCCTGCATCATATTTTAATTTAAAATGTACAGAGATATATGTTCTCACAACTAACCTGATTCTTTACCCTCAGAAATGTGTATATTTTCTGGAAAATAAATAAATCAAAACATTAATTTTACAAACTAAGTCCTCTTAAGTTTTATTGAAACTATTGACTCTGTATAAATTTACCTTTCACTTGTAAAGAGGTCGAGTTGCTGAAGATCATTTCCTCACTGTAGCTGCAGTAGTAGAGTCCTGTATCAGAGACATTTACTGCAGTGATGGTGAGAGACGTGTTCTTGTCATGAACAGACATCACTATTCTCTCACTCTCAGTAAAGAAGTGACACGCTACTGATGGAGCCGACGTCCTAAATTTTTTACACCCCATAATAAGTGGAACTGAACCTATTATTTGTTTAAACCAAAAGATGGAACCCGTATTAGTCAGGTCATGTTGGCACCAAATAGTGACTTTATCTCCAACTTCTGTCTCCAAAGTTAAAGAGCACAGAGTCTCTGAGAGCAAACCTGCAACACACACCTCATTTACATTATTTATTAGTTATAATATTGTAACAACCTACATAATTCATTAGTTATTTTCATCTACTATATGTTTTTAGTTAAAAATTAGAAGTTGCACTCTAAAGTATTCAACCCCCATTGAAAATTAGTGTTTTTGGCCAAACTTGCAGCTGTTAGTAAACAATCAGTGAAAAGCTCAACACAACTAATATAACAAGTGATTTCTCCAAATTCAACACAAATGGCCCTTTTACCGAAGTCTGAGCATCATTAGATGTTTGACAACATGTCAGAAAGTCAAGAGATTTATATAACTTTAACTTTAACATAAAGTTAAAAGAAGAGTCTGTTGCCTTCCACAAGCAAGGACAAGGATATGAAAAATAGACAAGTTACTAAATGTTCCTAGAAATACAGTAGGAAGCCTATTTCACACGTTCAAAGTTAAAGAAATGTTGGCTGCACTATCTAGACGTGGCAGAAAGAGGAAGATATCAACTGCTGCTACCAGGTTCCTGAGGAGGCAAGTATTGAATAACTCTTGATTGATTGCAAAGGATGTATAGAAGGATTTGGTGGCAGCAGGCACTGAAGTTTCACTCTACACGATAAGGCACATACTGAATATTACAGGTCATTCCAAAAGTTGGCTCCAATATGCTAAAAACTATAAGACAGAAGGTTTGGAATTCTGTTCTACGGACTGATGAAACAAAACTTTAACTTTTTGGGCCTCTGAATCAGCGATATGTTTGGAAGAAAATAATGAAACATATGCAGTATAGACTACAGGGGAGCATGGTGGTAGCTCGGCAATACTCTGGGGCTGCTTTGCTTCCTCTGGCATTGAAAACCTGCAGTGGTAAAGAGCAAGATTGATTCAATCAAGTATCTTTGAAGAAGTGCCATGTGTGAGCAAGATAAAACTTCAGTGTCATTGGACCTTTCAAAAGGGCAATAATCCAAAGCATACTTAAAAGTCCACTAAGGCTTGGTTTCAAATGAAGGTTCTAGAATGGCTATCACAGTCACCTGATTTTAATCAAAAACAAAAACTTGCAGAAGGCAAACAAAAATCTTACTGACCTAGAGGCCATTGCTCGTGAGGAATGAGCTAAGAACCTTCAGAAACACTGCCAAAAGGTAGTATCTGGCTGTACATCAAGTTAGCAGTAGGTCATAATAGTTAAAGGGAGCTCTTGTAAGTGCTGAAGATGTTTTATTTCCAGGGCTTGAATAATTTTGAATACTGTAATAGTCGGTATAAAATAGCATTTTGTGTTGACTTTGAGAAACCACTTGTTATATTAGTTGTGTTGAGCTACTTAAAATACTCTTGTTTCACTAACAAACAGCTGCAGGTTAGTAATTTTGGCCACTTTTCAATGGGAATTCTAAAATTAAATAATTTTGAGTGCAAAAATATGATTTATTTTATTTTTATTTTTTTTTACTTTGACAATGGAACATTCTCAAGAACATTCAATCTTAAAATTAGAAATTTTTGGTATTTGCACATTTCTGAATAATTCAATATTTTAATTATTCATCCATGTAATGTATAATGTATATAAAGTGTAATAAGAATTTAGTAAATATATTATTAAGACTTACCCATGGCACAGAGAAACAAAGGCAGAGCTTTAACCTGGAGCATTGTGTATCAGCCGAGAGACAAAGAGGAAACGGTCTGATGAGTAAAACTAACTTTGGTTTATCTGTGTGTAAGGGGTGTGGAGAGAGATGCAACCAGACAACTAGAAAAAAGGTCCACATAAAGAAAAAAAAATTATAAGAAATACAAAAGCACATGTGATTTTGTTACAAACATGTGAAAAGTGTTTGTAATGCAATATTATTTGCAGCACACACATGAGTTTTACAAGAGAACACTTTTCCCTAAATTGAAGATTGTTGAAAAAAATAGATATGTATTATCACTTTGTCTTGCATTTCATCACAAAGTTATTCGACTTAAAGATGTTCATTCAAACACATTACCAGGTTCACTACAAACACACTAATGTGTAATTATAAGATGTAGAGTTTACTTTTTGAAACATTATAAAGTATTGTTGTGCTTTAAGAAACTATTATAAAAACATAGTGTTTATACGTACCTATGTTACAATATTATGTTAGTTGTACAGTAAGTGTAGTAATGGACTAATTTTAGAGCATGACAGGAATTGTTGCTGCCTCACAGCTCCAAGGTCTCCAATGTTTTTTTTTTTTTTTTTTTTTTTCTCCAGTAACCAACACACCAATTTAATTTCTGTCTTTATCAAACCTTTTTCTTCTTCTTCTTTTTTTTTTTTTTTGAAACAATGTGTTTAAATTTTGTGGGAAAAGTATTTTGCTCAGGGTTTACTGCAGCGCCATAGAATGACCTCCATTTAATTCAATAATTCAATTAATTTATCCATTTTAAAATACATGATCTGTAGAATCTAAATGTGTGGAATATGGTAAAAAAAAATGTTTCAATCTGTTTATATAATTAGTAGTGTGAACTGGCATACAAATATTGTACAGCAGTGAACATTCAGACAATATAAAAAAAAATTAAATAATAATAATAATAAGAAGAAGAAGAATAGAAAAAAGAAACATAATTTGTTTCGAGGAAGAAGATTTTTTTCTCTCAAAATGAATGAATGGGTGAATTGGTGTTTTTTTTTTTTTTTTTTTACCTGGAAATTCCTTTAGTATGCATATATATCAACATTTATTTATGTAGCACCTTACAGCAACCTAAGTTGAACCAAAGTGCATCACAGAATAAAAAGAAATTACAATAAAATGGCAATAAGATAGCAATAAAAAATACAAAACAAAAAAAAACCCTTAACATTATAAAATTATACAACAAAAATATCAAGAAACATTCTAAATAAATGAGTCTTCAGTTTTGTTTTAAACAAAGGCAGGTCAATAATGTGACATAGCTCAGGTAGAATGGTGTTCCAGACTTTAGGACCAGTCACTGCAAAGGAGCGATCACCCTATTGTTTGTACCTTGACCGAGTGGTAGGTTTTGGTCCTGTCTGAAAGAAGAGCAGCCAGTGGGTAAAACCAGATGAACCACAGGTGAGTTTGTCAGTTCTCACAGTTAAAACACAAGCATCATGCACGCAACTATACCATGTCTCAGGTCTGTGGTTGGAAAACAGTCAAACAAAGGCTGTCTGTATTCGAGCTACAGCTTGTGGTTTAAGAGATGGCTTCACATGAACTGAAAGAAAAGAAAAAGGAAAAATGTAGCTAGCTATAAAATAAATTTTGTTACTGCCCTCAAAAATTTAAGTACAATGGGTTCAGAAAGTAAGCAATTAGTTCATACTTACTTTTTAAATAATTTTTAGAACTTTTTCTAACTGAGTATTATTACAAGAGAGAAAGTGATGCAGTGCAGGATATAGCAAAGCTGTGATCTGGTCATAAGCATGAGGGTGCCTCCCAAGTGCCAACGGCAACACAGCCATGCTATGTCTGGCAATACAGCATGACCTCAAGTTCTGCAAACACCATTTTTATCAACAGATTATCATGTTTTTTTAATTTTATTTAACAAGTTATTTTGCCTTGTCAACACATATCCTTCTGTGACTGGTGAAACTAATTAACCTCAACCAACAGTTAGGGTAATTAATAAGTAAAACTTTTTCTTCTGGTACTATGTAGCTAAAAGGTGTAAATAAATCATGAAGGTGCATTAAAATATTAGTTTCATTTACTTCCTGGTTCAGGGGTTAATATCAAATAGCCTTAAATGGAAAGCTAGTGTGGGTGTACACTGTAAAAAATCGTATAAATGCTACAGGATAAAACCGTATTTCACAAAACTGGCGATAAACGTAGAATTTACAGTGAAAAACTGTAATTAGTTTTACAGAGTAAGACCTTAAATGTAACAGTTAAAAGCGTGAAAATATGGTTTATTGCAGTAAAATTTACGATATACTGTATTTATAAAAAGGAAAACATTATTTTGCCTTCAACAGTTCTCCATAAGCATTATGAATATGACATTATGCCTCATGGATGTAACATATAAACTCTCAGAGAAGGTATTTGTTACTAATATACTGAAGCATCAGTTTATATTTTACTAAAGCCTTGTTGATAGAGTTTAAAAATCTGAATTATATCTGTGTAGACTTTTTAAAAATAGAAAACTGGTGCATATGCACTACTACACTACTACACTCCCCGCACTATAAAACACAGCGTGCAAGTTGTGCAGGGGATGCGGGGAAACCGAGAAAGTGGCACGCAAGCGGGGCAATGGAACGCACACCAAGGACTTCAAAGTTGAGAATGGTATTCCACCCTTCTCATTGCCACCGCCTCTCACCAGCCTGTGCGCTGCCCACCAGACCTATGTAGTATGAGTTTGGCTACTCAGTAGTGCAAGTAAATAAATAAATGCAAGTAAAGAATATCTGAATTAATTCACCGTGGTTATTCATAATAAAAAATAGTGAAACAACGGCAATAATTGCATAGCAAGTAAAGTAGTGTAGTAGTTAGCACTGTTGCGTTTCACCCCCGGGGTCTGGGTTAGATTCCCGGGGCAGACCCGATTCCTGTCTCTGTGTGCATAGAGTTTGTCACTGTGTTCTCATGTTCTCCCTGCGCTTGGTGGGTTCCTCTAGGTACTCTGGTTTCCTCCCACAGTCTAAATACCTACAGATTAGGCTAATTGGTGTTCCCAAATTGCCCTTAATGTGTGTGCGCCCTGTGATGGATTGGAACCCTGTCCAGTGTGTACCCTACCTATAGGCTCCACCCCACCCCCCCTCCCTGCAACCCTGAATACAGGATAAAGCTATATAGATAATGAGTGAGTTCTGAGCTGTAAAAAAAAAGATAGAAATAAACCGTTATTATTACAACATAAATCTTTAAATTAGACAGTTCTGAGCTGTAAAAAACATGGTTATGATCCGTATTTGTTATAATGGAAACCCTGGATTTTGACGGGTATAAACTGTTTTTATAACAACATAAACATGTTAAGTATACAGTTATAAACCGTAAAAATAAACAATTAAATCCATAATAATAATTTTAAGGTGAAAGTTACTGTTAAAATATCAAAAAAGTTCTGAATACTCAAAAAGGTCTATTAATTTGACCTAATTGCAATTATTTAGGTTAACAGTACTCAATGTGTTTAATTACTTTGAGCATTAGGGTTTACATAATTACAGTGTATAATTACAGTGTCCGTTATTTTTTTCCAAACCGACTCTCTTTCTTTAGCCGATTCAGCCGTGTTGCTTTTTTCATTATTATTGCCTTGAAGTCTTCATATGCTGCATTAAAACATCCAACTCCGCCTCTGTGAAGTATACAGCTCTCTTTTTTTCACTTTGATTTTCCATTTTGACTCGTGAAATCGGCGATCCATTGAAAATGTCTTTATGTAGCACCGTGCACGCGCATTAACTCTGAGTAACCAGTAGGAGGTTAATTAAACTTCCTCTTCTCAGGGGTTTTGGAACCGACATACTCATGGTATGCGGGTTAGGGGTAAATCATCCCGGAGGTTAAGTTTTACCAAATGGTAAGTTAACCCAGCTTTCTGGAATACCCCCCTGGAATGGCTACTAAATACTCCTATTAAGAAGACAACATTCCTACAAGAGAGATGCTTGTGCTTTTTTTTCCTTACCTTGCTATGTGTAGATTTTCAAACTTAGCTGAGGTGCTGAAACTATTGAATTTAAAACCCCACCATGCATCAATGTTTAGTGTTTAACATGTTTTGTGTGCCGTGTGTTTATATTGTATTTTTGTAAATGTAAAAATAAATGTATACTGTAAAAATCCAAGATGAGTGTGGGGGATTTGGAATAGAGACAAAGTACTGAATAGAGTGCAAAATGTTTTATTAAACATTATTAAATAAAAATATAATAAAAGTAAATTTTGTAACAAAAGTAGCTGCCAAATAGGACAAAAAATATAAACATTAAAATGTAGCATATTTTTATATTTACTTGTACTTGCATAGCCAGAGGGAATGAAATTAGGACAACAGTTGGTCCATCATCTGCATCAACGTCCTATTCGATCTCTTGATGTTTCTTCCTCTGTATCTGTAGTCGGCGCTTCTCCATCTAAATCTGAGATTTCATGCAGCATTATGAGTCTCCTGCTCTTGAACATCAGGTTTTGTCTCTTTCTTCTGTTGTTAGCTGGTCTTTTTCTGCTGTCAGAGGTCTCAGTCTGTGTTTCCTCCAGTGAAAGTATAAAGGCAAGAAATTAGCTGAAAGTTGCAACCATAACAGCTTGTACAAATTAAATTTTTCCAACATTTACATTTTGTCACAGCAATCACAGATAACCTGAAACTGTGTGTGGAGCTTATCAGCATATCAGATTTTCAAATTCAAATTTTCAAATCAAATTCACATCAAATTCACATTTTATTTGTCACATACACAGTCATACACAGTACGATATGCAGTGAAATGCTTATACGACCGCCCGTGACCTTAATTTATTTATTTTTTACAAGAAATAAGGAAATAAATAGTGAAATAGAATGAAAATAGAGTAGTTTAAACTATAAAACAAGATGCCAGATACAAAAATAAAATAAAAAAATATATAGGAAATCTAAAAATATAAAATAAAAAACCTATAAAAACTTATGTCTGTACAAATATTGCAGTAGTTTTAACGAAAATGAGATAAGAGGAAATGTGAAAAAGTCCTTGAAGTGTGCAAATGTGCGTTTGCCCTAATTGTCCATTCTGTGTGTGCAAAAAAATGCAGAGGTGTTTTAGTCCAGTGTATTGGTCTGATTAAGAGACCGTATCGCCTGCGGGAAGAAGCTCCTCCTCAGTCTCACTGTATTGGCCTTGAGGGAGCGGAAGCGCTTTCCTGACCTCAACAGAGAGAACAGTCCATTGCTGGGGTGGCTGAGGTCCTTCATGATCTTCCTGGCCTTGGTCCAGCACCGCTTGCTGTAGATAAAGTGCAGGTCAGGGAGCTCAGTTCGGATGATGCGCTCAGCTGATCGCACCACCCTCTGTAGGGCTCGTCTGTCCTGCATGGTGCTGTTCCCGAACCAGGTTGCAATGTTTCCCGTCAGGATGCTCTCTATGGTGCAGGAGTAGAAATTCCTGAGCACCTTAGAGGGCAGTCTAAAGTCTCTCAGGCGTCTGAGGTGGTAGAGACGCTGTCGGGCCTTCTTCACCACAGTGTTGATGTGTGTTGATGGTGGTGGAGCTGGTAGTGGCCACACAGTCGTGTGTGTACAAAGAGTACAGCAGGGGGCTCAGGACACAACCCTGTGGGGCTCCAGTGCTGAGAGTAAGGGAGGCTGAGGCATGTCTGCCCATCCTTACTGCCTGTGGTCTCCCAGTTAGGAAATTAGATTAGATTAGAATACATTTTTATAATTTTTATAAGTGTCTCTGAGATGTGTTGGAGAATATACATGAAGGTTCTACATAAACTATCCCAGAGGAAAAGAAAATTAGAAAAGAGCTCTCAAAAATGTATCATTCATGTCTCCTAGACATATATGAGGTCTGTGTGAAACCAAAACGAGTCTATAGTGTATTTCTCCTGTAACTCATTTATTTCTCTAGAAAAAAAGATGCACAAAATCTCAAACAAGCCTCATTTTGAGTTTCAAAAGAGGTCTCTTCAAACTCTAAAACAATTCTCAAACAGTTCTCAACTTTTGTATCTCTTTTTAATCTCAACCAGAGAAATCGGAGAGCTCTATAGATGGACTCGATCTATTCTCTTCCCAACCTCATTACTGCATCTTATGCTGAGCTCAGAAGGAGCTCACTGAATTTTCAAGATTATTTTTTTTCTCTGGGATATCTGACTTTATTACGCACATAATATTTTAATGTTTAATTTAATTTGATTGATTGTAGACTTTATCCTTCTGGTATTACCCAAATGATATTTTTTTGTGAATACATTGAAGGCTGTAACAGGTGTGTGCATGTGTGTGTGTGTGAAGTTTGCATGTCTTCTCTTTGTTTGGTGGGTTTTTTCCACAGTCCAAAAACCTGCAGATTAGGTTAGTTGGTGTTCCCAAATAAATAGGAAAAGTGAACACATAAGCAGAGACTCAAATACATGGTCCTCATATTGATGAAGTTTCAAGACATTTAAACAGAAATATATAATTAATAAAAATTCTGGTTATGTAATACTAACAAAATCAAATATATCAATTTAAAGAATAACCATGTGCTTTATGGAAAATCGCACCATCAAAAATCTAACAATACCTTGGGAATTACTAGCTTTTACATAACACGTACAGTACACATTAAAATAGCTTATTACTACAGTCAAACATTTAGTCAATCATTATTAATCAGTTCAGAAAACTAAATGTAATGTCTGGAAAAGTAAAACTCCCTATACTCAATGTCTATACAAGCCAGAATCCCTATACTAAACACTCTAAAAAAAAAAACGATTCTGTGGTCTTGTAAATTTCACAGTAATAAAAAGGTTGTTATCTTAATAAAATCTCTAAAAATCACATACATGATTGTTTGAGTTAGACAAATTAAAACAAATGCCTAAAAATAAATTATAGTGTAAATTTAAGACCAAATGAATAGTTAAGTTTATTTCACACATAGAAATGAGCATTTGACTAACTGTTATATTTTTAACATGCACTTAATATTTTTGCTACATTTCAATAAAAGTATTTAGCAATGGAGTAATTATACTGATTAATTTCAAGTACTACAATCATCACTCATTCCAACTCAATATTCTTTATGTTTAACAACAAAAACTTAAATAATTGAGTAAATTGCCCTGCGCAAGTGCTCATGGGAAGTCTGGTGTAACATCAGAGACAAGAAGCGAGGACACACTGCTGTGGGAACGGACAAGAAGCATCTGGAACATTCCTTACAATTCCTGGTGAGTAACATGTTAGTGAAATAATGACTCTGTCTGCGTTCATACACAACTTTATCGTGTGTAAGTTACTGTTCTGAATCCTGTCACAGCCGCTCCAGAGCTAACGATAGCTAGCAATAGGCCATGTACAAATGTTCGTTGTAATTTTGCTTATTTGTTCCAGCCACCAAACAGCTAAAGCGCGGTTAAAACAGATACTTAAAATCTGTTGTAAAAGGAGAGATTTAATGTTCATGTGTTCATGCCGTGCTTTCCTTCGGGTTTCTCGCTGTAGGCGGCCGCGGTTGTGCCGCAATATTTGAATTTCTCCCGCTAAATGCGCAGCCAACCGCCACTGTAGCGAGGATATAAAACTAGCATGTTCAAATAATTAGCGCGTTTGTAACGGTCCACCTCACACACTGAACTGCGAGTCTGCGTGTTTCACTCCGACACTTTAAGGAGGAAACGCAGACCAAAGCAGGTATTAACAGCAGAAATGAGGTGCAGTGTCCGGGCTGTGAGTATTTAACATGATTAACACTGAGCACGCAGCAGTAGGAGACGTAAATGCATCAGCTGTGCGTCCAGCAGCAGTAACACTGCAGAGATCAGAGCACTAGAGGCCGGCAGTTTGATTAACTTGAGTAAAAAGTTTGAAGTTCTATTTTTTTTTTTTAACAAACCTATTCAGCATTATACTGATAGTCATAAGTACGTGAATGTATTTGAATGGCAAAAGCACAAATACTCCACAAACAAAACAGTATACTTAAACATTATTGAATTTGCTGTTGATGAAATAAATGTGCTAAGTACTGTACTAGTAACTAAAGCTGTGAAATATAAAGATTTAGTGAAAGTACAACCTTTCTCTCAGAATTATATTTGGGAGAAAGTAATATGAAATTAAAATATTGAAGTTGAGTGTTATGTACAGTATGTAAGTACAGTGTAAGTAAAAGAAACTAAAACTAATTAAAAAAATTTTTTGTGCGAAACGTGATATTTTCAATATCTCTTTCACAGTGCCAACACCACTAAAGAAGAGAATTTAGAATGGAGATAAAACAGGAGGTAAATGTCATCTTTTTAAAAAAGTTACACCATTGAATCAAAGATAAATGAATCTCAGTAAATGTAACTATTGAATCAAAGATAGAAATTAAAATAAGGCTTGAAATATTTCACTTAACGTATAGACGGGTATAATTTTTATACAAGGGACATTCAAGTCAAAGCGGGCCTTTTGACTGTGCAAAATAACAGAACACGCTTATTAGAGTAAAAGCTTCCTTTGTGCATTGTTCTAAAAGAGCAAATGCCATTGGTGATCAAAGCAGTTCTTTTTTTGTAAAAGCATTCCACTGGAATGTTCACCGGAATTTTACCAGCTATGGGCTATGTAAAATCAAATCAGTTTTGTCTATGTTTCAGAGAAGTCCTGCTTTGACTTGAACACCACTCGTAGATCAGTGTGATGATGTATATTAATACAAAAAGAGTATTGTTTTACCAGTCTGGTAGACTTCATAGTAACAGTCACACTTGTACTTACTTATATACTATAATTCCTTTTTTAGGTGCCAGCTTATGGGATGGCACTGTGAGCTCTGCACATTTGTTGCATCATCAAAAGGAACTTCGATCATTATTGAGTGAAGCATGGTACTGTTGGTCAAACATATTCAGTGTCCTGTCTTCATTTAGACTGTCATTGCTTCTTTAAGACCTGAGAAGGTCTGCACACACATTGTATGGATCCTACAGTTTGCAGGAAATTGAAGTGTGAAGGTATGTAATCTTTCAGATGTAAAATGTGACTCATTAGATTGTAACACAAAAGTCTATTTTCCACATATTAACTGTATAATACTTGTCGCAGAAGTATTGTTTGTGAGACTGTTTACTAATAAGATCAGTTCAGGGGTCTGTTCTTCGTACATCGCTAACTCAGTTAGCTGGATGTGATTGTTGTGGATTTGTCCTGATCTTGGATTTTCGTTCTTCGAAGTGCATCTCGCACTTGCTGTCATAGCAACATGTCCATAAGCATGTTGGACATGGTCGGAAGCAGGTTTATTTCATGTAAACAGAATTTACCTGGCGGGTTATGATTGGTTGAAATGGCGAGGTCACATCTGATTGGGTAAAGAGCATGACTGACTGACGCGGACTAACTCACGTGGGAAAAGAAAAGTATCTTGCATATATATGGATGGATGTATTTAAACATAAATACAGTATATGCATACATGTGTGTGTGGCTGTGGTCATCATTCATGTGTTAATATCTGTGTGTGTCTAATCATATGTAACATTCTAGCCCCCGATTGCGTCTATATAAGTGGAGGTAATTTTCTCAAATCTGTTGCAGTCATGTCTTGTCCGTTTATGAGAGAGCAAAGGGTTACTGAAGGTGTGAGGATTATATGCAGAGTTTTTCAAATTCCTCTTGTATTGCGTGATAGACATGATCCTTTAGCACAGCATGACAATATACTTCTTACTATACTTATTCTTGTACTTCACTTTTACACTGTAAACCCGATTAAGTTGGCAAAACTCAAAATATTTGAGGTAATCAGTTACATAATTTACAAGTAATTTTAAGTAAACAGAACTATCAATATTTGAATTTGTTGAACTTGTTGCAAATAAAGTAAATTCAATCCAGGGAATCGAACCCGGGTCTTTCGTATGGCAGGCGAGACACCTCCCACTGAGCCACCAGATTTAGATTTTAATTTGGTGGAACTTTAAGGTGACAGTAACTGTTACTTAAGTACTTCTGATTACTTAAAATATCAAATTTGTTCAGCTAACTTTAAATTAATACAAATAGGATTTGTGTGTATATGTAACACAGACAGCACTCACATATTTAATAATTATTTTAATTTTAAATTATCTTTAGTAAAGTTTGAAATTCTCCATAACCCTCTAATAAAAGCTCTTTCTTCGCTTGAGAAAAAAAATTTAGCTGCTCTTTTGCCATTTCGTCAACCAATCGAAGGGGTGGTGATCAGTGTTTCTACTGTCGATGCATATCGCCTTTTAAACAAACGCACGAACGCGCAATAATCCTAGACAACTCTAATCATCAACAGGTGTGCTCGCAGAACCGAATTAGCTGCATCGTAATTAGCACGATGATCTCATCTTAGATCTGTCAATTCATCTCGGGTGTTTCAAGCGACGTACAAAGAACGGACCCCAGCTCATTGTTTATGATCTTGTTACATATAATTTGCAAAGTAAACCAGGTTGAGTTTAGACTTCATGTATTGTCAAATTTGGCAAATAAACATTTAATTAAAATGGTAATGTGTGTGTTGTTTCTTTGTTCATAATTTGGTGTCATTAGATATATTGACCCGAATTAAAATACCCCTTGAGTAACGGGTAAATATAGTTTAACTATTTAAGTGTAACATATCAATTCTGTGATAGAGCAGTATGAATTAAATTCAGTTAAAATATATAGGAAATGTGGCACATTGTTTGTTAAATAATAGTCTCATTTTCAATTTCTTCTATCTTGCATTTCAATTATATCTACTCAATTATTTTACACATTTTCACTTAGGGTAACCACTGCATTAACTTCTGATTTTCATTACATCTACTCAATTTTGTACATAATTGTACTAAATATAGTTATTCAGGTCTACTTAATTTTTTTACTGACTTGTACTAAATTCATAAAGTATGTTTTAGATGATTTTGCAACTTTTATATTTACTCAATATTTTTAAGTTTAAAAATGTTTCACCAAAAAAACTGAGTACAGCAGTTTTATTTTTTAAAGTGAATGTAGTATATTTGAATGTTTGTATCTTGTGAGGCCCAACATTTTAGTGAGACAACACATTTGCCTTTGTGCAACAGTTGTGAGCTCACAAGCATTTGTCTGTGTATATGGCAGCAGCATCACAATACAAACTACATTATCTTTCTGTCACCTCACAGTTCAAATTTCAAAATAGAACTTTCAAGTAGTTCTAAACATCATTGGCGTTTCTGTTCAAATGTGAGGTCTACAGTGACAGTTGGTGTTTAATTTTGCAATTACCTAGTCTGGAGTTAACATTACATCTTTCAGTCAATGTCATAATGACAAAAGATGTGGTTTTATGCCATATCCCAGGGTATTTTATATTAAAAGGTGTAGTGGTTAACACATTTCTCCACAGGAGAAAAAGGAGCCATTAATAACTGAGATTATCTCCATTTCATCTCAAAGATGACTCCTGTCACTATATGTTCTGTCTCACCTGTTTCTCCTAGTGAATTTTAGGAGAAACAGACCAGAAATATATGATACAAAATAGAAACTAAACTGAGGTTAAAAAGAGAACTATCATTTTGTCTCCAAAGTTATAGAAGAGCAAGCTTTGAGCAGTAAAATTTTCCTCTGGGATGAGTAAAGAGTAAAGTAGCTCTAATAGCTACATAAGCACAACACTGGAGTTGATCACATTCTGCTCTTCTGAACAGTGAAATGATCTGAGGCCTTACAGTGAGCAGACATGAACATTCGAAGTTAACTTTGTTGTGAGCTAATGTGAAAGGATCAGCCTGTATATCTTATTATATGCATTTAAATGTTACCACGAGATCCACAGACAGTTACCTGGAGATGTGGTGATGATATGAGACTCTCTTTAACAGTGTTAATAACAGGAGTTAATAGTATTTAATATGAACTCACCGCTCACGCGCAGGCTCTCTGCTGGACCAGGCTCCACGCTGTCCGGTTCCGATGATGAAGGTAGATGTTGTCGTAGGTCAGAGGGGTTCCGACTCGATCACACTGGATGGTTTTTTATCTTATTGTTGATCTTTTCCTCACGTCAGTATCGCAGCGCGCGCTGTGTGCTGCACGAGCCGCAGTGTGTTTAACTCCGCGCGGCATCGCTCAGTGCTGCTGTACGCGTGCGTCTAAATACTCACAGATACTTCCGTAAATATCGGAGTTTTTATGTGTAGTGTCCGATTATCTCCGGATATTTTCGTCTGTCTAAATTTCTAGCAAATGCTATACTTCGGCATTACTTCACAGAGATTCTTCAGCAGCCACGTTTGTTTGTGTACGGAGTCGAACTGGAATTACGACACTTCCTCTTTTGAGCACGAGCACGTACTTATGTCCCGCCTTCCGTTCTCGGGAAGGTGTGAATCGTTCCCGAAACCACCTCTGCAATCGATCCAGCGATTCGTTCCCGAGCGCGGAACTGGAAACGGATCCGGGACCCCGGTGTGAAAACGCAGCGGATACAACAAGCTAAAACTCTTCTTCTCTTAGCTTAAAACTTAGCTTAGACACACTTCTTCTTCATTAAAAACCTAACATGCGCACACATTTCATTTATGCAGCTTCTCTCCTAAATGTATAAACAGGCACAGTAAAATGAGGCCACATTGGACACAATGCCTCTTCTTCACACACACACACACACACTCTGCTCTACACAGAAACTGGGGGGTATTCCAGAAAGCTGGGTTAACTTACCATTTGGTAAAACTTAACCTCAGGGTTGATTTACTCCAAACCCGCATACCATGAGTATGTTGGTTCCAAAACCTCTGAGCAGAGTAAGTTTAATTAACCTCCTACTGGTTACTCAGAGTTAATGCGCATGCACGGTGCTACATAAAGACATTTTCAATGGATCGCCGATTTCACGAGTCAAAATGGAATATCAAAGTGAAAAAAGCGAGCGGCAAACTTCACAGAGGCGGAGATGGAGGTTTAAATGCAGCATATGAAGAATTTAAGCCAATAATAATGAAAAAAAGCAACACGGCTGCATCGGCTAAAGAAAGAGAATTGGCTTGGCAAAAAATAACGGACAGAGTAAATGCGTGAGAGTATTAAATACCACATTTGACATCGGCTTCCCTTTTATTATACACTGGAAACCCTAATGCTCAAAGTAATTAAACACATTGAGTACTGTTAACTTAAATAATTGCAATTAGGTAACATTAATAGACCTTTTTGAGTATTCAGAACCTTTTGATATTTTAAGTAATCGTGAGTACGTAAGTAACAGTAACTGTCACCTTAAAATTCCACCAACTTAAACTCTATAGAGTGCTGGTGGCTCAGTGGTAAGTGTTTCGCCTGCCATGCGAAAGGCCCGAGTTCGATTCCCAACAACTGCCACAATAATTTATTTAAAAATATATATATATATATATATATATATATAGTTTACTTAAAATTGGAAACATCATTACTTTAAAAAATTGATTGATTACCTCAAATTATTTGAGTTTTGACAACTTAATCAGGTTTACGGTGTGTGTAAAAAGTGTTTAAGTGCCAGACATACTGTGTGAACGGCTCTACACACAGTTACCTTTCCCACATGCTCTGCGTCACCCACATTGTATAAAAAATGCCATGATGCAAAAAAAAAAAAAAACCCCGAAGTGCCACGTACACTGTAATAAGTTACATGAATTTTTTAAGTGATGATGTTTCCAATTTTAAGTAAACAGAACTGTAAATGTTTGAGTTTGTTGAACTTGTTGCAAATCAAATAATGATATGATGTGCTTTCACCACATCAGACAAGCCGGCCTGGGGATCGAACCCGGACCGTTCACATGGCAGGCGAAACCTTTACCACTGAGACACCAGCGCTCTATAGAGTTTTACTTGGTGGAATTTTAAGGTGACTGTTACTGTTACTTACGTACTCACTAATTAATTAATATATAATTAATTAATTAATTAAATAATTAAAATATCAAAAAGTTCTGAATACTCAAAAAGGTCTATTAATTTGACCTAATTGCAATTATTTAAGTTAACAGTACTCAGTGTGTTTAATTAATTTGAGCATTAGCAATATGCGGTTTCAAGAGATGGCACAAAGTATTCAGAACTTTTTGATATTTTAAGTAATCGTGAGTACGTAAGTAACAGTCACCTTAAAATTCCACCAAACACTTGAAACATTATCACTTAAAAAAATTATGTAACTTATTACAGTGTACATAGCACTTCGGGTGTTTTTGCGTCATGGCATTTTTTATACAATGTGGGTGACGCAGAGCATGTGGGAAAGGCAACTGTGTGTAGAGCCGTTCACACAGTATGTCTGGCACTTAAACACTTTTTACACACACTGTAAACCCGATTAAGTTGGCAAAACTCAAAAAAACTTGAGGTAATCAGTTACATATTTTTTTTTAAGTAATGATGTTTCCAATTTTAAGTAAACTATCATAAAAAAAAATTGTCCCAAAAAAGACTGTATTTTGGTTCCGGGGTTAAGCTCTCTCTCACGAGCATGCGCACTTGCAGGGTGAGGGAACCCCGATCATGTTTCGGGTCAGGAGGGCCGGAAAAGCGGAACCAGCAAAGGACTCGAGGTGGAGAGATGAGGAGAAACTCCGCAGTTGTGAAGAGAGGGTGTGATTGTTTGATGCAGCCAGTGGATTAATCTTTATGGATACTTATAATTCCCGTCTCATTCCATTTTCTCGTGCTCCCGGATTAGCCATCTTCTACCGGTGAGGCCGAGCCATCTCTCCCCGCCACCATTTCACTCACACAAACAATAACACGGATGCTGGACATTCATACATACACGCACACTCACACTTATATATATTTTGTAAATATTTTGTATATATTGGTTTCTTCTGTGCACCTTGTTTGTTTATCTTTTTCACTTAATACTTTGGGTTTGTTTTGGAATTGTTGTTGTGTCGCGTCGTTACTCGGTCCGCAAAGCTCATATTACACCGGAAGTAAATATTATCAACCATTATTTAGATTCGCAACCCCATAGCAGTGTAATTAGCTTAGTTTTTATATCTGAGCGCTGCATATTGGTTGCCCATACGTACGGGTAATCAGTTTTTTGGGGCATATTCTGGTGTGGTGTAGCTTTGCAGAGTAAGCAGGACGTTAAAATGGCTAAAGTTAATGCTAACGCTAGTAGGGCTGGCAGGGCCGACGGTAGAGTTAATAGCAATATACCAGAGGATGTAGATGTGGCATTTGGGACACGCCGTAACCTTACAGCTGAGAGAACTTCATTGATTAGTTCATTGTATATATCCGATAGACCTGCTAATGATGATATGGTTGGTCATATGTTTAATATGGATATTGTACACTCACTGCAAACTGAGCTAAATCAATGTTAAGAGGATGTATTGACTCTTTCTGGAAAAATAGACATTTTAGAACAGCGGTTTGGAGACTAATAACAGCACGATCAACAGGGAAACCAGTTTTTGGCGGGCAGTGGATGCTAGCTTATCAGAGATACATCTACATCTAGGCATTTGGCAGACGCCCTTTGTTACGATACTGAGTTTATTTGTTTTTTTGTTTGCTTTGTCTCTGCTGGTGGAGGGATGGGGGTGTATCTTCCCTTGTGTGTTGCAGGTCCCACCTTCAGTGTGCCTGCAATCTATTGGTTGCTGCCCTCCCTGTCCTTTGTTGGTCCCGCCTCCTCCCGGATGATTGGATGTCCAAGAGACTCAGAGGCCTACTTAAGGCCTTCAGACTACAATGCTTTAGACCATGTCTTTGCTTACTGTTTTTCTGTTGATCATTTGTAAAATTATATTGTGTATGACCTCGTGCTACGTTTCTGACTTCGTTTTTTGTGTTTGCCCTTCTTTGGTTCTGGTTGCCCGATTGTAAATACAATTTGTATATATTTGTACATAGTTGTGTAATTAGTGGCTTAGTAGGGAGTCGACGCCATTTTGTTTACACCCCGTTTTCTCTTGGTTTGTGGTTAGCAAGGGAGTAAGGGAAGAACTTTGTATTTATTTTTCTTTAGTTTTGGTGCAGGTTAGTTATTTCACTTTGGTACTAGGTAGAGGGCATTTTGTTTATTGTTTTGGCCTTGTCGGCTTCTGAATCTCACAGCCACCTTTTGGGGATTTGCTTGTTTACTGGTTGTAAATAAACACTAAGCAAACGCACTTTTGGTCTCCCCACCTTTTCCTTCTTTTTTTTTCTTTTCTTTTTCATTCCTGTTACGGCCCGACCTAGACCGGGGCGTAACAGAATTGGGGGCTCATCCGTTGCATTTTCTCGCTCTGTACCGTTTGTTTCAGTGCACTTGTGTTTGGCTGGTGGCATTTGTCTTTGTGGTAGGGGAGTGTTTAGTTGTTTTTTCTTAGAGATGGCTACAAAATTTAATTTCGACCAGTTTGTTATTTGTCCTTCAGTGGAGCATTTTGAAAGGTGCAGGAAGGATGACTTGTTGCTGCTTGCTGACTTTTACAGCATCTCGGTCCCACGGAGCGCAAATAAGCGTGATATCAAACGAATGCTTCAGACGGAGCTGATGAAACAGGGCATTCTCATCGATCCTACCGAGGTGGGTGTTACAAACCAGTCCGGTAAGTCTGAGGATTCAGCTACAGCGGAGGCTGTGGTCGAACCCAAGGACCCCGCACGCATAGATCCCGCGGTAGTAGGTTCACCACTGAATGACCCAAAGCTTGCGCTGCAATTGAAGCAATTGGACCTTGAGTTAGCCCGTCAGCATTATGAAGCTCAACTGCTTCAGTTTCGTATGGTGGAACTCGAGTCTCAGAGGGAAATTAAATTAAAGGAATTGGAGTTGGCGCTAAGGAGTAAGCCTCCTTCAGATTCTCTTGTTCGTGGCCCTCTGTCTCCTGTTCGTGCCTCATCCCCTGTACCTCATCCTGCACCTGCAACCCCTGTACAGGCCAGTGAACCGTCACCTGCACCTAGGGGATCTTCATCTGTAAGTTCAACTGGCTTTGATGTTAGTAAGCACATTGCTTTGGTGCCTATGTTCAGGGAAAGTGAGGTGGATACTTATTTCCCTGTGTTTGAACGTATCGCAGCCACTTTACAGTGGCCTTAAAAGCATCTGGTCTCTTCTTTTGCAATGCAAGTTTGTTGGGAAGGCACAGGAAGTGTGTTCTGCTTTAAGTTTAGAGCAGAGTTTGGACTATGATACTGTTAAAAGTGCTGTTTTACGTGCTTATGAGCTTGTCCCTGAGGCCTACCGGCAGAAATTTCGTAAACATGCCAAATCCGTCAGCCAAACATTTGTAGAATTCGCTCGTGAAAAAGGCGTTTTGTTCGACAAGTGGTGTGCAGCCAGTAAAGTCACCACCTTTGATCAGTTAAAAGAACTGTTACTATTAGAAGAGTTTAAAGATTGTATTTCAGACAAAATCGTTGTTTATTTGAATGAACAAAAAGTCTCGTCGCTCGCTGATGCTGCCGTTTTGGCTGATGAGTTCGTGCTCACTCACAAAACTGTGTTTTCGCCTCCTCGTCATGATATTTATCGTAGCCCTAAAGTTTCCGCTAGCCCGTCTAAGAATGGTAGTGAGTCCCGTGAATGTTTCTATTGTCATGAATCTGGTCATCTCATCGCTAACTGTCCTGCATTAGCTTGTAAGAACCGTCGTAAAGCACAGAACACTAAGAGTGTGGCTTTAGTTCATGTACCACCGCAGCCAGCTGAAAGTTCAGATTCACTTTCATCAGTGGACGCTGCTTTTGACCCTTTTATCTTGAGTGGAATGGTTTCGCTTTCAGACACAGATTCTGAGCCTAAGCCACTACGAATTCTGAGAGACACCGGTGCTGCTCAGTCGTTTATTTTGGAAGGTGTCTTGCCTTTATCTGACCAGTCTAGTTGTGGTGCAGATGTTTTAGTTCAAGGAATTGAACTTGGTGTGGTGAAAGCTCCGTTACATACGATTTATCTTAACTGTGATATTGTGTCTGGCTTTGTTAAGGTCGCAGTTCGTCCTCAGTTGCCAGTTAAAGGAGTTTCGCTTATTTTGGGTAATGATTTAGCTGGTGGTAAGGTTTTTCACTTGCCTGTTGTAACGGACGCTCCTGAGGTGAATGAAAGTGACGCGTTGTCACGTGAGTTTCCTTCTGTTTTTAGTACCTGTGTGGTGACACGCGCTCAGGCTCGTAAAATGAAGGATGCTGACGATATTTCAGATTCTTTCATATGTAGTGACAATCCAGTATTTGAAGAAGATAAGTTGTCCTCCAGTCCACATGTTTCAATTGAGGATAAGGCCTCCTGCATACAGGAATATGATTTTGCTACTTGGGGCGTTGGGCGAGAGCAGTTCGTTGCTGCTCAAAAATCTGATGTGTCTCTTTCTCGTTGTATTGCTGCAGCTGTAGATAGTGCTGAGTTACCTCAACACTCAATGGCATATTTCTATGATGATGGTGTTTTAATGCGGAAGTGGTCACCCTCGGATGTTAAGGATGAGTCAAGGGCTGTTTTTCAAGTTGTGGTTCCAAAACCATATAGAACACAAGTTTTGCGTATTGCCCATGACCATGATCTCGCTGGTCACCTTGGAGTAAGGAAGACCCACCTCCGCATTTTAAATCACTTCTTTTGGCCTGCCATGAAGTCTGATGTTGCCAAGTACTGTCGATCTTGTCATGTTTGTCAAATTGCAGGGAAGCCTAACCAGATTATTCCTCCTGCGCCTCTCCAACCTATACCTATTATGGGAGAGCCTTTTGAGAGGATTTTGCTAGATTGTGTTGGTCCCCTTCCTCGAACTAAATCTGGTAATGTGTATCTGCTAACCCTGATGTGTGCTGCCACTAGATATCCTGAAGCCATACCTCTGCGTAGCATCAAATCACGTGCCATCATTCGAGCACTTATTAAATTTTGCACCACTTTTGGTTTGCCCAAATACATTCAGTCAGACCAAGGTTCCAATTTTATGTCTACTTTGTTCAAGAAGGTTATGAACCAGCTTAACATTCGTCACCAGGTTTCTAGTGCCTATCATCCAGAGTCCCAAGGTGCATTAGAGCGTTTCCACCAAACCTTAAAGTCTATGCTCCGAACATACTGTTTGAACCATGGAAGAGATTGGGATGAAGGGATCCCATTAGTTCTATTTGCTATTCGTGATGCTGTGCAGGAGTCGCTTGGATTCAGTCCTGCAGAATTAGTTTTCGGTCATTCTGTTCGTGGTCCCCTAAAAGTGCTGCAGGAAGAGTTACTGTCTCCGAGTTCTGTGACAAATCCACCTATGAATGTTTTAGATTACGTGAGTTCCTTTCGCGAACGCCTACATGCAGCATGTGAGGTAGCAAAACGTTCTCTTGCTTCCTCACAAACTCGTATGAAGAATCGTTTTGATAAAAAGGCTGTTGTGCGTCATTTCCAAGCAGGTGACAAAGTGTTGGTCCTGCTACCAGTGCCGGGTTCTGCTCTCCAGGCTAGATTTTCTGGCCCATATGTTATTGATTCAAAGTTGAGTGATACAGATTATGTTGTAAAAACGCCTGACCGAAAGAGGAAATCTCGTGTATGCCATATCAATATGCTTAAACCCTATATCACTCGCTCCACCCCAGATGTCTCTGTCCCTGTTGCCATTTCAGCAACTGCTGCATCTGTGGAAGCATCACCCTATGAGTATTCTCCTGAGTTTGATGTCTCAGCTTCTAGGTGACGTGGATGATTGTGAAGCCTACCTTGATGATGTGGTAGTATTCTCTGATACTTGGGATGCACATATTCGTACCTTAAACGGTGTATTTTCACGCCTTCAGAAAGCTTCTTTAACATTAAACCTAGCAAAATGTGAGTTTGGTCATGCCACCGTTACGTACCTTGGTAAACAGGTGGGACAAGGTACAGTTCGCCCACTAGATGCCAAAGTTAAGGCAATTGCTGCATTTCCGGCACCAAAAACGAGAAGAGAGCTTCGACGTTTTCTCGGTATGGCAGGCTATTACAGAAGCTTTTGCAGAAATTTCTCTGATGTGGTTTTGCCTCTTACATCTCTCCTCCGTAACTCTGTCCCTTTTGTGTGGTCTCCTAGTTGTGAAGCAGCGTTTGAGTCTGCTAAATCGCTTTTGTGTAGTGCACCTGTCCTTTTTGCTCCTGATTTTTCCAGACATTTCAAACTTGAGGTGGATGCCAGTGGTACGGGTGCTGGTGCTGTCTTGATTCAGGAGGATGCAGATGGTATAGATCATCCTGTAAGTTACTTTTCTCATAAGTTTAGCCGTCACCAGTTAAATTACAGCACTATCGAGAAGGAAGCCCTTGCGCTTTTGCTTGCACTTCAACACTTTGAAGTTTACATTGGTTCCAGCACTGACCCCATTACAGTTTTTACAGATCATAACCCTCTCGTGTTTCTGCATCGTATGTCAAACAGCAACCAACGTCTCATGCGATGGTGTCTAATTGTGCAAGGTTTTAACCTAAATATTCGGCACAAGAAAGGATCTGAAAATGTAGTGGCCGACTCTTTATCTCGATGCTATGACTCAAATTGTGAACACGATGTTCACTCTTAAGGGAGGGGGTGTTACGATACTGAGTTTATTTGTTTTTTTGTTTGCTTTGTCTCTGCTGGTGGAGGGATGGGGGTGTATCTTCCCTTGTGTGTTGCAGGTCCCACCTTCAGTGTGCCTGCAATCTATTGGTTGCTGCCCTCCCTGTCCTTTGTTGGTCCCGCCTCCTCCCGGATGATTGGATGTCCAAGAGACTCAGAGGCCTACTTAAGGCCTTCAGACTACAATGCTTTAGACCATGTCTTTGCTTACTGTTTTTCTGTTGATCATTTGTAAAATTATATTGTGTATGACCTCGTGCTACGTTTCTGACTTCGTTTTTTGTGTTTGCCCTTCTTTGGTTCTGGTTGCCCGATTGTAAATACAATTTGTATATATTTGTACATAGTTGTGTAATTAGTGGCTTAGTAGGGAGTCGACGCCATTTTGTTTACACCCCATTTTCTCTTGGTTTGTGGTTAGCAAGGGAGTAAGGGAAGAACTTTGTATTTCTTTTTCTTTAGTTTTGGTGCAGGTTAGTTATTTCACTTTGGTACTAGGTAGAGGGCATTTTGTTTATTGTTTTGGCCTTGTCGGCTTCTGAATCTCACAGCCACCTTTTGGGGATTTGCTTGTTCACTGGTTGTAAATAAACACTAAGCAAACGCACTTTTGGTCTCACCCCCTTTTCCTTCTTTTTTTTTCTTTTCTTTTTCATTCCTGTTACGGCCCGACCTAGACCGGGGCGTAACACCCTTATCTAGGGCGACTGGATATTTATATTTATCAATATACATCTGAGCAGTTGGGGTTAAGGGCCTTGCTCAAGGGCCCAACAGGGACAGCTTGGTGGTAGTGGGACTTGAACCTGGGACCTTCCGAACCGTAGTCCAATGCCTTAACCACTGAGCTACCCCTGACCACCCAATAGAGCTGGAGAGCTACTGCCAGGAAGCCCTAGAGAAACTGGAGAGGCCTGTGACTGACTGTTTTTAAAGGTGGGACAGTATATGGGCGAAGCAGATGAAGAAGCTGCGTCTCGCTAATGCGCCCACCATCCACAGGTCACAGGCCTACATCCCTGCATCGTCACCCTCGCCTGTTCTACAAACACCCTGCACTCCAATCCCTGCGGCTGAGTAAAGAGTGCATCACAAAAGGAGTCATACATCTGATGAAGTTCGTCCTTCTGTTCCCGCTGTTCCGGTCCAGGGGGGGTCCCAACACAGCCGGGGGAAGGTTAAAGACGGAGCCCCCGTGCACACTTCTACACCGTCTCTGGCGGGACCCTCCCCTGCACAACCCCACTCTACACCCTCGCATCTCTACTACGCCCTCCCTCCGAAACAGATCCTCTGCAAAGTACCTCTGAGGAGACCGAAAACCCTGCTAAGATTCTTAGACAACGCCTGGTGGTCCACCATTCGCAAGGACGTCTGGCAGTATTTGCAATCGTGCGAGGTCTGCCAAAGCACCAAGAGACGGGTTAAGGGAGCCGGTGGTCACCTGAGATCGGCCACGCCCTTAACTCCGCATCCCAGGAAGCCAGGGGGAAAACCCTGGAACTACCACCCAGCAAACCTCCCACGGTACCGTAGGACTGGCCTACCGACCAACCATCCACACCAGACCAGACATCATATGTAGCGCAGCCACATAATGGGGTTGTTGATATAGGCCACATGTAGATGGTAAATAAATATAAAACCACCGGGCCGTATCAACTACCCCGATATGGTTATATTGTCCCAAAAAAGACTGTGTTTTGGTTACAGGGTTAAGCTCACGAAGGCCGGCATAAAAGCGGTACCGACAAAGGACTCGAGGTGGAGAGATGAGGATACGCAGCGCTATTACAGAGAGAGAGAGAGAGAGAGAGATTGTTTGTTGCCACCAATAGGATTACTTTTCCCTGGAGGAATAATCTTTCTGGACACCTACAATACCCTTTCTTTTCGTTTTCTCGTGCTCCCGGATTAGCCATCTTCTACCGGTGAGGCCAAGCCATCTCTCCCTGCCACCATTTCACATACACAAACAATAACACGGACGCTGGACATTCATACATAAACGCACACTCACACTTTCGTTAATTTTGTATATATTTTGTAAATATTTTGTATATATTGGTTTCTTCTGTGCACTATGGTTGTTTATATGTTTCACTTAATACACTTTGGGTTTGTTTTGGAGTTGTGTCGTGTTTTTACTTGTTCCACAAAGCTCATATTAAAGCTATATTAGCTTTAAGATACAACTAAACACTGTTAAAAAAAATAAAAAATTCATGAAGTGTAAAATTTCTCATGCTCCATTCACTACCATGGGAAAAGACAGAGTTAAAAACTGTACTACAGATGGCCAGAGAGACATTATAGATTAACTTTTTAACTTTCATTTCTACCTGTTAGCCTATCACTCATACACACACAATAAAATGTACACACTAATAACACACTCCTTCACTAAAGAGACAGCACTACACATCATCAGAGAGGAACCAAACTCCTCATGGGGAAACATTCCACACAGATTATTTGTAGCCTTAAATTCATGATAAAAGCTTGAAAATTCTCTCTCTCTCTCTCTCTCTCTCTCTCTCTCTCTCTCAGAGAGATCTGGAGATTTGCATCATGGATGTGAAGCCGACAAATCTGCAGCAACTGTGTTAGGTTTAAAAAAAGAGTGTCTGAAATAAGTTTTCAGTTGAATTAAAAGAGAAAGCTCTTGCTTGCATGCTTATTAAAACGTATTTCAGCGGCTCACTGGTGAAGCCCTGGACAACTAGGAGAGACAAACATGATGTTTATCTGTTTATTCTTTACCTTTTGAAGAATTTGGAAAGGGTGATGTGTCACATATGTGACAAATAATGCCCTTAGTGCCCAGACCCTAGCCACCGGATGTAGTGCTGGTCCCAAACCCAGATAAAAAATGGGAGGGTTGAGCCAGGAAGGGCATCCGGCGTAAAATCTGTGCCAAGCTTGTATGTGTGGACTGGATGGTCCCCTCAACGAGAGTAGCCGAAAGAAGTAAAAAAACACAATATTTTGATACCTTACAAACTGCATGATGATATCATGTCAATATGGACCAAAATCTATAAGAAATGTTCCCAGCACCTTGTTGAATTTATGCCACAAAGAATTTAGGCAGTTCTAAAGGCAAAAGTGGGTCCAACCCAGTCCCAGCAGGGTGTACCTAATGAAGTCAGTGTACAGTATATATGTGCATATCAGATGGTCTGCTGTGGTGAACCCTTAAGGGGAGAAGGTTAACGAACATTAGTATGTAAAGGACATTATGTGCCTAAATATACAGTGCTGAAACTCATGTATCTTGGACATGCATATGCATTTGTTGATGGGACATGGCTCCAGCTGCACGTGTTCCTAGTAGTGTGAAGGAAGTTGTGTTGAGCAGATGTGGTTGGAAATGTGTCACACAATAGTATTCATAGTTGAGTATTGTTTCTGCTCATACTGTATGGAAGTGGTCGTGAAAGGGGACTGAGTTTAAAACAGGTGGCAGAACATATTCCTTCCCGTTCCTGTCCCATTCCCCCGATCTTACCCGATGCCTTCTTGTGGGGAATGTTAAAGGAAAGTTTGTTCAACTGTGAAGATCCACCAAGAACTGTGTCTGCATTACGCAAGCAAATCATCTCCTTTTGCAAGAGTCTGCAGCGACCTTTGTTGTTCCCTCTGGGAATCTGGGAATTACACTTGGAACACTGACGTTATGCATACTGTGTTAAATCAAACACTAATAGTGTGTATATTAGTTTCTTTCAGGAGAAATTTCATTTAAATTTTATTTGTATAGCGCTTTTAACAATTGTCATTTTCGCAAAGTAGCTTTACAGAATCAAAACATTATGGAACATTTGTATGAAATGTGAAAAAATGTGTATGAATCAAAATGATTAGATTGTCCCTATGCAAAATAGAAATAAACACACAGATGACAACCAGGTCATTTTGCATCTATTCATTTCAGTACTGTATGTCCCCCATTCTGCGACCCCGTTCAGGATCAGCACTATAAAGAACGAGTGAGAGAGAGTCAGTTCATACTTCATCAAGTCAACAATTTAGGGATCTTTAGTTGTCTTCCATGATTTTTCAGGCCTATAATTAATAATCTGTAAAAAGGTTTGAGTTTCTTTATGTCAGTCTGTGTGCATCTTGAATAAACCAATCAATAAATCTAGGGGAGAAATGGGGGAAAAGAGTTTTCCAGGAATCAGAAAATTCTAAACAGCAGAGTTTCTTTTTTTGTCTACAATGCATTTTGAAATCTTTTAAGACATTTTCTTTTACATTATGTTTTACATGAAACATCAGTGAAGTCTGTTCAGTCTGCAGGGAAGTTGCACAAATCAAGAGTAAAGAACCAAATAACAGTCACACAGTTTTATTAAGTCATTTTTTTATTAAGCCCAGAGTGTGGTGAGCATAAGTAATCACACTCATCCACACACACACTGGAGCAAAATACTATCTACAGTAAAGTACAATACTATAGGCAGAAAACAAAACAACATACACAAAAAACTTAAAAAAAAAAAAAAACACAAAAGTATGAATCTCTGTTGTGATACTGACATGTTTCTCTTGAACATTTTCCAAAACCTCTGTTAAGTGACAGGTTTGTAAACAAACTGAGACCAAAATGTTGCCTGAATATGATATAGACCTTCATTTCAAGTATAAAACAATTAAGCGTTTTCCTAACAGAGCATGTACTGAGTTTTGCATGTACTTGTATATTAAACTAGTACCAACATTATCACTTTAAATACATTATCATGATAAATCTGGTTAAGGTTAATACTTTAAACACATTGTATTTAGGCAGTTTTCCTTTGGTAACAGCAGCTCAGGAGGACAATACTGTACATGTCCACATAAACTACAAGAACATTGAACATAAAAACACTGAGATAAGTGCACCTTCAATTCAATTATAAGCATATTTTCCCCCCATAAATAAGAAATGGAATGCTTGGCGAGGCACTATAGAAGGTAACAGGGAATAATAGGAAAGTAAACACATTATTATGGGATGTAGTCAGACTGATCTGTGGCTGTACATTCTGAATAGACAGCAGTGCAGCAGGTTTACAATTGTCTGTCTCACAGTCGTCCAACCATTCAGTTTCTTTGGTCAGCATTTTCATAATTAAAACAACACAATACAGTAGTCTCTCATGCATGGTCCTAAACTCCATCATCATCTCACTCTCCTCGTGTCTCCTAGAAGAACAGACAGACAGAAACAGGATGAGCTCTGAGCTGAGACTGAATGTTACTTTTCTGCTGGATTTTCACTCCACACACAGATTTTTATTCCATATTACACTGTAAACTACATCATGTCTTACTCTCTCAGTACAGCAGGACGACACACAGTCACACTTTATAAGCTTGTGGTTGGAGAATCTCCTTCAGAGGAAATAAAACAGACAAATCATCAATAGTTTAAGTTTGGATTTACACAGGGATTAAAAGAAAAGTAAAAAATAAATCAGTCCAGCTAATAGCAGAAGCCTCCACATTAAAGTGTATAGACGGTGTACAGTATGTTTAAGGTGGTGTGTATGTGTTTAATTTAGCTAATCTCTGTCTGTGGGTTAAATTTAGGCAGGTCATTAGCATGGCAGGGATTCTGATCAGCCAAACTGTGTTTTGTCATTAGTATAATGATGTGCTTTCATGACAGAGCTACAGGTATGATCAGAGTCCTGCTTCAGAAAAAGATGAATGATTGTCAGCAGAGGTGAAGTGGGGCTGATTTTCACCCTGGAAACTTCATCAGAGCTGCCCAAATCTACTTTCAAATCTACTAAAACACTTCTGATTATTTATTTTGTAAGATAAAGCAGAGTATGCCCCAAAATACAACACAACCAGAATAACCTGAATTTATTTAAAATAAATATGAAACCTTAATAATAAGAATTTCAACTGAAGACATAAATAATAATTAGACCTAAACCATTTT
The DNA here is from genome assembly GCA_030347435.1 of Clarias fuscus. Classification (NCBI taxonomy): domain Eukaryota; kingdom Metazoa; phylum Chordata; class Actinopteri; order Siluriformes; family Clariidae; genus Clarias; species Clarias fuscus. The sequence goes on from CM059208.1 coordinate 4,716,618, forward strand.
GATAGTTAAGCTAAGACCATATTTTAAGACTTAACAGGCACTCTTACTTTTCTTCCACCTATATGCCTTTATCTGACTTGCTTTAACATTTACTAGTAATACACACAAGAACATCTCAGCTTCTCAGAGATTACACAAAGAGCAAACATGTCACACTTGAACCACCGAGTAATAATGAAAGGAGTGAGAGGCCTCCAAGTGGCGCAGTGGTAAAGTGCTCGCCCTATCATCCGGGGATCGCTAGTTCGATTCCCAGGTGATGCTGTAACCTCTCACAGCTGGAGGCCAAGAGGGAGCTGATTGGCCGAGCTCTCTCAGAGGGAGGATGAGAGGTACTTAGTGCTCCCACATTAATCACGGCTCTACAGCCAGTCAGGGGCGTCTGTGAGCTCGCGCAAGCGGAAGGAGTGGATAGCGCTGTTCTCCAAGCAAGCGGTTCGAAAAGATGCGGTCAGCTGGTGTCACGTCGTCTGGAGGAAACACGTGATGTTCTTCGTGATAACCCTCACCCACGTGATAATCCTCCCGGCTGAGGGGTAGTACTAGCCTAAATGTGGGAGCACCCTAGTGACCGGAGGAATTGGACACGATTAAATTAGGAAGAAAATCAGGGAAAAAAATAAACTAAACTGACATCATCATCCCTCTTTTAATAAGCAGCTTGTTTTTTCCGCTTAGGATTTTATCTCTCACAAGATTTTATCTCCTCTCTGGAATTCAGTTGACAAAAATGTGTTGTAGCTGTGGAGAACTTTACTTCCTGATTACGACTGAACACTGTATTAATTTTAAATATCATTACTGATCATATCAAAGGCACATTTACTGTCATTTACTGAACAGTGGTCTAAATAGAATATACCTGTTCCTGTCGTCCTCCAACCAGAGTTCTTCTTCTTCCAGACCACAATTCCAGCACCAATGGCAACGAGAGCGACTAGAACCGCGACTACAGCAGTGATGATAGCAATCGGTGCTCCACCTGTTAAATCAGCACAGAGTCTTTATTATCTGCTGCAGCAAGAAATCAGCTTTCACTCTCTACAGCTCTAGTTTATTAGGACCTTTTGGTACTTCTCGCACTAACTCCTTCTCCAAGCTGCTGTGCTGAACCACGCAGGTGTAGGTGTGTATCCACAGCTTCATGCTTGAGACTTTCAGAATGCTTCTCTTCTGGAAGCTTCCATCCTGGTTGGGTAACGTCTCTCTGAGCTCCACGTCCTCATGCACGTCCTCTCCGTCCTTCTGCCAGGTGATGTTTAGTGCTTTGGGGAAGAAACCTGTAGCGAGACACACCACCTCTGGAGAAGGAGACGAGTGTTTCTGGAACACTGACACCTCAGGAACAACTGCAGAGACACAAAGAAATCACTATTACAACACCATCAGTAATATTAATGTAATGTGGAAATAACAGTGTCAGCCTCGTTCACCCTCAGCACTGTCATCAGTGTGTGCACATGTGTGCTGTAGGGACTAAGACTGTAATTACTGTGTATAGTAATGTACTGCTCTTTACTAAAGTGAGGACACTGGTCTAGTATTGAGTTGGTCCAGTTATTGACAGAGACACTATTATTTCTTTTGGTTTACAATGCATTCACAGTTTAACACATTTAGAACCGGATCCATGCTGGCTGAGTGAGATTCTGGAAACAACTGGAAAACAAATTCAATGAACTCACGGCCATGATTAAGTTCCAGAGGGATAACTACAACCTCCTACACTTAATGGAGGCATGGCTTAACCCCGCAGTGCTGGACCACTCCATCCAGTCCACAGAGTCCTTCTCAGTTCATTGTATTGAAAACAATAGAATCAAGGGGAAAGTCAAGGGGAGGCAGCATATGCTGTCCTCACAACCACGTTGCAGTGAAGAAGCTAGACAGCTAGCTAATAAATTAACACGAGACAGTTTATTCTCTACAGAATGTTTACTTCTTTGATTGCTCGTTTTCTTTCATTTTCTCGTTTTGTAAAACTGAAATACAATAAAACAATAAAAATTTAATTATGAATTGTACATGAATCCGTTGAATATACATATGAACATAAATGTTGACAGTATATCTGCATATACAAGTGATGAAAACTCACTCTCATTATTATGTCAACTACAATGCTTTTTATCCTTATTCTAGTAACATTGTATCAAAAATAACTCACAAGCATATCTTTCCTAAGGCACCGAATGCGTGAGCTGAACCAAAACCGTGCTACACGTTGCCTACACACCGAACCAAGTAAACCCGTTTGCATATGAACAGAAAAACTAACAAACCGTAATAAGACAAATGGCCTGTAGGTGTATACCTAACACCACAACCAGGTGATGAACAGAACACAGCATGTAACGCTCAGATAATTTAATTACCGAGTTACACTAATGTGGGAACTTTAATCTAGTCTCTGGGGAAATGTTTAGCCGCTCAGGACAAGAAAAGACGTCCACAGCCAATGTAAACAGTAACCCTAGGTGTATTAAACAATAAATAAACAAAAGAGGTGCACCAAAACCAACAAAACTACTACTACTACTACTGATAATAATAATATTTAAGTCCGGGTTATTTATGAAGGGAAAAAGTATAGGGCAGAGCTGGATCGGCCTCACCTGAAATGTTGTTAATAATCCGGAAGCACGATTATGGAGCAGGAGTGATGTGGTGAAGTAGACTGGGGTGATAATCCAATGGGAAAAGAGATCCATACAAGCACCTCTCATACATTCCTGCACACTCAACCTTGAGCTTCTGACCATCAAATATCGACCTTTCTACGTTTCTTGAAACTGAAAGACTATTAGACCACTGCTACGCTGCTGGACTTTCTTCTGAGCTCAGCCTCATCACCATCCTTAAAAGACGTAGTGAAAGCATGTCTCAGCCTCGCTCACCCTCAGCACTGGAGCCACCCAGGGTTGTGTCCCCAGCCCTTTGCTGCACTCACTGCATACTCATGACTGCATCCCAACTCCAACAACAGCACCAAGTCTCCTTGCTAACTACACTGCTGTGGTGGGTCTGATTTCTGACAACAGTCAGAGTCAAAAGTCCAACCTGTAGAATAATAAAACCCAGGAGAACTGGTGGCAGAGGAACAAACTCTTCCTGAAATTCAGAAAGTCAGAGGAGTTGATAGTATACATCAGAACAAGGACCAAGGCCAGGAAGATAGTGAAGGATATCAGCTACCTTTCCCTCTGCTGCTCTCAGCTGTGGTCAGGAAAGCAGTTCCACTTCCTGAAGGCCAGCATAGAGAGTGTGAGGAGGAGCTTCTTCCCACAGGCTGTTCATGCCCTCAACCAGAACTTCACAAAATTAATCGATTTGCTTTTTTCATACAATACACAATACAGTTTAAAGTTTGCTCACTGCTCATTTGCACGTAAAATGAAGACTAACTTGTGCTTGAACAATCACACTGATGACGAACATCTCGTATCATTTCACACTCCCTGTTTCAAATCATACTGCTGCTGTCATGCCCACACTATATTTACATTTCCATACATTTATATTTTTATACATTTAAACTTCACAGTTTTTATTTTGTAAATTCTGTTCTCATATAATTAAAATTTCTATGTAATTATTTTTAATATTGTAACAATGTTTCCAGTTTACATTGTTTTATTTCAATTCTTTAGATTATTGCTATATTTAGTCTAATTGTATTTTACTGCCGTATTTTCATTCTACTGTAGTTTAATGTTTTATAATTTAGGACAACGTCATTTCACTGCAGATCAAAGTGCATATGTTGTGTATGTGACAAATACAATTTTAATTTAGTTATTTTTTTCTCCTTACCTGTAGAAAAAAAAGTGATGAAGCCTCGTTCGGGGTGCAGCTTGTACACAGGCTTAAATTCCTAAATTTGATATGTTCACTGTACTGATGAAGAAATCTGTGAGAGTTGTCACAGCTGTTAGTCAGAAGACAAGCTAGCCTGTTTTGTTAAGGTGAATAAAGCACAAAAATGTTAATGTTAATAAATGTTAATTGTGTTTAAGTAACCAGCACTCTTTCTTTGACCTTTCCTCATCAGACTTTAGAATACTCCCAAAAATTCCCAAATTATACATTGTGCTGCACAATTTGATTTAAAAAAAAATCATACTGCGATTATTTTAACAAATATTTCATCTGCAACTTAACCTGTGATATATAACTATTGAATGTGCCATTTTGTATTAGACATATTTATCTAGTAGGCCTAAAGTCAGCATCTCATCAACAGTGACTCGCACAACCAAGAGAAGAGAAGGCAACTCACTTTCAGTATTCTGTTTTGAGAAGAAGAAGAGTACGCCGAAGACATACAAGCTAAAATTGGGCATGTACTCCCTATAATTCAGGACCATATGGAACGTCATCCTGACATCCTGCTCTTCAACCACCTGCCGTACCCTGCAGCCTATCTAGACGACTTTTGTATGCCTTTGGGAAGACCACTTCCACGACCTCTGAAAAGTCCTCAAAAAGTTCAGGAATGTTGGGCTAACCAAAGAAGTGTCACCTGGGACTGACGGCAGTACCAGTACACCGCACAGCAAGAAAAAGAGTGGAAGCAGTCCACATTCACCCACAGTCCATAACAAAATCCTTTTAGGGGCTAGCGAGTTACGATCACAGTTTTTTGCCCAACTCCTCTGTGGCAGTACTTGCGCAGGAATGGAGAGCCCGAAAAGATGCAGTGGACCACGGAGACCGGAATGTCATTCCAGAGACTGAAGACCCACCTCACCACTTCCCCCATCCTACATAACCCAACTCTAACTGTGCCTCAGAAAACTAGCTAAGAGACTGAGCTCAGAGCCATCCTTTCCCAAGAATTCAATGGTAAAATAGGATATGAGTGTATGTGAGTAGGAAGAACCAGCAGAACAGAAATATGCTGCCACTGAGTGAGGAGGCCTTGACATTAAATGGACTGTAGAGGGGTTAAGTAGGATGTCACCACACTGGTCACCGACCCCGCTCCCCTACAGAGTATGAAAAGGGCTAAAAATGATAAGCCTCGCATGCCCTGCTGGTTTCTCTCAGTGCAGGACTACTCGTTCTCAGAGTCAGAGCACAGCACGGCCATGCAGATGGCCTCTCCAGACGACATGCTCTCTTCTAATTGTTCGGTATGAACTCAAAGCTGAAGGAGTGGTGCTCTGATGTTGAGGTCCTCGCTCAACAAAGAGTAAACAGACACAATGCATATGGCACTCGGCCAGCTCCGCTGAACACACAGGAAGGGGGGTGCCTTAACTCACCACAGCTGGCAGCGGATTATTATCCACCGTCCTGGTGTTATCAGCTCCCTATCAAATGATAAGTGGTGTGATATGTTCTGCATACACAACTCACAGATATCTCTCTGTGTATTTACTCCTACAAACTCCAGAGCAAACCTCTGAGAAGGGCCCTTCACCGAGGTCTCTGCTTCCTCACTATTCAGTCTCAACCTGCCCAGCCCGGTGGCCTGCCTCAACTTGCTGATGCTATAATTTAACGCCCAGAAACAGTCCCATGTTTAAACTGCTCATCTAATCCTCATTCCTCCATCCTCCTCCCTATCCTGTTGTCCCTGCATGTGTGTTCTGGCCTGCCCCGCTAAAAGCTTTATATGAGGCTAACAGCAAATACAGTAACAGCACAAATGATCTCAATATTATTATATCATTACTTATTTATTAACTCAAAGAAATGTAAAAGATAAATGCTTAAATTATTGACAAAATCTACAGTCATGGCCAAAAGTTTTGAGAATTACATAAATATTGTAAATTGGAAAAGTTGCTGCTTAAGTTTTTATAATAGCAATTTGCATATACTCCAGAATGTTATGAAGAGTGATCAGATGAATTGCATAGTCCTTCTTTGCCATGAAAATTAACTTCATCGCGAAAAAAACACTTTCCACTGCATTTCATTGCTGTCATTAAAGGACCTGCTGAGATCATTTCAGTAATCGTCTTGTTAACTCAGGTGAGAATGTTGACGAGCACAAGGCTGGAGATCATTATGTCAGACTGATTGGGTTAGAATGGCAGACTTGACATGTTAAAAGGAGGATGATGCTTGAAATCATTGTTCTTTCATTGTTAACCATGGTGACCTGCAAAGAAATGCGTGCAGCCATCATTGCGTTGCATAAAAATGGCTTCACAGGCAAGGATATTGTGGCTACTAAGATTGCACTTAAATCAACAATTTATAGGATCATCAAGAACTTCAAGGAAAGAGGTTCAATTCTTGTTAAGAAGGCTTAAGGGCGTCCAAGAAAGTCCAGCAAGCGCCAGGATCGTCTCCTAAAGAGGATTCAGCTGCGGGATCGGAGTGCCACCAGTGCAGAGCTTGCTCAGGAATGGCAGCAGGCAGGTGTGAGCGCATCTGCACACACAGTAAGGCCAAGAATTTTGGAAGATGGCCTGGTGTCAAGAAGGGCAGCAAAGAAGCCACTTCTCTCCAAAAAAAACATCAGGGACAGATTGATCTTCTGCAGAAAGTATGGCGAATGGACTGCTGAGGACTGGGGCAAAGTCTATTCTCGGATGAAGCCTCTTCCGTTTGTTTGGGGCATCTGGAAAAAGGCTTGTCCGGAGAAGAAAAGGTGAGCGCTATCATCAGTCCTGTGTCATGCCAACAGTAAAGCATCCTGAGACCATTCATGTGTGGGGTTGCTGCTCATCCAAGGGAGTGGGCTCACTCACAATTTTGCCCAAAAACACAGCCATGAATAAAGAATGGTACCAAAACACCCTCCAACAGCAACTTCTTCCAACAATCCAACAACAGTTTGGTGAAGAACAATGCATTTTCCAGCACGATGGAGCACCGTGCCATAAGGCAAAAGTGATACCTAAGTGGTTCGGGGACCAAAACATTGAAATTGTGGGTCCATGGCCTGGAAACTCCCCAGATCTTAATCCCATTAAGAACTTGTGGTCAATCCTCAAGAGGCGGGTGGACAAACAAAAACCCACTAATTCTGACAAACTCCAAGAAGTGATTATGAAAGAATGGGTTGCTATCAGTCAGGATTTGGCCCAGAAGTTGATTCAAAGCAGCCCAGTCGAATTGCAGAGGTCCTGAAAAAGAAGCGCCAACACTGCAAATACTGTCTCTTTGCATAAATGTCATGTAATTGTCGATAAAAGCCTTTGAAACGTATGAAATGCTTGTAATTATATTTCAGTACATCACAGAAACAACTGAAACAAAGATCTAAAAGCAGTTTAGCAGCAAACTTTGTGAAAACTAATATTTGTCTCATTCTCAAAAATTCTGGCCACGACTGTACTTAAATTTCTGAGTGTGTGTGTGTATAAAATATGTAAATATTAAAATTTTTTGCATTTGTTAAATGTCAGAATCAAGCAACGGAGAATTTTTTAATGTATTTTTTAAATCACTTCAGAAGTCATGTATACTTCTGACTTCTGAAATCAAAGTCAGAAGTATACATACACTAAGTTTATTGTGTCTTTAAACAAAAAGAAAACTCCAGATGATTCCATTCTGAGAGGTTAATTGATTCCATTTGACACCCGTGGATGCATATAAAGTCACACCTCAAACACAAAGCCTCTGTCTGTCTTTGACATCATGGGAAAATCAAGATAAATAAACCAAGACATCAGGAAAAGAATTGTGGACCTCCACAAGTGTGGCTTATCCATAAGTGCAATTTCCAGATGCCTGAAGGTTCCATGTTCATCTGTTCAGACAATAATAGGCAAGTATAAAAAACATGGGAATGTACAACCATCATACCGCTCAGGAAGGAGATGGATTCTGAGTGTAAGAGAGTAACATTTTTTGGTGTGAAATGTGTGAATCAACCCCAGGACAACAGCCAGAGAAAGCCATTACTTCAAAACCACCATAAAAAAAGCCAGACTACAGTTTGCAACTGCACATGGGGATAAAAATCTTAATTTCTTAAAAATCTTAAAAATTGAACTGTTCGGCCATAATGATAAACTGTACATTTGGAGGAAAAAGGGCGGAGCTTTGAGACTTCAGAACACCCTCCCAACTGTGAAGTATGGGGGGTGGGTAGTATAATGTTGTGGGGCTGCTTTGCTGCAGAAGGGACTGGTCCACTTCACCAAATAGATGGCATCATGAGAAAAAGAAAATTATGTGGATATATTGAAGCGACATCTGAAGACATCAGCCAGGAAGTTAAAGCTTTGTGCAAGTGGGTCTTCCAAATAGACAATGACCCCAAGTATACCTCCAAATTAGTTACAAAGTGGCTAAGGACAACAAAGTCAAGGTATTGGAGCGGCCATCACAAAGCCCTGATCGTGGGCGATCAGTGGGCGGCACTGAAAAGGCAAGTGTGAGCAAGAAGCCCTACAAACCTGACCCAGTTACACCAGTTCCGTCAAGAGGAGTGGAACAAAATTCCAGAAAACTAATGTACTGTAGACCGCTTGTGGGAGGAAACCCGGGGCTATTCTACCAAGTACTAAGGATGTGTATGTATATTTGTGACTTTGATGAAAGTATTAAAAAAAATACATACAAATTCTCTCTCACTCGATTCTGAAATTTATAAAATGCATAAAATATGTTAATATTTATTTATTTAAAACAGGAAAGGTTTACTCTGATTTAATGTTTGACAGTAAAGAAAAAAAGTTTGTGTTTTTTTTCTGCTTTCAACTGTATATATAAATAAATAAATGTATATATAAATATATAAATAAAAAAAGTCTGTACAGTGGGTCAGAAGTCACTCTTTCAATTATATACTTACATTTTTCTACATTGGAGGACCAGAAACCGGTCTAAATTTTAATAAAATATAATATCAATGTCAGTATTGATCAATATTAAAAAAATATATAATATTTTTTGTCATATTGCCCAGCCCTTACTGTTAATACTACTCCTACTAGTACTACTACTACTACTACTACTACTACTAATAATAATAATAATAATAATAATAATACCTTTCCTCTCCAGAGTCTTGCTTCTGTAGGACATAAACATCTTTAACTGATCAATACAGTCAGTCTCCAGGAAGTTCTTCCAGTATTTAGCCTCAGTGCCTTTAGGATCCCAGTCGTTTATAAAACTCTCAGCTTTATCATTAGCTGCAGTCCAGGTTCCAGTTGTCAGATTCAGACTGATGAAATCTTCTCCATCATAAGCATATTGTATGTATCCTCCTGTGGTGACATCATCATCCAGCTCACAGCCGTGCATCCTCTGTACTGTATGACCTCCTGCACACAAAAAGTTTAGATTAATTTTCTTTACATTTACACTCAATACAAATAATTATTGCTCGTTCTAACAGAACAGTATACAACTTGAGAGAGTGAAAGAACAGCTCAATGCTACGTGGAAAGCAGCTTAAAATCTTAAAGGCCTGTTTCTAACAGAGGTCGGCTACTAAAAACTGCCCTAATTGTTTCATTTCACAGTTTGTGGACTGGTAGACACTCCAGATACCCAAAAATACCTACACACGCACTGAAAAAGAAATAGGTGCCTTTTAGTGACTCTAGGAGTGAGCTTGTTTGTGCATTAATGGACACTTAGGTTAGGATGTGTTTCATGGATGATGTTTGAAAAACGACCAAACTGATCCCAAACCAGCCTAAAATGTGTTCACCTGCACATTCAAAATCTTTTTTTTATTTTATTTCAATTACATTTTAATGACACTCGCATTCGTTAAATGCGAACTGATCTAGCGTGAAAGTAGACTAGAAAAAACTACTTTCCCCCCATTTTTTCTTCTTTAAATTAGCATATACACGGACCAGTCAAAAAAAAATTAAAAAGTCCCCACATGGATGTAACTAAGCAAATAGTTACGAGTTCTCTGCAGAGTGAAATCACTCAGATACACACAATCATGTGTTTCTGTGGTTGTGTTCGGTTATTTCTATGACCCAATAATAATAATAATAATAATAATAATAATAATAAAATAAATTTTCAGAGTTCTACATTATAAAAGTAATGATAACTTTTCCTGACATATCTGAAAGTCCAAATACACAGTTTGAGGTCTGAAGCCTCCCAGTTAACACACACTAGCAAGGCTTCTATATAAGCAAACATTCCTTTTAAAATTCATTGTCCTGTGCTTTGTTGCTGGCACGTGTCTGTGCCACTTTTATGTTAAAGGTTAAGATTCACTTCTCATTCATAACATTCTCTTCTAAAATAGACAATATAATAATAATAATAAGAAGAAGAAGAAGAAGAAGAAGAAGAAATAAAGAGAGGGGGTAGATAAGAGAGGGAAAGAGCAAAAAAGTTAAAATAGGAACTTACCACTATGACTGGTAAAGGGAGAGAGCGAAGAAAGGTAGATATACTGTGTGTACAAGAGACCAAGTGGTAGGGAAGCAAAGCTAAGAGCATTGGAAGTGGGTTCAAACTGCTTTACTATGGTATAGATAATAAAAGAAATGGTGTAGGTCTAATACTGAGAGATAAATGTTATCAGTGCATACAGGGGATAGTTTTTTTTTTGTGTTTTTCTGTCTGTGTTTACATTCATGAGGAAAAAAACGAGGCTTAAATGATTTTAGCAAATGGCTGCAATATAAGAAAGAGTGAAAAATTTAGTTTCCATACCCACTGTATATGCCTTTTTAAAAACCTATTGTGCCTCATGGCCCATGGCCTTCTTAACAAATACAGTTTGTAAAACTGTTCTGTAAAACTAGTTTCTTGTTATTTTTTCTCACTATATTATACTCCATTCTTCCCATGAGAGACACAGCTACATTTAAATAAAACATTTTGTACAAAATCCTGTATAAAGACAGTGGCATTGGAAATAAATGAATTAGAAACATAATTCTACAATATGACATAACCTAGTCATGATGACATGATATTTACTGTGTCTAATCAGTCTTGTCAAACTGGCATGGTGAGTCTCCAGCCTCTGCCTCACAGAGAAATGAATGACAAGTATAAGTATATAATTCATGAGGGTATTATGAAAAACTGTTTATTCGTGCTGGAAGCCCTGAATGTGTTTTACCTTCAGTGGGATTAAGTCTTCTCTTCTTTTCTTGATTCACAATGACCTGGAACCTGTCTCGCTGCTCCGTCATATACTTTGTCTCATGGTTCCAGTAATGTGGATCATCAGTTTCAATCTTCTTCATCCACTCCGTCTTTGGGATCATTTTCCTGATGTTGCCGTCATAATACACAACCTGCTCTCCATCCACCAGACCAACAGCAGTGGACTGCCCATTGACAGTGTAGAGGTACTGCAGAGAGTGTCGTCCTGTAAAGGTTCACATAGGTTGAGAGACTAATCACATATAAAACTATAAAATTGTTGTAACGTGACAAATTAATACTTTTGCAAGGCACTATAGTAACCTAGTCCCCTGTGTAAGGTACAATTTTATAGTTGGAAGTTGCTCTGGATCACAGCTCCTGTCAAATAACTACATGTAAATGTAACTCTAAATGAACTTCTCCTCTGCAGCAGATGTAACGTTTCGGTCTTCCTTTCCTGGGAAGGTCTTCATGAGAGACAGTTTCATCATGGTGTTTGATGGGTTTTGTAGATGCACTTGACACAATACTGTTCTTACAAGAACAGCTGAGCTGCATGTCTTAAAATAACAGCTGACTGTGCTTGTTGTTATTTAATTACCTAATTACCTATTCCATAAGTGTTATTTCATTGTTTTTGAAATCACCAGTATTGTTCTAGAATGTAAAAAATAAAAACACTGAATTAGAAGGTGTGACCAAACTTTTGACTGGTACTGTATACATATTTGATAAATAGACAGCACAAAAAGTGTTTTGTTTGTTTGTTTGTTTGTTTGTTTTTTGGAATTAAAAAATACCTATATTTATTGAATGTGTAATCTGCTATTTAAGAAGATCTTTTAATGTTGTTGATGTTTTTTTCTCCCACTGAAATGTGTCCTATGGTGTGTAACTTGTATAAAACAGAGTTATCTTTTTTACATTTAAATGTTATTTATTAAATATGAATTTATGAATAATATTTTCCCAATGAAAATTTGAACTTGAAATCAAAATTGGAAAATTCTACTTATTTTATGACTAAAGATATTATAAATCCAAAGGAGAAAGAAGTATTCGATATATTTATATAATGTTCAGTGTTGGGGGACGTTACTTTTTAAACTAACTAATTACATTACAAAATTACTGTCTTCAAAAAGTGTTCCGTTACATTAAAGTGTTACTGTCTGATAAAAGTAACTAGTTTGAGTACTTTTCCAGAAAATGAAAACTCCTTTTTTTTTTACATTTTTGAAAAAGTAACTAATTAACTGAGTACTTGGCGGACATAACGCGTTAGATTACTTGTTACATTAAAAAAATAATCTGAGTACTCTAACGCATTACATCCAACACTGACAATGTTTTGATATACAGTAAGGAAACAGTTATATTTACAACAGCACTTGTTTAATTTGGTTTAAACATTCTGAATTATTTAGAAATATGCTTTTTAAAACCTGGATTATGTCAGTGTCATAAAACGTGGACAACCCACCCAGGCGTTGCATTTACCAGCTGCAGTTTTATACTTTAAATAATTTATGACCTGTTTATTAATAAGCACAGTGACTAATATTATGAACTGAACCCGAGAGCTGGCTTGCTGACAGAGACAACGATGAATTTAAACTCCTCCCAGTGTCTCCGTATCCTGTTTACTGTAAATTATAATAACTGTACAACTGTCTGATTATTTATTTTATTTATAATAGACCTACATTTTAACACTGTGAACAGTTATACTTGTGGAATAAACAAATGCAATCAAATATATTAAACGGTATTCATAAAATGTATAAATGACCACATCTCAAACAAGATGCCCTACCAGGTCGCTGAAATGTTACATTATATACTGGCCATATCTAGCACAAGGGTGTGTTTCTGTGATCACCGAACAGAGGTGTTTAATAAACATCATAAATAACAGATCTACTCATGTTGCCTGAGTCATATTACTATGAGATATGTGATTTACAGAGACTAACTTATAAACAATAAAATCATGCAGCTTTCTAATGATTTACCACTGTACTGTATATCTCTAAACTCACCTGCTGATGACAGATGAACAACACACGTGGATAAAATCAGAAGGTTTAGTACAGCACTGCAGTCCTCCATCTTGTTCTGTAGACTGTAGACAAAAGAAACAAATAACTAAATAAAAAAAAAACATCTCCAAAATCATGTTTTATGCTCCATATTATTTTCCTCACCATAATCACAGGGTTTGTCCGGTACAAAATCTCGGAACATGCGATCAGGGATTGTCTATCTGATACTTAAAGTCCGGAGCTTGAGTAAAACAGCCATGGCTGAAGCCCCTCGTGTCGAGTCACGCAGCGCGCGTTGTACAACCTCAGGCATGGGCTTGCCCGATGACGCAATCACTACTTCCAAAACAAAAATCTGCGCTTCTGCAAACTTAAATGCAGAATGCGTTAGTGATTTTTTCATCCCTACGTTCCCGTTATGTTGTTCCCTTACAATCACATTCATTTGAGTTAAATTTATGAGCAGCAGCAGCTCTGCTTTACGTGTGTATGTATCTGTACATGTGTATTTACTTCCTGCTCACATCGCACGTATAAATGATCTCTAAACTCGAAAAAGTCTTGCCTGGAAATAATTTATATCAAACCAAACACCACAATAATCAGAATTAACTGACTTGTCACTAATCTTTCCCTAAACAGCACGGCTAAAAAAAAGTAAAAACATTACAGAATGCTCCCCCATCCTTTCCTAACACTGACGCCCCCACCACCATCTTTAATCCCACTTTACTAACATTATTTCTGCAGATTAAATATTTAAACTAGGATGAAGAAACCGAAATCGACCCCTGATTCTCACCGGGAATATTCATCATCAATAAAGATATTTTAAACCTGTACCTGCTGCTCTTACTGTATGTGCAGTATTTATGTAGAGTACTGGAATAGTCGTATAAAATCAGGTAAATATCCACAGTGAAACAGATTCAATTAATGCTTTTGTTTCACCTATATTCTATGCTACTCGCATATTCTTCTGTGCTTATTATATGCTCACTCATCGTCTAGGCTTAGGGCACGAGGCGGGGTACACTGTGGACAGGGTGCCAATCGATCGCAGGGCAGACACGCATACACAGACTTATTCACACACTATGGACAATTTGGAGATACCAATTACCCTAATCTGCAGGTCTTTGGACTGTGGGAGGAAACCCACCAAGCACATGGAGAACATGCAAACTCCATGTACACAGAGACGGGAATCGAGCCTGGCCGGGAATCAAACACAGACCCCGGAGGTGCAAGGCGACAGTACTAACCACTACACCACTATGCCCTGTTAATTTTATTTATGCATGAATAACTCGTTTTAATCTATAAAAATGACAGAGAGCGAAAGAAGATGACATCCAAACTAACAACACAACCTGAGAACCCCACCAAAAACAAGGTCATGTTTAATTGAAGATTACCCATTGTGTACCCATTTGGGTCAGTGTCCTGTTAGAAAACAAAGGATGGTCCCGCTAAGTGCAAACCAAATGAATCAGGCAGTCTCTTTGAAGGTAGTTTTGCCTCAAGCATGATCAAACAGCCATTAAAGGTTGTCCAAATGAGAATGGATGATACAGTATCATACATGAGACAGCTATTGAGGTACCAGAATCCGTACATACTCAATTTGAGTGTGTGGTTATTAAGATCTGCGAAAATGTCCTGGCTGGAGAAAATAATAAACTGCCTGATGTTATTGTAGGAAAAAGCATGATGGTGAGACTCGGCCTCTGGGTGTCATCCTGCCCCTGCTCTTTGCTTTGTGTCACAGATTCTCCTGTGAAATATTTTTTCCCTCCTCACACACTCCAGGATGCTCATTTGGCATGTGGCCTCCCTTGCAGGAGCGGGCCCTGTTTTGCAAAAAAAATTTTGCAAAGCTGCTAGAAGATCATCGCTATCGCTCTTTAAGAGGAAGGCATGGAGCTCAGTTCATGGTTAGAAAGAAAAAGTGGCATGTGCAGAGGGACTTTAAAGGCAGGTGGATTGTACGCCGCCATTTAATCACCTGGAAAGGGCCAACTGGCCACTACAGTAAAAAAAAAAAAAAAAATGCTGCTAAGGAGCCTGCGAAATCTGGTGCCTGGCCCAGGTCCCTTTCCCACTGCCATCACTCCCCAGCCTTGTGCCTGTATGCAAGCTAGACACTGCTTCAGACCTGCACATGCACAACTATCATTCCTTCTTCCCTTCCTTCCTCCTTAATTCCCCCCTTTTCCTTATTTTGCTAATAAAAAATACCCTTGTCCCGCAAGACTCATGTCTGTGTGTCTGTGCTACGCCCAGACTCAAAGATCCTACAATGTCTACAGAGATATTGTATGGAAAGAAACAAAAAACTTGCCATGTTTAAAAGATTGAGGCTTAAAGTTCAAGGAAGTTTTCTCAAAAGGAGACAAAAGCTATGGCTCAAAATTGAGAAGGCCCATGCAGCCGGAAAAACTGTATTCTTTGCTGGCATTTAACATTTTTCCTGCCCTGCCGGAAACCAGTAGCAAAAATGTATAGTTATGTCAGTCTGTGCAACTTTCTTAATATCTCCTTTTTGAACTGTTCTAGCATTTTGTGGCATTGTAGAATAATTAGAATATAATCCCTAACACTTTTACACTGGTAGCACTTTCTGATACATTAATGTCACATCAATTTAAACACACATTCAATACAAATGCAGGGGTTTAATGGATGAAGAGGATCTGTGTATACATTCCAAAACTTTGGTCAGTCGTGTGTTTTGAATGTTGTGACTATGAATCAAAACTGGAATAATAAATCCAAATTGCATGGCTGAGTCGTAGACGACAATGCAGAAGCAAGAGTTCGAAGAATGTGGTTTTGGTCAGCAGAGAGATTAGTCCAGATCATGGGCAGAGAGTAATCGGGAAAATGGCGGCGAGAGTTCAAATGAAGCCATCATTTCACTCAGCAGGGATACAAATTCTAATCACAAGATAAAAACAATACAAAACAACACAAACAAGAAGAAAAAAAAGCCACTGGGAATAGTACCACATGTTTATGGGTGGGGTGGTAAAGCAGCGAAACCTGATCTATTTGTGGTACAATATGCGCATACATGGTAAGTGGGGGTAAGAGAGACTGATGGGTAAGATGAATTATTAAAACACCCAGAAGTCATGTATGAGACATTATAAAGCATGATCCCAGAGCTTTCATTGCAGTTAATTAACACGCTATGAACCTTTTGTGTTTTATTTGGTGAAGTGTGTTTAGTTAATTTTGATTTTGCAGTTTCTTATTCCAGGCGGCACGGTGGTGTAGTGGTTAGCACTGTCGCCTTGCACTGCCAGGGTCCGGGTTCGATCCCCGGCCAGGCTCGATTCCTGTCTCCGTGTGCATGGAGTTTGCATGTTCTCCCCGTGCTTGGTGGGTTTCCTCCGGGTACTCCGGTTTCCTCCCACAGTCCAAAGACATGTAGGTTAGGCTAACTGGCGTAGTGTGTGAATGAGTGAGTGTATGTGTATGTGTGTCTGTGCCCTGCGATGGATTGGCAGCCTGTCCAGGGTGTACCCTGCCATGTGCCCTAAGTCTCCTGGGATAGGATCCAGGCCCCCGTGACCCTGAATACAGGATTAAGCGGTATAGATGATGAGTGAGAGAGAGTGAGTTTCTTATTCCCAATAAAGTACTGCCTTTTAGCACTATGCTGACAATATTCATTATATCCAAAATAGTAAAAGCCATACTTTAATTTGCTTTTATTAGCCAAACATTAGTTCTACTCAGATGCACTGGTGCTGTTTATGAGTTAAAGTTATTGATTTCAAGAAGCTTTTCATGAACATTTACTGTTATTTAGTGCTTTTCTCCTTGAGGTTTTCTCAGAAGCTCTCAGTTTATTGACTCGGTGGTGTAGTTTGTCTCATTCCTAAACTATAAAAAGAGCTTCTACTCTCAACATGACCTGTAACATTTTTCAACAATGAAACTGTTTGCCCTTGTTTTCGCTAAAGGCTAAAAAAAAAAGACTAGACTTTGAACTAGAGTGTATTGATGAAAAAAACTATTTTGATTTTCAATTCTGATTTTGAAATCACTCAGTCTGGTCTTATGCGTTAATCTCACTGATTATGTTATTCTCTGTCTTGACTATAAACTGTTTAATACTGTAAAAGCCCATTTACAGTATATATTTTAAGTTAATTAGTAAATAGTAAATTTTGAACAATTATCTGAATTTCATAAACAAGCTCTTTTGGCATGGAAAATGATCTGCAAACACACTTTTTCTCCTTAACCTTATTATATTTTGGAATAATGGGACTTTCAAACTTCCACCTTGCACGACTCCTCCTCAGGCCGGTTCATCTCTTTAAATGATGGTTCCATTGCCACACTGCCATGTTCTCTCTTCTCTGACCTTCCACGCCTCCAAGGCCACCTTTCCTGAGGTTTCTACACAAATGATTACAACTAAGACAGCTCACCATTCTCCGGACCTCTTGCGTGCTCTCTAGCTCAGGTTTTCCATGTTAATTTTTGGATTCATTTTATACAATCAATCTAAATGACCTTTCGTCTCATGTTTATGTCTTTATCTTGTGATTTGGATATGTATCCCTGTCATGCAAACAGTGGCGGCTGTTGCAAAAAAAATTGGGGGGAGGCGAAAACAAAATTAAAATTCAACTTTCAATAATCGCCTGTAAATAGCCATAAGAAGTACTGGAAAAGCTCGGCTGTCATCACTTGACTGCTGCTTAATTAGAAGATCAGGTCGATTTGGTCCAAGCTCTAACTTTTTTTCTTTCTTCGTCCAATTGCTTTGCGAAGAAGTATTTTAGCAAAGAAATTACAGAATTCCAAGCAGTGGAATTCATATTTAGCTGGCTTCCACGTCAATCACTATTCAATACACGAACGAACAATCTGCTGACCGTTAATAAGACTCGTTGAGAATGGTCCAATCACAGGAGCCCAAATATTTAAAAAACATTGATTTGCTAAGAACAAAAGTGGGAAGGTTCGGGGCGCACAGTTCTCCACCCCAAGGATGATTTGAAAAAATCCAATCAGAGCTCAGCCTCAAGTCACATGCTTTTCAAAAGTTTACGTGCCTAGATAGACACTCGTTTGTCCGGTGCCCCGCGTACACGAACACAAATGAACGTAATTGTCATGTCTGTGTTTGCGAGGCATAGATGCAGAGGTCCTGATGTTCTTTGGAATGATGTTTTTTTTATTTAAGAATAACGAAAACAGGGAAATCAAACAAATAAATACACTTTAAGACAAAACAAACCAAAACACGAATCACCATATGGAAAACACAATCTAAACTAGACCACCTTTACTAAGTTTAAATCAACAGTTGCAAGACAAACGTAAAGGAACTGAAAAGCTATTTATACAGAAACTAATAACCAACTCGGTTCAGGTGAGCGCCCACGTCACCTGACCGAGATTTAAACTGGGAAATGAAGTCAAATGAAACTTAAGAACACTACAAACAAAAAAGTCTTTGGGCGCTTTGGCGCCCTCTAGGGGTTATCCCTGACAGCAATACAGTTTAGATTTTTTAAATTGTAAATAAATTATATTAAGAAATACAGCAAAATATTGTGACTAAATTACTTTATTTCATTATTAAAATAAATAATTATTATGTTAAATAATTACATGTTAAAGGAGCATTTTTCTCTGCCTAACTTTAAGGGGGCGGCGCCACTGCATGCAAACTCTCACCACACTTCATTGGACCCTTTACCATCACTTTACATGTGGTTCCATCTCACCTTTCATATTTCCCAGATATACCACATCGTATACTGTCTGTTAAATTTTCTCTGCTCTGATCTTCCTCGCCTCCCTGACCACATCTACCAAACACTGGAGGCTCAATCATAAATGAAGCTCTGCGTTCCCCTTTTTTTTTTGTTGGACTATTTCATGCATTCATATTATTAAATGCAGAGGTTCCATACTACAGTTCAGTTCAGACATCTGGTCAACATTCCTTGTGGTAAAATCTGCTTTACCATCCACTAAGAATAATAAAAATGATCTGTTTCTTATTCCAACAATATATGTCACTTCCCACTGGGGTGATCTCCACAGTAAAGAGAATTAATAGTTTTTCACCAATATAATTAAGGAGGTATCATTTAATATTCTGCTTAATATTTACTTCCCTAAAATTTTCAAATGTGACATTGATGTTTCATTTTTGTTCTGCTCACACTGAAACTGTGTCTCACTTATTTGCCACTGTCACAACTTAAAAAAATAGTCTTTAATCTGCTTTAATATTTAATGTGCACTTTTACATATTAAATGAAAACATGCCTGTCTTAATAAACAAATACACTATAGAGTATAACATTTTTATAGGTGATATTTTCATATTTATCCTAAAATAAGGACAGAGGCATGTGTTGTTATTCCTAGTTATTGGATGACACTAACAGTAACTCTATGTGGCAGGTACATTTCCTCTAGACTGGACTACTATACATGACTGCTGTAAACTCTGCACTCCACCAGATGTCGCAGTTTAATCATTCGGGTGACAACACTTGATACAACACAAAGTGAAAGAGGTGTTACACGCTTTATGTGGCTTCATCTGTCATCACTGCTTCAGACCTGTGAACCGAGCGAATATTCTTCTTCTTCAAAGTTTTATTTTCAACTTTCAGAGGATCTATGATCAAGAATTGTTGATTTACATAAAGCTGAAAAGGGTTACAAAGTGATTTCAATGCCTTTAGACATTCACCATATACAGGTCACAAATCAAGACACTTTGGGACTGTGGCTACTTTACCAAAAAATGGCGCTCAGTCAAAATGACCAAACAAGACACATCAATGAGGTAAAAAAAAAAAAAAACAACAACTCTGAGTGACAACCAAAGATTTGAGTTCACCATTGGAACTGGCTAACATCTGTGTTCATGAGCCTACAATACGTACAACATTGAACAAGTAGGGAGTCCATGGCAGGACACCACAAAGGAAGTCGCAGCTCACTTAAAAGAACATTGCTGAACACCAGAAATTCGTGAAAGAGCACATTGACACTTCTTAGCGGTATTGGGAAAATGTTTTGTGCACTGATAAAACTAAGATTTAACTATTTGGAAAGAATGTTCAGCACTACTGTACATCTGATGTAAAAAGAGCACTGTATATCATCATGAAAACATTATCCCATAAACTATGGTGGAGGAAACATCATGATTTGGGCCTGCTTTGCCGAACCAGGGTGTGGGCAGCTTGTAGTCATTGCGGGGAGATGAATTTCCTAAAGAAAAGAAAAAAAATTCTTCAGCATAATGTGATCATCTTTGTCGGTCACTCTGGGTTGTTTCTTTACCTCATTGATGTGTCTTTGTTGTGCTCTTCATGTCATTTTGACTGGGTGCCCACTTTTGAGAGTGTCTCCATTTGTCTGTAATTTCTTGATCATAGATCCTCTGAAAGCTCTTGTTGGTGAGACATGGCTCAAATTTGCGTATTCTTATTGTGGAGAGCAACCTAAAAGAGTTTGAGTGTTTTTTGTCAGTCAAAGTCTGACTCTAGTCCACACCTCCAAACTTTTCTTAACAAGACTTCAGGTATGCTAACCAATTAGCTTTGTTGAGGTCATTAACTCAAGGATTCACTTACACTGTAAACCTGATTAAGTTGGCAAAACTCAAAATATTTGAGGTACAACAATTTTTTTAAGTGATGATGTTTCCAATTTTAAGTAAACAGAACTGTCAATTTTTGAGTTTGTTGAACTTGTTGCAAATCAAATAAAATGCTGCGGCTGTAACCACAGCAGACAATCCAAGGCCGGGAATCAAACCCGGGTCTTTCGCATGGCAGGTGAAACACTTACCACTGAGACACCAGAGCTCTATAGATTTTAATTTGGTGGAAGTTTAAGGTGACAGTTACTGTTACTTAAGTACTTACGATTACTTAAAATATCAAATTTGTTCAGCTAACTTGAAAAGTGTCATTTCTACAAACTCATAAATACCATAAAGTTCTGATTATTCAGAAAGGTCTATTAATTTGACCTAATTGCAATCATTTACGTTAACAGTACGCAATGTGTTTAATTACTTTGAACATTTTTCCACGAGCACAATGTCGTTTTTAGAATTGTTCTTAATAAAGATGTAAAATATCAGATTTATTTTGTGTTGTTATTTTAGACACATTATATTTGTCAATACTCTTGACTTAGATGACGATCAGATCACTTTATATAATGCAGAACCATGAAACCACACCATGAAATTACAAAAGTTTCACGTACTTTTTCTTGCCACTGTATTTCGTCCAACTACAGATCACTAGAAACATCTGTTTCATGTTTATAAAACAGTAAATGATATATAAGATTATGTACACACTTTACTTTGGGCAACTGAAGAATAGACAACATTTGCATCCAACTTTTCATGTTGGTGTCTCTTGATTGGCCGATTGGCAGTTTTCATTTTAGAAAACTGTAGTGCAGCGTAATGCACAGAGTGAGATTCAGCAGCCTGCAGAAACAATGAAGATAAAAATAAAGATGCAGATAATGAAGTATAAAAATAAATAATAAATCAATTTCTCTAGAAGTTCTATTGAGCTGGAGTGAGGATTAATAGAGATCATAAAGCTGTTATCAGAGAACCTTGAGGATCTTTTTTCTTTCAGTATATTTTTCTTTATTCCACTTGTATTCATCAGGTATAATATTTATTACTTTACTTTAAAAAATACATATTTATTATATTAATCATTATTATAGTTATTGGAGTGTGGTCACTTGATTTAACAAATTTAATTTAAAGCACATAACTCAACAGTAAGCAGTCTACAAATAATATCAATGTGATATTAACTGAATATTTTGAGAGGAGGTAGTGATAAAAAGCTCTCTGAATAATAAAAATAGAAAATAAATACATCTATTTAAATAATTAGCCAAATAGTTTAAATAGTATTTATTAATTACATGAGTAAACCTGTACGGAGGTCCAATTTACAGTTGTTTTACATTTTTATAAAAACGTTTTAAGGCAGTTAAAAAATCTTTAAATGATTATCAAATTTCTATTTAAAAAAAACAATAGTGAACTGATTCTGTTAAAATATGTGCAAATGTTTATTAAATTGATTTGCAATATTAAACTCTTAAGATATACATTTTTTTCTAAATGCCAAGAATTTAAATCATCTTCAGCTCCACAAATACTAATATATTAAAAGCAAAATGAGAATATAATCAGAGAATATGAAAATATTTTGATTTATATTCAGAGTTAAAATACAAATGAGAAGAAATGACAGGACCCTGTATAGGTGCAAAATAGTACTGAATTGAGGAGTTCCAAGAGCTGCTTGAAAACTACAAGTTTTATTGTCATGTTTCATTATTAATGGCATTAAAATACTCAACAGATTAAAAGCCTTATTAATTTCCTGTGTTTTATTTGTCATTTGTCTTTAAATAAGTGACTTTTTACTGAGTGGATAAAATTTTCTCATCAAACAAATTAATTGATTTATGTTAGACTCTAGATAGAGTAGATCAGTATAATCATTCTAAAATTACCTGAGTGGCTTCTACTGCGGCACCTAATGCAACACAACACCATTATTATTATTATTATTATTATTATTATTATTATTATTATTATTATCATTATTATTATTATTTCAGGAGTAATATTTGACCTGTGTTAACTTTTCTATGCTTCAGTATAATGAAGATCAGGACACAGAAAAGAATTACAGTTGCTGAACCAAACCCCACAGTCAGCATGAAGAACACAGCAGAAGAGATGCAGCCTGGAGATAAAACAACAACAAACAACATTTATATCATTAAACCTGGATAATATTCTAATTTAAAATGTACAGAAGCCTCTGAGGAAAAAAAGAGCCAACCTGTTTCTTTGCTCTCATAAAAGTCTATATTTCCCTCTGAAAAAAGATACAATAATTTTACAACCTCTGTTGAATTAACTTTTACGAAAACTATTGACTATTATAAATTGACTATTATAAAACTATTATAAATTCACCTTTCACATGTAAAGAGGTCGAGTTACTAAATTTAACTTGGTCCAGTTCCATGTAGCTGCAGTAGTAGAGTCCTGTATCAGAGACATTTACTGCAGTGATGGTGAGAGACGTGTTCTTGTCATGAACAGACATCACTATTCTCTCACTTTCAGTAAAGGAGTAACACGTTTCTGATGGAGCTGATGTCCTAAACTTTTTACACCCGTGAAGAAGTGGGACTGAATCACTCGTGTGTTTAAACCAGAAGATGGAACCTGTATGAATCACGTCATGTTGGCACCAAATAGTGACTTTATCTCCAACTTCTGCCTCCAAAGTTAAAGAGCACAGAGTCTCTGAGAGCAAACCTACAACGCACACACACACACACACACACACACACACACACACACACACACACACACACACTTTGTTTATAACTATATATATATATATATATATATATATATATATATATATATACACACTGTATAGTATTATCTATACTATATAATTTAAAGTTAAAGAGAATATTAGTTATAATATCTGTTTTATTTTTAAAATGGTGTATTCTCAACATATGAATAATTAAATTTTTATTACACAACCATTTAATACATATAAAGGATGATAATGTAGTAAATCGATCATTAAGATGATTAAGACTTACCCATGACACAGAGAAACACAGGCAGAGCTTTAACCTGGACCATTGTGTATCAGCCGAGAGACAAAGAGGAAACGGTCTGATGGGTAAAACTAACACTGGTTTATCTGTGTGTAAGGGGTGTGGAGAGAGATGCAGCCTACAGTACAAGACCCAGAAAAATAGGCTGACAGGATGTAACCTAAAATGGATGTTTTTATTGTCTTACATTTCACTAAAAGGTTATCTGAAATAAAGATGTTAATTTGCACACCCTGGCAGGTTTAGTATATATATATATATATATATATATATATATATATAGAGAGAGAGAGAGAGAGAGAGAGAGAGAGAGAGAGAGAGAGAG
Organism: Clarias fuscus; assembly: GCA_030347435.1. Lineage (NCBI taxonomy): Eukaryota > Metazoa > Chordata > Actinopteri > Siluriformes > Clariidae > Clarias > Clarias fuscus. Next base: position 4,740,744 of record CM059208.1, read on the forward strand.
AATTATAAGGTGTAGAGTTTACTTTTTAAAACATTATAATGTATTGGGGTGTTTTAAGAAACTAGTATATAAACGTAGTGTTTATTCATACCCAAGATGTTACATCCTGTATTCCAGATATTATGTTAGTTGTACAGTAAGTGAAGTACTATAATGGGAATAATTTCAGAGCCTGATGGTAGAGCAGGAAGTCCTGCGGCCTCACAACTCCAGGGAATCATGATAACGTACTTCAGGTGAAAAGAATTTTGTTTAGTGTTTATTGCAGCAACATAGTGTGACCTCAATTGAATTATCCAAATCATTCAATTAATTTAACAATTTTAAAAGTCATAATCTGGAGACTCTAAATGTGTTGAATATGCTAAAATGTATTAATTTATATAACTTTCAGTAGTGTGAACCTGCCTATAAATGTGGCACAGCAGTCAACACTTTAACACAATTATTAGAAACATGATCTTTCTGCTTCTTCTTCTACTTCATCATGGTCATCATCATCATCATCATCATCATCATCATCTTCTTCTTCTTTTTTTTTAAGTTGAACAGTGGAAAACTAGTGTATGTATGAAAAGCAGCCGGTGAGTAAAACCAGATGAACCACAGGTGAGTGTGTCAGTTCTCGCAGTTAAACATAAGCATCAAGCACGCGAATATTCCGTGTCTCGGGTCTGTGGTCGGAAAACAGTCAAACACTAAACAATGTATGTCTGTGTTCGAGCTAAAGCTTGTGGTTTAAGAGAAGTCTTCACATGACTACAAGACAGTTCAACTGATTACAGTGGGCTTGTAAAGTAAGCTTTTAGATCACATTTACTTTAAGCAACTTTTAGAACGTATTCTAAAGTCAATATAATTTCTTTCTCTAGTTCATGAATCTGTACAAAATATCCCACAGTAACAAAATATCATGTTTTTCAGATACTAAAATATTTTATTTCGATATTTATTCAGGCCCTTGATTCAGTCCTTTGTAGAAGCTGATTTAGAAACAGTTATAGCTTTTGCACACATGGATTTGGGCAGTCTGTTCCATTCATTCTCTCATGAGAAATCCTCTCCTTTCCTTCTCCTTTTTATCTCAATCAGTTAACTGTTAACATGGATTTGATCAATCAGGCAGGAGTGGATCTACATGGGGGCGAAGAAGAGCAGCTGCCACCACCACCTGTATGCCCCAGCCCCCCATCTCCAACCAACTTCCACCTTGTCTTCTCAATTCCTAACACTATGATTATAAAAACCAATATACAAAACCACAGCAATGTCCATAAACTGTTTAAGATTGAAATAAACAAGAGTGCTTTCAGAACAAGGGTAAGCTGAACCAGAACACCTCACTCACACTCACACACACACACACACACACACACACACAAGCACACGCACACAAGCGCACACACACACACACACACACATACACACACACACACACACACACACACACACACACAAGCGCACACACACAAGCGCACACACACACACACACACACACACACACACACACACACACACACACACACACACACACACACACAGGAAGACAGGAAGCAGAGCTGGAGGTTGGAGAGTTGAACATGCTGAACTTTGCTTTGGAAGATACAAGAATAGACAGGATTAGGAACAGTGCCAGAAGGACTCTTTGGGGACAACGTTAGATATGCAGAGGAGGGATGATGGGTATATTGGGAGGAGAAAATTAAAGATGGTGCTTCCAGACAGGAAGAGAAGAGGAAGGCCCAAGAAGAGGTTAAAGGTGAGTGAGGAGGCTGCAGGAGAATGGCCTAACAAAGGAAACTTTACTAGACAGAGTTAGATGGAGACAAATGGTGCACTGTGGTGACTCGTAAAGGGAGCAGCCGAAAGAAGAAGATTCTCAAATTATTCATATTTTGTTTGGAGCATACGATTGGTGCACACTTCGAGTTTCTTAACCGTAGCTCCTATTTTAAATATTTTAAACAAACATCTGTTACATACTGTAAACTGAGTCAACAATGTCAACTACAATGGGTAGCTGAAGATTTGACTAATAACCCAGTCTTATTTCAGTCTTCACCTCTCCAGTCTCACTGAGCCTGTGCCAAACTTTGTGATAATTTTTGTGATTATCACAGATTTATGATCTCTGACTCAGATTCATGTACTTGTCTGACAAGGGACAAACCTAATGTGGTCTTAAGCAACCTCAGTGTTTGATATTGATTGAGTGACTATAGACTTCCTGTCAGCTCAGACCAGTCTGGTTTCTCACTCTCGTCTGATCTCTTTTATCTTCCTGGTGTTACAGGCTGCAGACCTAAACTAAAGAGTCTGCCAAAAGATCAGAAGTGTGTGAAACCTAAAGCAGCCTGTCTCTAAACACCCCCCAAGGTCCCGGTTAAAGTCACAGACATCACACTTTCCGACTTTCTGAACATTAACTCAACAAATCACTGAGCTTTTTACCTGTATGTGCATGAGTTAATACAATGTGCTTATGATTGTCTGATAAGATTGAACTACATAAACTAGTGGATGGCGTCATCTCTGTAAACATTATATAGTGCTGTGTGACACCATCAACTGTGACAAAGGGGATTTTCAAAGAGGATTCCAGATTTGGACTCAAATGCATGGCTTGTGATGGAGACTATATTGAGTATTACCTTTGTATTAGAGGAAAGGTTTCTCTACTGTTGTAAGGGACTACCTCTAGAGGGTGCTGTGCGTATGTTTTTCTGTTTGTGTAGTTTTGTTAGTCAACTCAGTTTCCCAGAAAGCAACTCAGTCAGGTGATGACGGAGCTCACCTGAACTGAGGTAGCTCATTAGAATTGTTATAAATAGCTGGTAGTTCTGGGAAACTGGGTTGAAAAGATGTCAAATGGGCTTTTCTTTAGTTGTTTTTTTTTTTTCTTTTCTGTTGGTTTTGTGTTATGAAGGCTCTGAGAGGATTTGTATTCAGTGTTGTGAGTGTTTCTGTTAGTCTGTCTTTTGATGAAGTGAGCCTTAAGTGTGATACTAGCTCTCCCATGAGTATGCTTTATATCAGCGTATGCCTTATATCCTGTGTATGCTGTAGATCTGTATAAGCGCTAAAACCTGGACAGGCTTTAAGTCACTTTTTATTCTAAATCAGTGTAGGCTCAGAGCTCGTGTATGCTTTATACCTGTGTCTACTTGAAGCCAGAGTATGCTTCAAACCAGTGTCGTTTCAGAGCTAGTGTATGCCTTATACCTGTGCATGCTTTGGATCTGTGTAAGCGCTAAAACTTGTATAGGCTTTAAGTCACTGTATGTTCTTAATCAGTGTAGGCTAAGAGCTCGTGTCTGCTTTATACCTGTGTCTGCTGGAAGCTAGAGTATGCTCTAAACCAGTGTCGACTCAGAGCTTGTGTCTGCTCTATACCTGTGTATGCTGTATGCCTGTGAATGCTTTAGATCTATGTATGCGCTAAGACCTGGATAGGTTTTAAGCCCCTGTATGCTGTGCAGGCTCTAAACTAGTGTATGCTTGTCGCTCATAGGAGCGCGAGTGGGTGTTTGGCTTAGAGAACCCATCAGTTTATGCTTCAAAGGGGTGTATGTCTGTAAAGTGTATAGAGCCGGGGTCTCTTGCGCTAGCTTGCTGGTTATGTGTATGTAACCTGTATGTTTAGTTATGTGGATATAACCTGTGTGACTGTTATGGTGTAAGAGCCGGTGATTTGGTTAAATTAAAGGACTTTTTATGTTGGAAACAACCTCTCTGCGTTCATGCCTGCCCTCATGTGCCCATGGCAGTTAATTACAGCCCGACCTATTACTGTTGCACCTAAGATCGTGACAACTGTAATCAAAATGGTTTTTGACAAACTTTAGACAAGACTCGCAAGTGTTCTTCTTGGTCAGTAGTTATTTTTGATTATGAAGACTGATCTTAACTGAGGCACATAAGACCTACAGTCCTTCAGATGTTCTTCTGGGATTGTTCTTTTATGAGCTCTTGGATGAGTGATATCATTGTGCTCTTTTAATATTTTTGATGGTTTGGCCACTCCTGAGAAGGTTCACCACTGTTCCAAGTTTTTTCCATTTGTGGATAATGGCTCTCACCATAGTTTGCTGAAATCCTAAAGCCTAATTTGAATTAAAAAGTAAAGCTAAATTTTAACTTAAATGAACAAAGTCCTGACATAAGAGTTGTGCGCCCGTGCTTTGCCTGCTGTGCAGCACGTGATTTCAACTGTAAGTGTCATTAGAGAGGTTCCTTGTTAAAGATCCAGTTCCCAGAGTCTCTGACTCTGTGCGTGCATGCGTGCGTGCGCACTAGTTCGTGCAATCCAAGTTTAAACAGTACATCAGTTACTTTGTTTCTCATCTGTTCTTAAATTTCTTTAGATTGTGGCATGATGTGTTGCCAATTATCACACCTTGGGTCTGACAAGTGAAATTTAACTTGGCCTCCCAAAATCAGAGGTTAGTAAGCATAACTTTACATATAGAGGTGTTTAAACTAGCAAAGGCGATGTCCAAAGAAGTAGTTTGCTCTGGTCCCATCCCAATGAGACGTGGCGACATGGCTTAAAGCAGGTTATGGTTGCTGAACTGCTGGATGTCCAGGTGGTGCTCCAAACATAATGTGATAACTGGAATAGATAACTGTAAGACCTTTGAGGGCAAAGCTGGCCTGTTAGGGCAGGACGGTGACCATCCCACTCAGGAAGGTGTTCCTCTCATTTCTTGTAGTATAGCGCATAGTCTTAGAAGAGGACTAGTTAATCGGTAACTACTGCTGTTTGTCTGCTCCCTGGCCTGGGCTTTGGGTAGTTGATCGGTGACAATCCAGAGCCCAGGCCAGGGAGCAGACAAACAGGCTAAACCAACTGCCTGCTAGCTGCATAGAGTCGTCACTCAGGGTTAATCAAATTGAGCCTGTTTCTGTTCCCTGAGCTAAACACAAATTAAGAGACTCAGAAAGTCTCTTTTTAGTCATTTAATTAACATACAGTATAAACAATGTGTATGCGTGTGTGTATGAATGAACAAAGTCCATGTTTTATTGTTTGTATGTGTGTGATGTAGTCTGGGAGAGATGGCTTGGTCTCACCAGTAAAGATGTTCAGTCCGAGAGCACGAGAAAACAGGCACGAGAGGGGTATTGAATGTGTCCACAACAGATTAATCCACCCGGGAAAAGTAATCCAGTGGGTGCGGCAAATAAACTCTCTCTCTCTCTCTTAGAAACAACGCTGTACATCCACATCTCTCCTCCACAAAGCCTTTGCCGATTCCGCGTTTAAGCTCACGTGATTCACGGGTCGCTGCTGTAAATCGGTCGAGGAAACTCTTTTATTTATGAAACACTAGGACACTAGTGATGGGGCGGCAAGGCTTTTTCTTAGGGTGGCAATTGCCACCCCGTGCCACCCCGGTAGATCCGCCCCTGCCCTGTAACTCTTTTTCCTACAGAAGAAAAGGAGAACACCACTGCTACTTTGCCTACTGTTAAACAACTTTGTTCCCCTAGAATTGATCCATAGTAAACACCACTACAGAATCCGGATATAAAATGAACGTGGATGAATCAACATTTTGTGATACAGAAACGGGTGCTAACAGGAGTTTGCCATTGTGATAGCACATGATATTTTAAGTGTAAATGTAATGCTCAACTAACAAATTAGATTCTATTTCAGAAAAACAGATGCAGCAGCGAAGGCTGAGGCCAAACTTCGCCTTTCCAGCCTTGAATTGGCTGGAGTGGACTGTTAGTTAAAAATTAAAAGTCAATTTCAACAACACCCCAAGGTAATCTGGGTAATTTTAGAAATGATAATAGTAATAGTTGTAACCTTGACATGCCTCATTATTGAAGACTCATGACGAAAAACAACCATGGTAAAGTAGGAGGTAATCTTAGGAGATGTGTAGGGAATTGGGGTTGTGCTCTATCATTAGACATTGCTGATAATATGACAGACATACACAATGGCCATGTCCTCGAGCTGGGTAGCACTGCCCCTTAATTATGTTACAGCAGCAGAAGCAAATGCAGACAACACATCTTGTATCATACCGATAACCACCATGGGCATCCTGCAGATATAGACATACTGAAAACAAACAGGGAGGCCAAACTCAGCAGTCCCTGGGTGTAATTATACCAATAACCTATGTTTTGATGACCCAGGGAGTTATTGTACCCCACTGCCTTAATAAATATGGAGACAATTTAGCATACATGTTACTGACACTAAAAAATAACACTGTAAACGCTCTGCATTTAGTAAACGATGAACTTAATCAGGTTAGAGAGATCACGATTCAAAATAGAATTTGAAAAAATTTGACATTTTACTAGAGGTGGAGTGTGTAAGATTTTAAACACCTCTTGTTGTTTCTATATAACTGATAATCATCAGAATATCAGCAACCATAGACCACATGAAGAAAGATTTGAAAACACCTCCCCAAGTAGAATCTTGGATCTCATGGTTAACGCAGTTGTGGGGAGCCTGGGGTTATTGGCTGGTTTATATTTTATAATTGGGATTATAGTTGGGCCTCTGTATAACACCCTTTATTTGCATCTGTGTACAGGAACTAGTTCTAAACACAGTAAAATATCAAATATTACAACAGACTGACAAGAACATAAAACAACAGAAACTGGACTCAACTGATGACTGGGACGACTCGACTTCTGACGGGCTTCAAAATTCAAGTGACTATTATCCTGATTATGACTTAGATCATGATATGGAAGAAGACATGATGTAAATCTTTAGAAATTTGTGAAGTATATATAATTAAGTTGCAAATTTTTTCAAAAATGCTTTTATCTCAGGGGTCTTTCCCCCATAAAAACAGCTGTAGTGGCCTCTGTGTGCATTAGAATGCTAGTGGTGATGATGTTTTAAAAACCAGGTTGGAGGGACAATGTCTGATGAAAATTGCCTAATGCACGGCTTTATTAGTATAGTCTTGAATTGTAAAATTAAAATGCTTAGGTTGTCATAGAAAGACAAATGGAGGAAATTGTAATGGAAATGTCACATTTTAATTATGCATTAATTTGTAATTGTGTCATGTAGACTATAGAAGCTTTAAACTTGTTTGCCGAAGCTTAGAATCACAAGGCCATGACAAGAACAGAAACAACCTGATTGTAGTTGTCCCTGAATAAATGATAAGGTATGGACATCTGGTCTGGGTCAAATAAAGAGTTGAGTTTGAATGTAGGAACTTCATGTACAGGGTGTTGATTATGTTAGCAGAGATGGTTGTGAATAAAATGGGACAGCTGAGAGAAAGCGATCACCTTTCTCCATGCTGCAGTTGTTTGCTGTATGAGACTGGTCCTTCTGCAGAAGTTTAAAATAAAACCTTTGTGACTTTGCTCTTACCCAGTGTATGAATTACTTGTATTTATAATATTTACAGAATTTCCCATAGGGGATGATGGTGTCATTGGTGGGAGCATCGTGAGTGGATGAGAATTGCCTGGAGAGAGCATCTGACCACCGAGCTTGGCGAGAGTTGAGACTCTTGGCGCTCCTGAGGTATTCCAGGTTCTTGTGGTCAGTCCAGACAAGGAATGGAACCTCCGTCCCCTCCAACCAGTTAGACTAGGGCAAGCTTAATGTCTAAAAACTCTCGGTCACCGATGCCATAGTTCATCTCAGCAGCTGTTAAACGGTGAGAGAAGAAGGACCATGGGTGCAGTTTATTATTGTGCATAGATCTCTGGGACTGGATGCTCCCTACCCCATACTGGAAGCGTCGACCTCAACGATGAATTATTGTGACAGCTCCGGGATGGTGAGGATAGGGGTGGACGTGAATCGCTTTTTAGGCTCAGCGAAGGCTCTTTCAACTTCCTGGTTCCAACTGAACTGGGTCTTGGGTGAGGTCAGGGCTGTGAGTGGAGCGGCGATGGAGCTGTAGCCCCGGATGAAGCGGCGATAGAAATGTGAGAACCCTAAGAACCTTCAAAGCTGCTGTCGTGACGTGGGAGTGGGCCAATTCATCACCGCTTGAAGTTTGGTGGGCTCCATCTCAATACCTGTCGGACTAATGACGAACCCGAGAAACGTGGTCGAGGTGGTGTGAAATTCACACTTGTCCACCTTGACAAACAGGTTATTCTCCATGAGCCTCTGTAGTACTTGGCAAACGTGGTGTCTGTGGTCCTCCAGGTCATGAGAAAAGATTAATATATCATCTAGATAGACAAACACTGAAGAGTTGAGAAAGTCCCTGAGTACATCATTAATGAGAACCTGGAAGACAGCGGGGGCGTTAGTAAGGACAAAACGGAACCACAAGGTATTCATCATGTCCTGTAGGGGTGTTGAAGGCTGTCTTCAACACCCCTACAGGTGTCCTTCCACCTCTGCCCCCGCCGGAGAGGTGGAAGGACAAATGATTCCAGCCGTGAGGGATTTGGTAATGCACTGGTCCATGGCCTGGAGTTCCATGGGTGACGAAGAGTATAGGCGGCCCTTGGGAGGCGTGGTGCCTGGGAACAGATCAATGGCACAGTCGTATGGTCGGTGGGGGGGAAGGGAGATGGCGCGGGACTTGCTGAATGCCGTCCTGAGGTCATGGTATTCTAAAGGGACGTGGCTGATATCCGGTTGCAAGCTCCTTTGTGGGGGTGGGGCGTACGCAGATTGTGGAACATGATGGGCTCCAGGCTAGGATAGAATTTGTGACCCAGTCGATCTGTGGGTTGTGACGGGTTAACCAGGGGAGGCCCAGAACAACCGTGGCATGAGAACCCTCCATGATAAATAGGGAGGTCTGCTCTGAGTGGTTGCCCGAGACCCTCAGGCCAATAAGAGGGGTCCTGTGAGTGATAGAGGGGAGCAAACTCCCGTCGAGAGCCTGGACTTTGAGATGGGTCTCCAAAGGCAGGAAGGAGATTCCCAGGGGATTGGCTGAAGAGCCTCGGGGAAGCCTTTATGAAAGTCAGACATTAACTTGCGGTCTAGGACAAACTTGGCGGGAATACAGCTTCTCTCCTCAGGTCCATAGCCTTCCCAGTCCACCAGGTACTGGATGCCTCTTCCTCGGTGGTGGGCTTTCAGGATGTAGACGGTGTAGACTTCACCATAGTCAATGATGCGGGGAGGAGGCAGAGAGTGGGTGGGGGGGACTTAATGGGCATGAGACAAGACAGTATAACTGGGACACGTGGAATGTGGAATCGATCCACCGCATAGTTGAGGGGAGCAAGAGCTTAACAGCGCAAGGGTTGACTATCTTCGTGATGGTGAAGGGGCCAAGGTATTGAGGAGAAAGTTTACAGCAGATGTGGAAAATGATGGGCTCCAGGCTAGGATAGAATTCGTCACCCAGTCGATCAGTGGTTTGTGACTGGTTAACCAGGGGAGGCCCAGAATGACCGTGGCATGAGAACCCTCCATGATAAATATGGAGGTCTGCTCCGAGTGGTTGCCCGAGACCCTCAGGCCAATAAGCGCTTGGCTGAAGCCGCGTTGATGAGATTATGGTCAGAGCCTGAGTCAATTAGTGCCTGCACCAGGTTCGTCTGCTGTTCGTGGATGAGGAAGACAGGAAGTAGCCAACGCTGGTCGGGGAGTCTTTTTGAAGTCACACCATCCGGCACTCCAAGCTGAACTAGAGGGTTCCTCCTTTTTACTGGACAGAACTTGAGTTGGTGATCAGACCTTCCACAGTAGAAACAGGAACTCTCGTTCCTCAGGAGAGATGCGTTAAAGCATGAGCTTCTCCTGTTCGTGGGTTCGTGATGTCTGGGTAACTTCAAGTGGTGGTGTCTGCCAGATCAATGAGCTCCTGGAGCAAGGAGGGAAGTTCCAGAGAGACTAGTTGGTCTTTAAGTGTTTCAGACCTTGGCGGAGATTCAGTAGCTTGAGTCCTGCTTCTCTGCCATGACATGAGCGATCAAATACCCTCCTCATCTCCTTAGCGAAAAGCTCAAAGTTTGAGCAACAAGGGTCACGGGCCTCCCAGAGCGCCGTGCTCCACTCTCTGGCTCTCCCTGAAAGGAACGTGATCACATATGCCACCTTTGAACATTCAGAAGAGAAAGTTGAGGGCTGTAGTTAAAAAATCAACAAGCACTGAGGGAGAAATGATCGGCAGGTGTCTGGATCTCCTACGTTGTATGTGGAGGTCCATGCTTAACGTTGGAGAGAGCTGGAGCCGTTGGAGCTGGGTCGTGATGTCAGCAAGGGCTTGCTTGGTGCTGAGCAGCTGCTGGTGAACTCCGAGAAGTGCGCCTTGACGCTTCAGCGCCGATTTCATGCGGTCAACATCTGCTGGATCCATATCGCTGGCTGGATTATTCTGTCATGAGGCATGGCGGAATGAGGTGAATCCAAGTGCAGATGTATAATCGCAACATTAAATGGAAGCGTGGTCGGAAGGCAAAAGCACGAGTCAAAAACCGGAAGATCAATCAGCGTAACATTTAAGCGAAGCGCAAATCGAGAGCCGTAGTCAAAATGGGAAGCCTTAATTCGGGAACCGGGAAATCAAGCAGCGAGATGATTATCCAAAAACATTTTTAAAAAGCCGTGGTCAAAGCGAAGACGTGCGAGATCAAACAACGAAGCGCACTGCATGAAAAGAGCTGTATCCGGACAAATATGGTATGGGAAATCTCTGCTAAACTTTAAGTTTGCCAGATGTCTGAGGCAGAGTGCTTGAAAAGGTAGAATGCAAAAGGAAATTTTGTGAAACGAACAGATACCTCATGTATGTGGATGTATACGGGAATCAGTGAAACTTTCTAGGAGTCCTCACAGCTAGCAGTGAGGGGTGATGGCTGTGAGGTGTAAAAGCCTTTTGTATGTTAATGACTAGCAGAAAGAGGTGCTGTCCTTCTTATCATAGCCGGGTGGGGGGATTGGCCATGGTGTGCCTTTGTCTCTTGAAGGAGAAGCAAGCTGCACACACTGCTCTTCTCAAAGAGGTTATCCAGCGTCTTCATGCATTTGAGTGCAAGTTTGATGAGAGAAGACCACAGGAAGAGTCAAGCCATGTGCTTTGAAGAGCTAAGAGCACGAATGACGTGGGCATTGCGGTAAGTTGAGCTTTATGTTAGCTGACAATATGGTAGTAAATTATACCTTGCCAAGTTAGCCTAAGCACTTAGCTACACATCTACTTTTTGTTACTTGCATTGATGTAGGTGTCCAGGTTATTTAACAGTAAGTCACGTCTGAATTATACGATGTTGTTTAAATATTTATGTATTAAAGCGTTTTTAATTCAACATTACAGGAAGCTGTAAGGAGCCTCAATAATTCAGAAAACAACCCACATAAATACGATCCACAAACTGGGTAAGAATGTTGTTTCTTTACCTGCTATGTATGGGGTTTTACATTATCATTTTAAATGTAATTAATGACACGACACTCTTTCCACACAGAAAATTTACTTCATGATCAGGCGGTGAAGACGTATCTGCTGGAGGAATTCAAGATGACTTTAGCAGATGCAGACCCTGAGTGTATAAAGGGTAATCAGAAATTGTTATTGTATTTATTTTCATGTCCCTTTATTTTTGTCCCTCTAATAATTTGAATTGTTTCTGTCACCTATCTGATTTTATTTTTATTTTTTATCCAGCATGTTACAGGACTTACTATGAGACCTTTCAGAGGAAATACTCTTTGTCTCGGCCAGGAAAGTCTCAGCTAAGAGATTCCATTAAGGCAGGGGCTAAAAACCGACAAAGATAAGTAAGTGTACAAATTCATCTATATATTAAGTTTGGTACTTTTTTGAGTGTTTTTAGGGATTAATGTATGGAGTGTTTTGCAGTTGCTGGACTCCAGGTGTAGAGTCGTTCACACAGATGCAGAGAGAAAGAGAACTGTGGCAGACTGCAATGCTGGAGCTGATGTCTGATGAGGAGGATGCCATTGTGTGCCATGCCGTCAGCGTGTAATATCCAATGGGACCGAGCTAGAAGGACATTTATTTTGTACATCTAACAAACACTGGTGCATGTTTGTTTTAGTATTGCTTTAATTTAATTGCACCTTCATAAATGCACATTTGATCATTTTTTCCATATTTAATTTTTTTTTCTCATTCTTTGCTTTGTATATTTATTAATGTTCGATTTGATTTTAATAAAAAAAATTCTTATTGACTTTAATAAATCAATTCTATGGTCATTTTTTAAAGGATGTGGAGGATGTATAATACTGTGGGGGGGGGGGGGGGGGGATAGGATGTATCTATATATACCTACCCAATAACCAATCAAGTCACTAAGTTATGAGGGCTTGGGTTGGGCTAAATAAAACGTAATGACTGGGTAATGTCCCAATATATGACAGGGTTTTGGGAGTGTTTTTTTTTTTTTTTTTTTTAAACCAACCAAACAATGTAAGATAAAAACCAATAGGGAAGAGCAGAGTTGTGTAAAGGTGTAAAATGCAAATGGTGCTTGAGGTGTGAAGGTCTCCTGACAAAATCCTTGAGTGTTTTTTTTGCCATGGCAACAAATGGCTGTACCATGGAAGGATTCCTCAGCGAGATACATCCGAATTGGTATCAATCCGGAAGTATCCTAGCTTGGTGGTATTTGATGTATATATCAAATATCTGGTATCGCGCATATATCTGGTATATGCATATATACCAGATCATAATCCAATAGATCACCTTTGGAATGTGGTGGAACAGGAGATCCAGGCAACAAATATTCAGCAACTGCATGATACGCTCATGTCAATATGGATCAAAATCTCTATGGAATGTTCCCAGCACATTGCTGAATATAATGCAATTCATTTCAATTCAATTTCATTTGTATACTGCTTTTAACAATGGGTCCAAGTGTATATACAGTCGTGGCCAAAAGTTTTGAGAATGAGACAAATATTAGTTTTCACACAGTTTGCTGCTAAACTGCTGTTAGATCTTTGTTTCAGTTGTTTCTGTGACTTCATACGTTCCAAAGGCTTTTATCGACAATTACATGACATTTATGCAAAGAGTCAGTATTTGCAGTGTTGGCTCTTCTTTTTTAGGACCTCTGCAATTCGACTGGGCTGCTCTCAATCAACTTCTGGACCAAATCCTGACTGATAGTAACCCATTCTTTCATAATCACTTCTTGGAGTTTGTCCACCCGCCTCTTGAGGATTGACCACAAGTTCTCAATGAGATTAAGATCAGGGGAGTTTCCAGGCCATGGACCCAAAATTTCAATGTTTTGGTCCCCGAGCCACTTAGTTATCATTTTGCCTTATGGCACGGTGCTCCATCGTGCTGGAAAATGCATGGTTCTTCACCAAACTGTTGTTGGATTGTTGGAAGAAGTTGCTGTTGGAGGGTGTTTTGGTACCATTCTTTATTCATGGCTGTGTTTTTGGGCAAAATTGTGAGTGAGCCCACACATGAATGGTCTCAGGATGCTTTACAGAAGATCAATCTGTCCCTGATGTTTTTTTTGGAGAGAAGAGGCTTCTCTTCTGCCTTTCCTGACACCAGGCCATTTTCCAAAAGTCTTGGCCTCACTGTGTGTGCAGATGCGCTCACACCTGCCTGCTGCCATTCCTGAGCAAGCTCTTCACTGGTGGCACTCCGATCCCGCAGCTGAATCCTCTTTAGGAGACGATCCTGGCGCTTGCTGGACTTTCTTGGATGCCCTGAAGCCTTCTTAACAAGAATTGAACCTCTTTCCTTGAAGTTCTTGATGATCCTATAAATTGTTGATTTAGGTGCAATCTTAGTAGCCACAATATCCTTGCCTGTGAAGCCATTTTTATGCAACGCAATGATGGCTGCATGCGTTTCTTTGCAGGTCACCATGGTTAACAATGAAAGAACAATGATTTCAAGCATCACCCTCCTTTTAACATGTCAAGTCTGCCATTCTAACCCAATCAGCCTGACATAATGATCTCCGGCCTTGTGCTCGTCAACATTCTCACCCGAGTTAACAAGACGATTACTGAAATGATCTCAGCAGGTCCTTTAATGACAGCAATGAAATGCAGTGGAAAGTTTTTTTCGGGATTAAGTTAATTTTCATGGCAAAGAAGGACTATGCAATTCATCTGATCACTCTTCATAACATTCTGGAGTATATGCAAATTGCTATTCTAAAAACTTAAGCAGCAACTTTTCCAATTTCCAACATTTATTTAATTCTCAAAACTTTTGGCCACGACTGTATGTGCGGTTCAGATGGTCCGCTGTGGTTATCCTTTAACAGGAGAAGCCGAAAAAAGAATATATACAGTAAACCCCCCCCACAAAACACACAATTTTCTCAGTCCTCTGGGATAGACTCCAGGGTTCCTGTGACCCTGGACAGGTTACACACTATAGATAATGAGTGTGAAAGAGAGAGTCAGTTCATACATGGAAATACTGTAAGACTGCCACCATGTTTGACAGAGAATGTGAATGTGTTATGATTTGGATCATGAGTGTTTTCTTTCCTTCGTTCCAGAACTGAGTGGGCTTTTGATGAAGGTTTTCTAGCAAACTCTAATCTGACCTCACTCTTCCTGAGCGTTTCCAATAATTTGCACCTTGTGGTATATAAACCTTCTGTATTTACATTTATTTTATATGATTTTCAAGCGTTTTGATGTTACTGAGCTTGACAATGCATTCTGATTTTTTATCAATGTATTAAATTGTGTATTGGCCAAATCTAAAGTTTCTGCTGTCATTTATAGATGTTTTTTTAATGTTTTCAGCCTAATGATGGCTCACCACCAAATGCTAATTCCACATTCCAGACCCTTGATCTTTGTCACTTGTCATGATATAATGAAGGACAGGACACAACTAACTATGAAACTGCAAATCAGACATTTTAACCAGTAAAAGTGGAGAGAAATTGTAAAAAATAAATAAATAAAATTAATTCCCAGATAAGGCAGTATTTTTGTTCAGCTTTGAATTAAAGCTGAACAAAAATACTGCCTTATCTAGGAATTATTATTATTATTATTATTATTATTATTTTTACAAATTAAGAACTCAAACAAGGTTTGAGTTCTTAATTTTTTTCTTCATTTTCTTAATTAATAATTTAAACATTTGCAGTTTATAGATAAGTTATTAGCAGGTCTGTCTGTGTGGATCTCTAATGAACCACAGACCACTGATAAACCTTGAAGAGAAATGGGTTGATTGAAGAATCAGAATATGTTGTAAAAGCTGTAGCACACTGTTTCTTTTATTTTCCACTATGCATTTTGTTATTGTTTCAGAGATATTTTCTCCTGCATACATTATGTTTAATACATGACATCAGTGACGGATTTGATAAAATAAACTGATAAAATATCACTGAATATGATATACTGTAGACATTCATCAGCTTTTTCCTAACAGAGCATGTACTGAGTTTTGTATGTATATCAATATACTGGGCGAGACACTATAATAGGTAACAGGGAATAAAAGGAAAGTAAACATTATTACAAGGTGTAGTCAGACTCATCTGTGGCCGTACATTCTGAATAGACAGCAGTGCAACAGGTTTACAAAAGTCTGTCTCGCAGTCGTCCAAACATCTAATGTCTCTGATATCATGTTTTTACTTAAAACAAAATTTTAGTACTGTAGTCTCTCATGTGTGGTCCAGCTTCATACAATATTTCCTTTCTAAACTCCATTCCCCATTCTCCTCTCCTCGTGTCGCCTAGAGAAACAGACAGACAGAAACATGATGAGCTCTGAGCTGAGACTGAAATGTTACTTTTTTGCTGGATTTTCACGTCACACACAGATTTTTATTCCATTTTACACTGTAAACTACATCATGTCTTACTCTCTCAGTTCAGCAGAAAGTCACACAGTCACACATTATAAGCTTGTGGTGGAAGAATCTCCTTCAGGAGCTGTAAAACAGGCAAATCATTATTACAGTGGAACCTTGGATTACGAGCATTATTCTTTCCAGAAGTGGGCTCGTATTCCAAAACACTCGTAAACTAAATCGAATTTTCCCATAAGAAATAATAAACTCAAATTATGCGTTCCACAGCCCAAAACAATAAATACATAAAAATAATTAATACAATATATAAAGTAAAAATAAAACAAATTAAGCTGCACTTAACATAAAAAAAAAGTAAAAATACATCCAGACAGATAAGTGTTTCTGTTTGTGCATGCAGGCGCCGTGTATTTGTGTGTGTGTGTGTGTGTGGAATTAGTCCCTTCCCTCACCTCGTCTTAAACATTAAAACTCCTCCTCCCTCCCCCACCTCAGTTTTTAAGTTTCAAAACAAAACACACAACGGAAACACTGTTTTAACGGGGAAAAAAATCTCTCAATGAACGGAATCATCTGCTGTAAAGTAAAAACAAAACAAAACAAAAATGAATCAGCACCTTATCTTTGAAAAGAATCGCGACAGAGCAGAGTTTTCTGTGTAAAGAAAGCGTGCGCGTGAAGCCGGGGAGGGGGGTGTAAAGGCGAGTGTGTGTGAATGTGTCGGTGTCAAATTACGCGCGCACACACACAGGAGGGAGAGGGAGATGTTGATTATACCAGTAAGAGACGAGCACTAAAACGCATAATTCCGCTGCGCAAGAGAGAAAAATCATTGGCTCAGTTGTGATCACTTGAAGCTCGGTGTCAAGACAAGAGTGCATGCGTCATACATGATACTCGGCACTCGAGAACCACAAATTGCTCGTTTTTCAAGTCAAAATTTATTAAAAATCTCTGCTCGTCTTGCGGAATGCTCGCAAACCGCATTACTCACCATCTGAGGTTCCACTGTAGTATAAATTTGCATTAACACAGGAAGTAAAGGGAAAAATTCAGGCCAACTTGAATTCACATTAAAGTGCATATACAGTGTTTTATGGGGGGCTAAATGCAGGCAGGTCATTAGAGTGACAGGGTGAACAGTGTTTTGTCATTAGTATAATGATGTGTTTTCAGCTTATTTTGCCCGACATGGCTATGAATAGAGGCTTGTTTCAGAAACAGATTATCAGCAGGGCTGATGTGGGACTGATTTTCACCCTGAGAACCTCATCAGAGCGGCCCACACGGAGATGCGTTTCGCTGCATACGTATAAATTTTTTATCGTACTGGCGTTTCATCCACACGGATCCGGCGTTGAAACCGCTATTTTTTGAAACCGTGTCCCAAGGTGGATAAATCTGAAAACGACACCCTTGCGGTTTCGTGTGTACAGCCAATCCGTATATTTTGTGAAACGATGATGTCATGCGCATGCTCAAAGTCTTCTTCTCCGTGTATAGTGTACCTCTATGGCAGAATTACAGCGCCCCATACTGGTCTGGCATATACATACTACACCGTTTTCAGTGGTTTCGTGTGTACGCAGATATTTCTTGAGACGACGCCGAACGAGGAAAAAAAATTATTGGATAGGGAACGCACTGGCTTCGTGTGGACGAAGCCTTAATCGATATGTCCATAATGACAAATGCACAAATTTACCTTTTAAAAACGTTTGACTTATTTTGAAAGATAGAGCAGAGGACGCCCAGGCACTCTTACTTTTCTTCCCCCTCATATCCCTTTAACTGAACTGTTTTGATATTTAGTAGTGAAACAGGCATGAATACGGCTTCTCACAGCCAGATAGTTTCAAAACCATCACTAAATTTCTTTGAAAATCCAATGATGATAAATGACTGAACATGAAACGGACTTTATCATCATCCATCATCTAATAAGCAGCTCGCTTTTTTCCCCTCTTAAATATCATCACTCACATGGCCTCTCTGGAATCCAGTTGACAAAAATGTGTTTGGCTGATTAAGAACTTTACTCCCCGATTACAACTGAACATTGTATTAATTGTACTTACTGTATCAACACATTCACTGGCTGGAGTTTTTTGGCACAGACATTAAGTGTGGTATACATATGGCATGTTCTGTGATTAAGAGACACCTGCTCACGTCATCCTCACACAAGGGTTTTTCTTCCTCCAGACCACAATTCCAGCAACAACGGCAACAAGAGCCGCGACTACAGCAGTGACGATAGCAATTGTTGCTCCACCTGATCCTCCATCTGATCCTCCACCTGTTAAATCAGCACAGAGTCTTTATTATCTGCTGCAGCAAGAAATCAGCTTTCACTCTCTACAGCTCTAGTTTATTAGGACCTTTTGGTACTTCTCGCACTAACTCCTTCTCCAAGCTGCTGTGCTGAACCACGCAGGTGTAGGTGTGTTTCTGCAGCTCCTCAGCTGGGACTTTCAGAATGCTTCTCTTCTGGAAGCTTCCATCCTGGTTGGGTAACGTCTCTCTGAGCTCCACGTCCTCATGCACGTCCTCTCCGTCCTCCTGCCAGGTGATGTTTAGTGCTTTGGGGAAGAAACCTGTAGCGTGACACACCACCTCTGGAGAAGGAGACGAGTGTTTCTGGAACACTGACACCTCGGGACGAACTGCAGAGAAATCAATATTACAACACTAAGATTTGTTAATGTACTGTGGAAATAACTACAGTGTGTACATGTATATGTTGTAGGGACAGAGTGTAATTATTGTCTACATGGTAGGCCTTGTATGTATGTGTAGGGATCTGATCATTGTGTGAATACAGCAAGAGTGTTTTCTAGTGTGTACACTATAAGGGAGTGAGGAACTGTGCATGTGTTCTAAGGAGATGCGTTGTAAGTGTATACTGTGTGAGTGAGTGCTGTGAAGGACTGTGATTCAGTGTGTACACTATCATAGTGTGTATTATTGATGTAACGAACTATGAAGATCTCTTCCCACTGATTCCTTGTATTTGTATGGAATACACACAACAACCTTTAATCAGTCTTTAGTGAATCTTCATCTGCAAGCTGCTGGTCTGTAAATTAATATGAAAGACTCTGGCTGCTCATGGTCACTGTCACACTGGTCTTTCAGTTCTGGTGTTTTACATGCCCTCACTGCGGACTGCTGCATAAATACAGTTGAAACCAGATATTTACATACACTCCAGAAAACAACACAAAAACTTTTAACCAAACAAAACAATAACCATTTGTACCCTTTCAGTTGATCACTTGGTACAACACATGGTATGGGGTATATATTCACACCCTGCCAAGCAGACATCAAACTCAGGAACAAGAACCCTGATATCTACTCTTGTGCATTGCAACCGAGGGGGCTGTTATATCAAGACAGTAAAACGTGACAAACGTGAAAAAAACGTGCATTCAGCAGTTTCCTCAGTGTAAGCATTTTCAACTTAAAAATTCAAATAAAGTTTAGCAATCTCAGATCTAATACAGGACACCAAAATAATGGCCGAGTTCACTCCTGAAAGCAAGACCACATGCATCGCCCCTTGCTCAGATAAGTTTTATTTCCTCCCAGAGCACTGCTTGCATGTTGTCCAAAACAACTGTGTTGACCATGGACGTGAAACGCAGTGGCTTTGTATGAAACTGCAGCTGGTATCCCATGTCAAGGGTTCTGCCAGAGAACAACCCTCATAGCTTAACGTATTTGCAGTGTTGGGGGAAAAAAACATTCTATTGATTTCAACAAATAAACATTCAGACAATTTACAAAAAGAAAACTTTATTGTAAGTTAGTCCCGTTATTCTAAGGTTGAACGCCAGAGCTGGCAAAAAATGTGCATGAGTTGGGTTCAGCTAGCACATGCAAAAAGAGAAGCTGCATTCCTCATGACAGCGGTCAGTGGCAGACTTCTTTACCAGCTTTCATGCTCATTGGCACCACAAAGCAAAAGCTAACCAACTTCAGACGTAGTCACTTAACGGGTAGACGACCCACTAACTGATCCTGTTGTTGCTATTACCAACAAGAATTGTTCATTTTAAGCCAAGTGATAATGCATTAAGAGGTATTGTTTATTAGCAGCAGTTAGCAAATTCTACAGAACAAGATATTCCTGGTGATATGAAGAGTGTAAGAGACAGCAGTAACAGATTAGAAAAACGTTTTCCCTTTTTGGCTGTTTGAAAATGTTTTGATGCCTCATCATGATTATTAGCTATTGTTAGCAGAAACACACCTGTATTCAGAGTGCAGCTCATAAACAAGTATGTAATCTAGAGGTCTATGAACTCTGTTTTTACTTTATGTGATTATTTTGACACATATTGCGATTTAGATTTTTTAACAGGAATTTGTAAATATTAAATGTGCCATTTTGTATTCACACATATTTATCAAGGCTAACAACGCCAAATACAGGTAGAAATGTTCTCATTAAGAGGATATGTGCCAATATTTATTTATAAAAGTATTACAAAATAAACAAATATTAAAAATTATTGACAAACACTACATAAATTCATGGGTATTTGTGTATTATCTAATAAACTGCAGTTTTACAATCTAAGTAATTGCAATTTGTGATTTCGATTTTTATGTGATTTGGAAAAAAATATAAATTATCATATTTTTGTCATGTTGCCCAGTCCTAATGTACAACATCAGGATGTCAGTGTGTCTAACAGCTGCATTTATATAAAAATAAAATAAAATGACCTTTCCTCTGCAGAGTCTCTTTGCCGTCAAACATGAACTTCTTTAACTGGTCAATACAGTCAGTCTCCATGAAGTTCCTCCAGTATTTAGCCTCAGTGCCTTTAGGATCCCAGTCGTTTATAAAATTCTGAGCTTTATCATTAACTGCAGTCCAGGTTCCAGTTGTCAGATTCAGACTGATGAAATCTTCTCCATCATAACCGTACTGATCGTATCCTCTAGTGGTGACATCATCATCACACTCACAGCCGAACATCCACTGTACTGTATGATCTCCTGCACATGCACACACACGCACACACACACACAGTTTAGATGAGTTTCCATTTACACTCAGTTCCAATCATTATACTACGTTTTTCTCCACTTTATAACAGGATAGTGTTACTAAAGACAACTCGTGAAAGAAAATGTAATATATCCTTTTTTGTGAGATTCTACATTGCATGGATTCACAGCTCTGTGAAAAGAGAAAAACACATTCTAAGCACTTTAGGCTGTAGACAGTTTAAGCCTAAAGGGGTACTGCGAAACTACAGTTGAAACCAGATATTTACATACACTTAAAAAAAAAAAAAAAAACCTGCAAACCTTTTTCTTCTTTACTGTTAAACATTAAATCAGAATAAACCTTTTTTAGACCTATAAATATTAACATTTTTGTTGCATTTGTTAAATGTCAGAATCCAGTGAGGGAGAATTTTTATGTATATTTTTTATCACCTTTATCAAAGTCAGAAGTATACATACATGTCCTTAGTATTTGGTAGAATTGCCCTGAAACTGTTTCACCTGAGCCAAGCATTTCAGGTTTCCTTCCACAAGCTTTCTACATTCACTTGCTGGAAATTTGGCCCACTCCTCCTAACAGAACTGGTGTAACTGGGTCAGGTTTGTAGGCCTTCTTGCTTCTTGCCTTTTGGTTTTGCCGAAAAGTTCAATTTGCCGCCCACAAATGTTCTATGGGATTGAGATCAGGGCTTTGTGATGGCCGCTCCAATACCTTGACTTTGTTGTCCTTAGCCACTTTGTAACTAATTTGGAGGTATACTTGGGGTCATTGTCTATTTGGAAGACCCACTTGCACAAAGCTTTAACTTCCTGGCTGATGTCTTCAGATGTCGCTTCAATATATCCACATAATTTTATTTTTCTCATGATGCCATCTATTTGGTGAAGTGGACCAGTCCCTTCTGCAGCAAAGCAGCCCCACAACATTATACTACCCACCCCCCATACTTCACAGTTGGGATGGTGTTCTGAGGCATCAAAGCTCTGCCCTTTTTCCTTCAAATATAATGTTTATCATTATGGCCGAACAGTTAAATTTTTGTTTCTTCAGACTACAGGACATGACTACAGAAATTACGATTTTTATCCCCATGTGCAGTTGCAAACTGTAGTCTGGCTTTTTTTATGGTGGTTCTGAAGTAAGGGCTTTCTCCTCCCAGAGTAACCTTTCAGCTGATGGTGCCTTTATAAAACCACTCATTTATTCATTTACTGTGGATAATCACACTGTCTTAGCAGTTTCAGCAGCATCTTCACAAGATCTTTTGCTGTTGTCCTGGGGTTGATTTGCATATTTCGCACCAAAAAAACTCTCTGGGACTAAGAGTCTGTCTCCTTCCTGAGCGGTATGATGGTTGTACATTCCCATGTTTTTTATACTTGCCTATTATTGTCTGAACAGATGAACGTGGGACCTTCTGGAAATTGTACTTAAGGATGAGCCACACTTATGGACGTCCAAAATTCTTTTCCTGATGTCTTGGTTAATTTCTTTTGATTTTTCCATGATGTCAAAGAAAAAGTCTCTGTGTTTGAGGTGTGACTTTATATGCATCCACATTTGTGCCACCAATTAACTCAAATGGAATCAATTAACCTATCAGAAGCTTCTTAAGCTCAGAATGGAATCATCTGGATTTTTTTTTGTTTAAAGACACAATAAACTTAGTGTATGTATACTTCTGACTTTGATGAAAGTGATATAAAATACACTAAAATTCTCCATTGCTCAATTCTGATATTTAACAAATGCAAAAAAAAAGTAATATTTAATGTTCTTGTTTGTAGATTGGGAATTTTACAATTTTAACATATTTAACTTTTTTTTTCTTTCCCCAGATGGAAAGACAGATGGGAATTTGTTAAATTTGTACTAAATACAGTGTAACTTTAAAAGATACCAACTGGATTTAGCTCAGTGGGACTACATAAGCTTCATGCAGTACGAGTCTCAGCTGAATGCATAAATTATACTTGCACTCCAGGTGACAAACTTCACAGCTGGTGTGAAAACAGAAAAAAGAATTACTACCACCTATTGTAGAAATCTACTGTAATTAATTTATATGTGCCTCAAATTTGATTTAGAAAAGACTTGAAAAAAACTCCAGTGTTGTTAGCAAGGAAAACAATATGGTGGATCTTCTAAAGTAAAAAGCTAAATGTTCAGGTAGAGGGTGGGCTATACAAAGCAGAGCCCAGTGTTGCATACTGTAGAAAGCAGCTCAAACTCTTACCAGTTTCTCAGTTATGATTACTGGCTGATTCCACTAACTAAGTTGTTTCATTTCACAGTTTGTGGGCTGGTAGGCACTCCAGATACACAAACAGATAGTTACAGTGTGGTTCATACACAACACCAAATTGATCCCAAACCAGCCTAAAATGTGTTAATTCGCCAAATGAAAATCAAAACTGGCAACTGCTGTGTTTTACATCACCTGGGGATTCAAATTCTCAAGGGATTTACTCTACTGCTTTCTTTGGCTGACAGAATATAAGCAACATCAGACATCAAAAAAATTAGCTCTGTACTGCATTTAATGCCATAGATGTTCTTTAATTGTACTTTTCCATTTCCATTCATTTGACCATTCATCAAAAATGTGTGTGTCCAATTTGGGTCCATACGAAAGGAAATTGCGTATATTTTTTAATTAGCATATACAATGCCTGGCCATAAAAAAAACAAAGAAAAAAAACCCACACGTCACCACCCAGGTTTAATTAAAGTTTAAATAGGTAAGAGCCTGCAGTGATTAATACAGTTCAGCTGCAACACGTTATTTAACCATAACTGATGTACAGTAGTGTGGAGCTTCTCATTTGTTAAACAACCATGTCAGAAGACATATCTTGTGGTCATGGAAAAAGATGTTGCTCTGTTTCAGAAGGGTCAAATTATTGACCTGCATCAAGCAAAGAAAACAACTAAGGAGATTGCTGAAACAAATAAAATTGGGTTAAAAACTGTGAAACGCACTATTAAAACCTGGAAGAATAGTGGTGACCCATCATCTTCGAGGGAGAAATTTAATTGTAAAAAATAAAAATTTATGTAGATGATGGGAGATTACTTAAATATTTGGTGAAATTGTGAGCAAAACAACAGCGGCTATGTTTATTACTGAAATTAGGAGCATTTCCACAGATACAATGTGAAGAGATCTCAAGGGATTGGGAATAAATAGCGCTGTAGCCTTAATAAACCCATTTATCAGTGAGGTTAATCGGAAAAAAGGCTTCAGGAGCATAAAGAATGGACTGTGGAACATTGGAAAAAGGTCATGTGGTCTGATGAGTCCAGATTTACCCTGTTCCATCATGCATAGTGGCCACTGTACAAGCCTCTAGATCATTATTATCTGGTTCCTTCTGTTGGTCAGGCCTCATCAACTGTATGTGGCAATAAAATTATGTCGGCTGATGACCAGAATATACTGAATGACCAGGTTTTTCCAATTTTTCTTCCCTGATGTCACGGGCATAATTCAAGAAGACAATGCCCAGGATCAAACGCATCAAGCTCGAAATGCAAAAGAGAGGTTCAGGTAGACATTTCACATATGGATTAGCCATCACAGAGTCCAGACCATTGATAATCTTTAGCATGTACTGGAAAAGACTTTACAGAGCAGTCTGATTCTTCCATCATCAATAAAAGATCTTGAAAAGAAATGCGACTAGAGAAAATCAATTCCGCGAAGGAACATTTAAGGGCAGCACATTTGGAAAAGTAGAGAAAAAGCATGCCAAAATGAATGATCTGAGTTTTTAGACTTATTAATTTATTTTTTTTATGAGTTTTAAGTGGGCCCCTAAACACAGAAGCACTGCTGTGCCCACACTGTTTGAAGTGCAATCGAGTACAAAAAACATTATTATTATTATTAAATTTTTACTATTAAATCTCTACCCTGAATGTGTTTTACCTTCATTGTGATGAAATCTCTGCTTTGCTTGATCCACAAAGACTTGGAACCTGTCCTGCTGATGTTTCATATGCCGTGTCTGGCTGTTCCAGTAACGTGCATCATTAGCTTTGATCTTCTTCATCCAATCTGTCTTTGGGATCACCTTGCTGATGTTGCTATCATAGTACACAGCATGCTCATCATCCACCAGACCAACAGCAGTGATTTGCCCAGTAACAGTGTAGAGGTACTGCAGAGAGTGTGTCTCTGTAAAAAATTCACATAGTTTCAATAACAAATCACATAGAAATCTGTAAGCTTCATAAATTGTAAAAAAACTCAGGATGATGTCACCAATACCTACAGACTGAATGAGGACACAAATGAACAGGTAAGAAGCATAAATTCTCCACCCTATCCTCTGGGCTGGATAATTTAGCAACCACAAAGACATACTCAGTCTCATTGCCCCTTGGTATAATGACTATCTACACTAGATTAAGGTTCAGTGTTGCCATTAAAAGTGACCTGGCCTCAATGTACTAGGCATGGGCTGGTTTCCGATTTCAAAGTATACCATGGCATGCCACTGAGCTGTTTGTTCATGACTCATCAAAGCCAGAAAGTGCAGTAATCCCTCAGTGTAGAGTAACAGACCCCTGAGTAAAATGTTGTATGAAAGAGGGAAATTCGACCTCACCATTTATGTCAATACTATTACATTATTTGATATGATTCTTAGTAGCACTGGTTCTTTTTTTTTATTTTTATTCAAATAATTTTTTTTTTTTTTTTTTTAAGTATTTTTGTTGTGAGCTTGTTGAGATTTCGGTTTAGGCTTCCTTAAGGAACTGCATTTATTTTAAAAAGAATTCAATTCACACACTCTCAGCTCATTCTCTATAGTGATTATCCTGTTCAGAGTCATCTGAGGACAGGGCCCTATCCCAGGGGATTCAGGGCACTGGGTGGGGTACTCCACGGACATGATACCAGGGCAAAAACATACACACACAACACGCAGTCACGTGTACAGGATAATTGGGAATGTCAATTATATACATTATATTAATAATTTATAATAAATGGTGCCTTACAAAAATATTCACACCCTTGGCATCATGTTTTGTTACATTATAACCTGTCAATGAATAGTTTATCTGAATTTTACGTGATGGGTCTGCACAAAATATGAAAATTGGCATGTGTACTGTATATGTATTCACCCCTTTAAAGAAGCCCCTCAAAAGTTCTAGTGCAACCAATTACCTTCAGAAGTCACATAATTAATCAAATTAAGTTCACCTGTGTGCAATCTAAGTGACACATGATCTGTTAGTATAAACACACCTTTTCTGAAAGAGGCTGCAACACCACTACGCAAGGAGCTCTCCAAACAAGTCAGGGACAAAGTTGTTGAGAAGTACAGTCAGGGTTGAATTATAAAAAAATATCCAAATGTTTGTAACCCTGAAGGAGCTGCAGACTTCCACAGCAGAGACTGGTGTATCTGTGCATGGGATCACCATAAGATGTACATTCCATAGAGCTGGGCTTTATGGAAGAGTGGCCAGAAAAAAGCCATTACTTAGTGTTAAAATTAAGGAGGCATGTTTGGAAGACTTGTGGGTCGACTCCCCAAATGCATGGAGAAAGGTGCTCTGGTCAGACCTGTCTAAAATGTAACTTTTCGGCCACCAAGAAAAACGTTATGTCTGACGTAAACCCAAAACATCTAATCACCCCAAGAACACCAAACATGCTGTGAAAAACCTCCCCACAGCATGTTTCACTGTGGTGGAGGTTTTTCAGCAGTAGGGACTGTGAGACTGAACTCGAGTCTAGAGTCGAGAGAAAGATACCTAAATACAGGGATATTCTTGAGCAAAACCTGTTTCAGGGTTTTCGAGCCGGTCAATGAGGTCATCCACCACGGCAGGGGGTAGGCGTCAAACCATGATACCTGATTTAGATCGTTGATTACATCATTACAGATTCTGATGGACGCATCGGACTTCGGTACCGCTACTATAGCTAGACCAGGGGCTGACAGACTCCTCTATGATACAATTTTGAAGCATTTTACTCACTTCTTCTATGGCATGGCGGTGGGCTTCCAGGGCTCAGTATGGTCTTTGTCAGATGGTGCAGCGTTTAATGTCATGCTGTACTAGGTGCGTGAGCCCCGGATTGGCGGAAAATATATCCTGGTACTGGTCCGGCAGCTCGCTCGGAGCTTGGTGTTGTGCTGCCATTAAATCCTCGCCATACTGTATCAACGCACGGCCGGACGCTATGGGAGAAAGAGCAGCAAGAGCAGAAATGCACGGCAGCGGCTCAGTCCAGCATTTAAGCAGATTTATGTGATATAATACGGTGCTATAATTCGCTTACCAGTCTGTTGCAGACATTCACGGCCCCTACTCGTTCGATGATGGTGTAGGACCCTTGCCAACAGGTGAGGAACAGTTGGCATTTGGCAGAAGCAAATGCACGAGGTGCTTTCTTTATACGCTTGCGAACTATCGGGAGTACATGGTTAATTTTTTGCTGGAGATTCTGAACATACTCCACAACAGAGTGGAAAGAAGACTGTTCTTCACAAGCTTCTTTGGCTAAGTCAAAAAGCCCTCGAGGTCTCCACCTGAACAGTAGTTTGAAAGGTATGAACCCTGTTGAAGCTTGCGGTGTCTCGCAGATGGCAAAGAGCACATATGGAAGTAGCTGAGACCAGTTACGGCCATCTACTACTCGCCGCAACATTTTTTTTAATCGTCTGGTTTAATCACTCCACCAGGCCGTCGGTTTGCGGCTGATAAACAGAGGTGCACAGCTTCTTTATTTGCAGCAGCCGGCAAAGTATGCCATCAGTTTCGACATAAAGTTCCCTGATCAGTCAGTGGCTCCTTTGGCAGCCCTACCCTAGAGCTGAAGAGGAGGACGAGTTCCTGAGCGATGTTATGAAAAGTTGCTTTACGGAGCAAGACAGCCTCTGGATATTGAGTAGCATAATATATAATGACTAGAATGTACTCATGCCCTTTTGCCAACTTCAGGAGCATTCCAATGTGGTCCATGCCGATGAGCTCGAAGGGCACCGTGATGATAGGCTGTGGTATCAGTAGGGTGGGGCCTGGCTTCCATGGTGCCGTTTTCTGACATTCGGGGCAGCGTAGGCAAAAATTTCTTACTTCCACCTCCAGCCCCAGCCAGTGCATTGGGCCGGGAGCATTTCGGCATCAACCTTCCCTTATGGCACTACCAGCAGATCGGACGTTTCTCCCCTTCGTTCTGTCTGGTAGTAGAGAAAGCCAATTTTTATGATGGAATAAGAAGCCGGTCGCGGAGCACCGCCATCCTCTGCCTCTCCCTCTGTCTCGCACCTGGCTCCAACAATATTTCAAGCGTGTGTCCTCACGCTGGAGCTGCCGAATCGGCCGTCTCGATTAGCCTGCTGAGACAGGGTGAGAAAAAGTTTAGAAGGAGAGCTCGCCTCACCTTCTGCCTCAACATCAGCTTCGTCCTCCAAAGTTTGGGCAGCCACACCGGACACAGATCTCTTACTTTGTCTAACTCGTCTGACTGGCAGCAGTCCAGGCCAGTCTTTTCCTAAGAGGAGAGGAACAGGGAGGTTGGGTATAACCTCCGCGTCCACCGAATGTTTCCACTGGTGATCCTCCACAGTGAAACCATTCGATGTCATCATGCGGAGTTGAACTAATCAGCATGTGCTGAGCACCTCTTTGCAGATCAGGGAGCGCAATAACTCGGCGGCCGTAGTCTGGAGACCCTGCGCGAGCTGCTGTAAGTTGCTGACTATTGGTGAATGCTCGTCTCGAGCCGGTGTCCGAGATACTGGTCAGATGAGAGCCCTGCCTTGGGGTTTGCCTTTCCTCTACCAGTGTAAAGAGTTTAGTGCCAGCGGTACGTGAGCGAGCAGTTCTAAAAGATGCGGTCGGCTGGCGTCACGTTGTTCAGAGGAAACACATGATAGTCTTCGGCCCTCCTGGCTGAGTGGTAGTAGCCTTAATGTGATAGCCCTAGTGACAATTTTTAACATGAACACCTGCAAAGGTTTCGAGAGCCTTTAAATTGTCCCTCAGTCTGGTTCAGTAGGCTGGCTGTTCACAGAGTGCTGTATACAAGCATATTAATGGAAAAAGATGCACAAGCAACGGGGATAACCTTCATAGCCTGGAGAGGATTTGAAACAAAGCCCATTCAAGATTTTGAAAGAGATTCACAAGGAATGGACTGCAGCTGGAGTCAGTGATTCAAGAGAAACCATTCATAGGCGTATCCAGGACATAGGTTACAACTGTCGCATTCATTGTGTCAAACAACTCTTGAACCAGAGATGTCTTGCCTGGGCTAAGGACAAAAATGACTGGACTGTACTCAGTGGGCCAAAGTCCTCTTTTGAGATTTTTGCGAAGTAAATCTGCATTTTATTTGGAAATCAAGGTCCCAGAGTCTGGAAGGAGAGAGGAGAGGCACAGAATCAAAGTTGCTTGAGGTCCTGAGTAAATTTTGCACAGTCACTGGTGGTTTGGGGAGTCATGATATCTGCGGGTGTTGGTCCACTGCGGTCAGGTCCAAGGTCAGCACAGCCGTCTATGATAAGGTTTTAGAATTTCATGCTTCCCTCTACTTACCGCTTTATGGAGTTGCTGATTTCATTTTCCTGTAGGACGTGGCACCTGCCCATACTGCTAAAAGTTCTAATCCCTGGTTCAGGGAACATTATATCACTGTGCTTGATTGGCCAGGAAAAACTTGCCCGACGTAAACCTCATAGAGAATCTATGTGGTGTTGGGAAGATGTGAGACACCAGACCCAGCAACACAGAAGAGCTGAAGCAAGAGCAATCAGGACTTCCATAAAACCTCAGCAGTGCCATAGGCTGATCACCTCCATGCCACACAGCATTGCTGCAATATTTCATGCAAAGTATTGAGCGCTGTAAATGTTCTTACCTTTCAGTAGTCCAACATTTCTGTGTTAAATTTTTTTTTTTTTTTATTCATCCTCTGAAAATTAGTAATATTCTAATTTTCTGAGATACTGAATTTTGGGTTTTCATTGGCTGTAAGCCATAATCATCAAAATAAAAAATACATTTGAAATAGATCATTCTGTGTGTAATGAATCTATATAATATATGAATTTCACTTTTTGAATTGAATTACTAAAATAAATCAACTTTTCAATGATTTTCTAATTTAAGGAGATGCACCTCGGCGGCACGGTGGTGTAGTGGTTAGCAATGTCGCCTTGCACCTCCAGGGTCCGGGTTCAATACCCGGCCAGGCTCGATTCCCGTCTCTGTGTGCATGGAGTTCACATGTTCTCCCTGTGCTTGGTGGGGGTTTCCTCCGGGTACTCCGGTTTCCTCCCACAGTAAGTCAGGTTAGGTTAATTGGCATTCCCAAATTATAGTATTAATTAATTAATAGTATTAAATAGATTATATTCCCATAGTGTGTGAATGAGTGTGCGAGTGTGTGTATGTCTGTACGCCCTGCGATAGATTGGCACCCTGTCTAGGGTGTATCCTGCCTCGTGCCCCGTCTCCAGGGTCGCGGCTCCAGGCTCCCCGCGACCCTGAATACAGGATTAAGCGGTAATGACGATGAGTGAGAGTGAGTGAGTGAGATGCACCTGTATATGTGTATATATAAAAATGTGATCTGATCTTCATCTAAATCAAGAGTATTGAAAAAATATAATGTGCTTGAAAATAATAACATCTGATCTTTCATGTTTTTATTGAACACATTCATTCAACATACAAAATGGTAGTGGAAAAGGTAAGTAACCCTTTAATAACTAAATTAATAACTGGTGGACCCCATCACTTGGCAACAATAACCTCAACCACGCGCTTCCTGTAGCTGTGGATCAGACCTGCACATCATTCAAGAGGAATTTGAGACCATTCTTCCTGGCAGAAAGGCAGTGTGTGACTCTCTTCATGTCTTTCCATCGCATCTCTCTTAGTTGAGGTCTGTGCTCTAGCTTGGCCACTCCAAAAGGTGGATTTCGTTTTTCTGAAGACTTTCTGTTGTGGACTTTTGGTGTTTCGGGTCATTGTCCTGTTGCATCACCCAACTTCTACAGATTTTCAGCTGATGCAAAGACATTTTCACATTTTCCAGGAGGATTTTTTGATACACTTGGGAATTCATCTTTCCCTCAATGACTGAAAGCTGGCTACGCCCTAATGCAGCAAAGCAGGCCCAAATCATGATTTGGTTTCCTCCACCATACTTTATGGATGGGATGATGTTTTCAAGATGATCTGCAAGATGATCTTTTTACACAGATTTAGTGCTGTGTTTTCTTTCCAAATAGTTTAGTTTCATCAGTGCATTCATTTTGCCAGTATCGCTGTAGAGTGTCAATGTGCACTTTCACAAACGTCAGGAGCGCAGCAATGTTATTTTTAGTGAGCAGTGGCTTCCTTTGTGTTGTCCTGCTATAGACACCCTACTTGTTCAATGTTTTACATGCTGTAGACTGATGAACACAGATGTTAGGCAGTTCGAATTATGCCTTCACATCTTTGTCGGTCACTCTGGGTTGTTTCTTTACCTCATTGATGTGTCTTTGTTGTGCTTTTCATGTCATTTTGACTGGGTGCTCAGTTTTGAGAGTGTCTCCATTTGTCTGTAAACATACATGAACTGTATCCCTTTCCAGCTTTATGCAATTCAACATTTCATGATCATAGATCCTTTGAAAGCTCTTGTAGATGAGACAGGACCCACATAAGCATATTCTTATTGTGTCAAGCAAACCCAAAAAGTTTTTTTTTTTTTTTTTTTTTTTATCAGACAGAGTATCTCTATTCCACACATTCAAACTTAATTTTCTTATCAAGACTCTAGGTATGCTAACGCCTGACTCCAATTAGCTTTTAGGAGGTCATTAACTCAAGGATTCACGTACATTTTCCTCTAGTTCTATAAGGTTTTAATGGTTGTTCTTAAAATAAAGACATAGAGCAAATTTATTTGTGCTATTATTTTAGGCACATTAAATTTGTCAATAGATGTAGATTAGATCATGTTTTATGACACATTAATGCAGAAAACCAGGAAATTCCAAAAATTTTGCCTCTATATTGCCTTGTCATGGCAAAGATGTTACTCTTGGAAGGGTCAAATTATTGTCCTGCATCAAGAAGAGAAAACAAGGAGTTTGTCAAAATTATTAAAATTGGTTTAAGAACTGTCCAACAAATTATTAAAACCTAGAAGGATAGTGGTGAACCATCAATTTCGAAAACGAAATGTGGTTGGAAAAACATCCTGAATGAGTGTGATGGGAGTTCACTTAAACGCTTAGTAAAATAAAATTATTTTTTAAAAATGTAGAACTCGGCTTTTATAGATTAATAGTGAAAATATGAGCATTTCCACATGCACAGTTGGGACTAAACAGCTGTGGAAACTTAAAAAACATTTATCAGTGAGCCTTATCAATTTAAGCAAAAAAACTGACCTAACATATATATAAATATTTTCTACAGGGTGGGCCATTTATATGGATACACCTTAATAAAATGGGAATGGTTGGTGTTATTAACGTCCTGTTTGTGGCACATTAGTATATGTGAGGGGGCAAACTTTTCAAGATGGGTGGTGACCATGGTGGCCATTTGGAAGTCGGCCATCTTGGATCCAACTTTTGTTTTTTTCAATAGGAAGAGGGTCATGTGACACATCAAACTTATTGGGAATTTCACAAGAAAAACAATGGTGTGCTTGGTTTTAACACAACTTTATTCTCTATTTACAAGTTTCTGACCACTTATAAAATGTGTTCAATGTGCTGCCCATTGTGATGGATTGTCAATGCAGCCCTCTTCTCCCACTCTTCACACACTGATAGCAACACCGCAGGAGAAATGCCAGCACAGGCTTCCAGTATCCATAGTTTCAGGTGCTGCACATCTTGTATCTTCACACCATAGACAATTGCCTTCAGATGACCCCAAAGATAAAAGTCTAAGGGGGTCATATCGGGAGACCTTGGGGGCCATATCACCAACCATTCCCATTTTATTAAGGTGTATCCATATAAATGGCCCACACTGTAGTGTTAAAATATCATCTTTATTTTTCAACCTCACAAAGTAGAGTGCACAGAAAGAAGCAAGAGCACACTTTAAAGTACACTGTGGAACTGACCACAGAAATCTTCAATAAACAATCCATTGTTCTTCCTGTTAAATCCTAAATGTGAAGACCTGAATTTTTTCTACCTGAATATTTGTCAACGTGAATTGGAAGACGGTAGAAAATGGTATAAATATTGAAGAAGCCCAATCCCACTGTTAGGGGGAATACAACTGCATGTCAGTGTTATAGTTGTCATGGTTACAGAGACTTAGTAGCATGGTATTGTAATAAAAAAAAATTCCAGTGGGAGTTCACCCACGAAACACAGGAGAGTGTCAAAACAGAATTCTTTAGTTTAGATTTTTGTAAAATTTTGAACACAGTATATTTTTTATATTATGTTTCAATATAAAATAAGCACTTAAATATTTACAATAGCAATTAATATTTGGTTTTTATATTCTGAATTATTTATAAATGCGCTCTTTAAAACCTGGGTTATGACAGTGTTATGAAACGTGAACACACCACTCAGCTCTACCATCTGCAGTTTTAAACCTTAAATAATTCATGACGTTTATTTATAAGCGGAGGAATTAATGTTAAAAACTAAACATAAGAGCAGGTTTGCCTGCACAAAACAATGTTTAAAGTCCTGTAAACTGTAGTGCATGTTAAATTATATTAATAAAACTGGCTGTTTATAAATTTTTAATAGGCCTACATTTTATATTTTGTATAGTTATGGCTAGCAAATACATTTTATAATGATTTTTTTTATTACATGTTTTTATGTATACGGTAATAAGGTGCAATTTTTCTGACTTGGTCATATACCGAACAACCATCTGTCAAACGGAGAATTCCGGAGAACTTCTCTAGGCCTTCAGACAAAACTGAAAGAGGCATTGTGTTTTTTTTTCTTTTGTCATTTATATAGTAAGAGTTCTTTTCTTTTTTTTTTTTTTTTGGGGGGGGGGGGGGGGGGGGTAAACATAGCTATATATATCATGTATATAGCATATAACACTTGTTTTTAATGTCTATACACTAGAGTCTCCAGTCTCGCATGTGAGAAACTTGCAATTCCATCTTATGTTATACACATACATTAATGACAACACAGCCTAGTATATAAACACATACATACCCCTGGAGATGCAAGGGGACAGTGCTAACCACTAAGCCACTGTATTACACTGTGAAGTATTCCTCCTGTTCAGAGGAAATTTAAACAGCAGCCTTATTACTTCACAATTTAAAAGATTTAGACCTGGTGTAGACCTGATTGTTTTACAGCTATTCCTGACCTTGCAGCTTCTGATTGACGGAACACACCTGATCAATTATTAATCAGCAGTAAGTAGGGCAGGTGTAGTTGTAAAGCAAGCAGGGGCGTGGCACTCGACGACCAGGGTAGGATACCTTGGATTTAGTTATTGTTAATGATAATATGGCTACAATTCTTGTCTAGGTTGAAATTGACCCTAAGAAGTGTAAATTTTTCGTACATCCACAAAGTAGTTCAAATAATCCAACATGGGTTGTTGTGTTTTCTTTAAATACCTTGTTATTGTTGTCTGTGTGTGTGGTGAAACATTAATGACAGCATGTCCTAACGTTGGCCTGCTTCTTAACAGCTGCCTCCCGGAGAGAGCACAGAAGTGAGGGTATGTATGTATGTTAATTGTCTGTTCCAGCTTGTCCTATCAAAATTTGGTTTTACAATTTTTACATTTTGTAATAGGTGACACCGACCCTCAAGAAGTGCTTACCCCATGTCAACTGCAAGTAAGTTATTACTGTATGTACAGTATAATATATTATATGTGGTGTGTTTAAAAGCCTAGGCAGTAAAATAAAATACATATTAAAGCCACATCATTATGCATTCACAGTTTGCTGCCAATGTTTGTTAGAACTACAAGTATTTGTTGCTAACAAAGTATCGAAGGACAATAATGATACCAGTGTTTTTGCTGGCTGTCAATTCAGTCTTGCACTTAAGTTTTTATTACCTTATTCTCCCCGTTAATCAGCAGGCAAACAAGATTATACTGTAAATAAACTGCCAAGCCTAATGTCCTGCATAAACACAAAGTGTCACATTTCAGAAATTTAAGTAGTAATGTGTAGATGTTTAACATATTAATCTACTGATTTTTTTCTTTCTTCCAGGATTCCAAAGGAAGGTGTTTGCAATGTTGTTTGACTTAAAAGAGGAACTTCAGCGAGTAGCTGCCATTGTGTGCCATACTGGATTCGGAGAGTGACCTGAAATCCTTTGAAGAGTCCATCAAAGATGGAAGAAGTTGTCGATCTGCGTAAGTTTTAAATGTGACAAAAAGAATGTGCCCTTTTTAAAATATCATACTACAGATTGTGGTGTCACATTTAGGTTCAGCAACTGTCCAGAGTTGGGGGATCTTCTGTCAGGGACTGTGTTAACAACGTCATGAACAGGTATGTATTTTACCTTGTATTATTTGTATTGCTGCATTATTCATAAATAAAATGTACATGTACATTATGGCCACAATAATAAACCCAGTCTTAGTTTTTTTTTTTTTATTCAGAATTTAATATTTTATATCTTCTCACATGCATGCCTATTTTCTTGTTCAGGAGGTTTTAGATGTCTGTACAGACTTAGTCAGCCAAACTGAAAAGCAAAAAATCAAAACCTAATTTTAGTGTAAGCAATTAATGACTAATTGGCTGTCACATAAAATATGGATAAGTTGGGTTAGGGTTAGATAAGGTTATTATATAAGTTTATAAGTTTAATATAAGTTTTATATATTTTTTATTAATAATAAAAATAATTAAATAATAATAATAAATAATTAATAATAAATAATAATAAAAAAAATAATAATATTATATTTATTTTATTATATAAATCTTATATATATAAGATTTGGTTATATGGATAAGGACATAGTTCAGGGAACTTTTTACATGACAGACGATTAGTTGTGAAAGTATATGATTTAACATTGCATGCAAGAGACACGGTAAAAATATTACAACTGATAATTGTAATAGACTTTGCATGTAAATTTTACTGAAGGTGAAGTAATTGAGTAATTTCTTTCACAGAATCATGTTGAATGCTTTAATGGCAAAATTCAATACGAGGGGTGGTGCCCAACTTCAAAAGAAGCCATTTAGAGCTACAACCTTATACAATATAATTCAAGGTAACTTTGGCCTTATGATGTGACTTCTTTCCTTATTTATGTAATTTTTATTGGTATCATTTATCTATTCAAGGACTATTGTCTGAAAGACCACAGAACTGTCCTGTTCACATCCCCATTGTTATGGGACTTTCTCAACCACAGTGGTTTTGAAGGGGAAGAGGACATGCTGTTTTTTCATTAACCTAACACACATTTAATGCAGAACATATTTTATTAACAAAAGATTATTCAACAGTAGAATGTAATGTAATGCATGTTGATTACTTTTTTCCCTAATGCTTCATTAATGAAACTGATAAAATGTTGTTCCAAGACGTATTTTTAATTTAGTTGTAGGGTCATAAAGACGTGCATTTCATGTAGCTACAATTTTGCCTTTTTTTTTTTCTTTTTTGTAATATTCACTTCCCTCAGATGCAGTGAAAAGATGGAGCCCAGGTTGAGGTAGCAATGGCGAAACATCTAAAACATGTTCCAGGAAGAGCTGGGGGTGGCGGATATAAGAAATGAGCCATTAACAGCTGACGGCAATAATTCCTGTGTTTATGTTCTTTTTGTTCTTGTTCAACTGATGTTACTCTGTTACTGTTGTACTATACACTCACCTAAAGGATTATTAGGAACACCTGTTCAATTTCTCATTAATGCAATTACCTAACCAATCACATGGCAGTTGCTTCAATGCATTTAGGGGTGTGGTCCTGGTCAAGACAATCTCCTGAACTCCAAACTGAATGTCTGAATGGGAAAGAAAGGTGATTTAAGCAATTTTGAGCGTGGCATGGTTGTCGGTGCCAGACGGGCCGGTCTGAGTATTTCACAATCTGCTCAGTTACTGGGATTTTCACGCACAACCATTTCTAGGGTTTACAAAGAATGGTGTGAAAAGGGAAAAACATCCAGTATGCGGCAGTCCTGTGGGCGAAAATGCCTTTTTGATGCTAGAGGTCAGAGGAGAATGGGCCGACTGATTCAAGCTGATAGAAGAGCAACTTTGACTGAAATAACCACTCGTTACATCTGAGGTATGCAGCAAAGCATTTGTGAAGCCACAACACGCACAACCTTGAGGCGGATGGGCTACAACAGCCTGGTCTGATGAGTCTCGATTTCTGTTGAGACATTCAAAGGGTAGAGTCAGAATTTGGGTAAACAGAATGAGAACATGGATCCATCATGCCTTGTTACCACTGTGCAGGCTGGTGGTGGTGGTGTAATGGTGTGGGGGATCTTTTCTTGGCACACTTTAGGCCCCTTAGTGCCAATTGGGCATCGTTTAAATGCCACGGCCTACCTGAGCATTGTTTCTGACCATGTCCATCCCTTTATGACCACCAT
Source organism: Clarias fuscus (assembly GCA_030347435.1). Classification (NCBI taxonomy): domain Eukaryota; kingdom Metazoa; phylum Chordata; class Actinopteri; order Siluriformes; family Clariidae; genus Clarias; species Clarias fuscus. Next base: position 4,778,077 of record CM059208.1, read on the forward strand.
GTACCCATCCTCTGATGGCTACTTCCAGCAGGATAATGCACCATGTCACAAAGCTTGAATCATTTCAAATTGGTTTCTTGAACATGACAATGAGTTCACTGTACTAAAATGGCCCCCACAGTCACCAGATCTCAACCCAATAGAGCATCTTTGGGATGTGGTGGAACGGGAGCTTCGTGCCCTGGATGTGCAGCCCACAAATCTCCATCAACTGCAAGATGCTCTCCTATCAATATGGGCCGACGTTTCTAAAGAATGCTTTCAGCGCCTTGTTGAATCAATGCCACATAGAATTAAGGCAGTTCTGAAGGCGAAAGGGGGTCAAACACCGTATTAGTATGGTGTTCCTAATAATCCTTTAGGTGAGTGTATGTTTAGCCTTTGTTTAAAAATGTTGTATAATTTTATATTTGTATACATGTGTATATGTACATAATACACAAAAATATTTAAATATATTTGTGTGTGTATACTCATTATCACATCCAAATTTGTATATATATATATATATATATATATATATATATATATATAAAATGTATATATATGTTATATATATATAATATATTATATGTATATATATGTTATGTATATATAATGTATATATATAAAATGTATATATATGTACAAAATGTTTTGTAATGTAAACGCTGATTAAACGTTTTATAGACGTTGAAGTCTGACTGGACTGATTTTGGACTTTTTTTGAACCATTCATGTTCTGATGTGCATTTCACAATAGGGACTTTGATATGCAGGCTCATCAGTACACTCACATTACTCAGCAACACATCTTAAAAACATCCAGCCGATGAAACCTCGACGTAGAATTCACAGCAAGCCGATCAACTTTCGTTTTGGAACTATTTTTCACCCAAGACGGGGCGTGCCGGAGGGACGTCATTTCAACGGTCATCAAACGTCCAAATGTTTGCTGGGTAACTGCTACCGAAATAATCGTGTAAAATCATGTGACTATATCTTGACTCTGTGCTTATATTACTGTATATTTGGAGCTGCGACACAGAGTATATCATTCATTAGGGTGGGGCATTTCGTATCAAACAAAAATAATAAAAGCTGCAATGGATCCCACACTTTATAAAAAAAAAAACATTGTGGCCTATAAAAGGCATAATAAATACCCTCAGAGTTTTTTTTTTTTTTTTAAGTCAGAAAAAAGGGAGTTGAGGAGTACAGCTTTACGCTTTCTTCTTGAGGGTAATTTAAATCGCCTCGAAGGATTTAGCATGGTGCAGCACGGACATCTTCACTGACTGCGTGGCTGTAATTTTGTAACGGTACTACTAATCAGCTGAAACGTTTCATATTGGACATATATAACACAAGGATATGCTTCTCTGATCTCCACCCGAACAGAGAGATTAAATAAACATCTTAAATATCAAATTTATTTAGTATTACCGGAGTGATATTAGTATGAGAAGTGATTTACGGAGTCTAAAGTACTGTCTGACAAAACCATTTAAATCATAAAACTTTCTAACTGTTTATTAGTTTACGTCTCTAAACTCACCTGCTGATGAAAGATGAACAGCACACATGAGATGAAAAAACAGATGGTGTAGCAGCGCGATACAGCCCGCCATCTGACCGAAAGAAATGAACGAATAAAAAATATCTCCTAAGTCATTTTATGCTTCGTATTATTTTGTTTACCATAATTCTAGGGGTTTCCAGTGATGGGACACAGAATATATCAATTATTAGGGTGCAAATTTTACGGAGTAATACAGCTTGAAGCTTCCCGTCAAGACGACCGTGTTATAGTGATGAAAAGTTTGAATCATTTTAGTGACCCGGTTCTTTGAATCTCGTTCATCAAAATGAACGAATCTTTTTTTTTTTTTTTTTTTTTTTGAGTCATTTAGTTCTTTTCGTTCTTTTGATCAGAAATAACATAAAATGTTACATTTTATTTAAAAAAAAAAAAAAAAAAAAAGACCCCAACACGTCTACATATAAATATTTTGGCTATAGTTCCAGTAATGAAAATATTTCAATGCAGGACACAGCAGTTTATAAAACAAAACAATGTAATACGATACAATCTTATATAATACAAGCAGCAGTTTATAAGCATAAAAAAAAAAACAGTTTTATTATAAGGACATATAATTATAAACAGAATGAGCAACTCACCTCTCATATCTTCTAGTCTCAGTAATTCAGTTTTGGATCTATTGCACTGCATATACGACTCAGACTAGAAGAGAACCGTTCAATCCTGTTTCCTGTACATAACCAGAACATGAACGAATCACTCGTTAGAACATGAACGAATCACTCTCCGAGACTACTCGTTCTTCTGAGTCACGTTAAAGACTCGTTCAAAAAGAACGAATCGTTCATGAACGACCCATCACTACCGTGTTATCAAGTTAAAAGCCCCTTGGATTGCCCCCATGACGCAATCTGTAGAGAAAGTGATGATTTTCTCCCATATGTTCAGTAAATATAGTCACGTCCAGTTACAGGATAAGATTTATTTCCTTAACAGCGGCAACAACCATGCTGTTAACACCTTGTAAAATTTATATAATATTCTATTGCTTAAAATTTTTTGCTGCCTATGTACTTCCTGTTCGCATCGCTCTCTGAACTCAACAGTGTCAAACCTGGAAATTATGTAACATCTAACTCAATAACACAATAATAACAAAAATAGCCAAACCATCACTTCTCTTTCTCTATACAGCACAGATTAAAAAAAAAAAAAAAAAAAAAAGCATATCCAAAATATCCGTCCAGCAATGATTCACCTCTGCCTCTTCCTAAAGCTGTCTGGAAAGAATTTGCACACAGACTTACTAATTCCGTCCATTATTTCTGTATTTAAGTTAGGATGAAGAGAACAGAAATCTTTCCCTTATTCTCACATGGAATATTGATCATAAATGAAAATACTTTAAACCTGCACCTTCTGCAGCTCTTATACTGTAAGTCTTGTCAGCTTGAGTCCAGCTTGGGTAGTTTTTAAAAAAAACTGAGGATTTTCTCTGTGGTTTTGGCCTTTCGTCCACATGCAAATGCCGTTTAAGGTTATTTTGTGCAATGGCAGACCTAGGTAAACTAGTTAACATTGTTTACTGGACTTTTTACATGTGTGTACATACATGCAAAGTTACTCACACAGTACATTAACAAACTGAGCTGCCTGAATTTACATTGAAGCGCACTGCTGCTAAATACAATACTCTGACGACACAGACCACGCATGCAGCGACGGTGGTTTTGAACGAGACTACATGGTGGGACAACATTCAAGATCAAATGGTCATTGCAGACGAATGACAAGAAAATTTTCACATGCCAAGGGCATTGCTGTTGTCGCTGAGTTCAGCTAAAAGTTGACTGCATGCTGTATTTATTTAGGAGGTGAGGGGAAATTACGCAAAATAGCAAATGCCTTTGGATTTTCAAAACAGTTGGTTTCCAAAATGGTAAGGCAAGTATGTAAATCCATTACAATCCACTTGGGCCTGTGTATATTCAATTACCTGTTACTAAGTCCAAAGTAGAGGAGCTGGGTCTCACTGAGCACATGGCATTCCTCAGTACATCGGTACTGTGGATGGGCCACATGTGGAGATAAAACAACCATCCAGACATTCCATGGATTACTTAAACAAACAGGGAAGGTGTTTTCTTAACATAGAAGCCACCTGTGACTACAAGTATTCATTTACTGATGCCTGGTAAATGGCCAGGTAGTCCACAATGCTTACTTTTTTGCAAACTCTATGCTGAAATTTGAAAGAAAAAACAAACGTTAAACAAAAAATGTAGAACGTGAGGAGGCCATTATAGTTTTTCTTATTAGGGGCTGTAAAGCTATCTATGACGGCTTATCAAAAAAAGAAACACACACACACACACACAACACAACTCAGGAAAAAACAAAACAAAAGAGTCTGTGGGGAAAGGAAAACACTGTAAACCTTCGGCACATAACATTCTACTCAACGGCATATGCCGCCATGCTCCTTTTATAAGAAGCTGATGACAGGTGCATGGTAGGCGATTTGCTGCGACCAATGTTGGTGAATTGTGGCGCCCCGCCCCTTTTTTATGCATCATAGAGCTGTCCCTGGTGCTGGCTGTGCTCAGAGTGTGTCCTTTGAAGTACATGAGGTGCTATCTTATGGGGCGCCCTGGATGTAAGCCTGTCGCCACAGGGACCCGGCAGATCCTTGACTTTCTTGACTTTCTTGGAGAACGTACTATTCAGGAACAGTATTTTGGACAGTACTTGTGTAAAGCAAGAATGGTAATTGAATGCACTTTTGGCAGATCACGTGTTGGAGCAGTAAGGAAGCCGATGGCCATTAATCTAAATTATCTTTCCTTTGTTATATATGTCTGTTTCATGCTCCATAACTACTGTGAGGCCACCAAGGAGGCAATGTATGAAAACAATATCACTGAGGCAATTCAGTATGACAAGGACAAGTAATCAGCCACACAGACATATTTCAGAGCTGACTGCATCACAGTCAGGAGAGTCCTTATTGAATATCTTGATCCATAATAAGGACTGCATGCCACAGTGTGTACTGGCGAAAGACACTTTTTTTATTTTATTGATCAAAATTGAATTACATTTTTCTGTGTATACGTATATTAATATAATTTTAGTTGTTTTTTTTTAGTGATTAATTTTAGGAATCTATTTGGTTACATCTCAAAAAATGATCTATGATGTTGTCTTGTGTTAATCTATCACTTGGACAACTGTTCAAATTTCATTGTTTTGTATTAAATTAACTTTTTGCATTTATGGCACTAGCAAGCAAATATATATAAAGATGCATCCTAAACAGCCTTAAATATTTTTGGTTAAAATTTTCAAACATTGTCCTTACCAACAGTGTTTGACTTATGGTTAGACTTATGGTTAGTCATATACCCAGTGACGGAAATTTCAAAGCACTGGATAAGAGCATCTGCCAAATGCCTAAATGTAAAATGGCTTCTGTGAAGGACAATTGCATGGTGGAGACATGTGTGTGTCATGATTCAGCTTTAGTAGTGTTGGATGGAAATATGTCAGGTACTGTTTGTGGTAGTGGAGGTGGATATTCATAGAGATGTCCATGAGGACACCTGGTTTGATATGTTGCCATGTTGAATAGATGTGGGGGTAATTTGTCTGAGCAGTGAAAATCCATCTATAATTGAATTTGTTAGTCTGTCAATAGTAGGAGATCATTTATTTTTAAAAATTCAGAATATATTCTCTCCACCTCCTCTTTATATGGATGTCTTTCTCTTCTGCATGCAGCAACTGTGACTCAATGGAAGCTTTCTTTTCAGTCTGTCCTGTTTGTGTCCCTTGAGTTTTGCCTTGACAAAGTAGAACAGAATAATTAATTTCATAAGAAAAAAAATGCTATAACCTATAGTAAACATAAGCATTTTAAAATACATTGACAATTTAGCCCTAGCCTACATACCCCAAGATGATATCTTTTCTCCTTCACCACTGAAGGGGCCAAGTTTTTTACCATCAGATTCTTCTAACTGATCAGATGAATCTGTTTCCACAGCTATTCCAAGTGCGGATAAATAGGATGCCAATGTGTTAAGAATCCATATCAACATCTGTATTTTCTATCCTAGAAATAATAGCAGTTGTAGCTGGTGAACTTCCCCATATCTTCACACAAAGTTCAAAGTAGACAGTAAGCCCTAACCCTAACCCTAGACAGTAAACATTTCTGAAAGTAGCAGCTTGTATAGTAGCAGTCTGGATGTGGGTTCCCGAATGCTTCGGTATCTCTTTCACGATGACAAGGTGACAGGAGGATTCCCTTGTCAATTTAAATAATGTGACTGCCCAAAGAGCTAGATCTTGTACACACATGCTGCTCATCCATCAAACCCCTGCTTTTGGATCCATCCTCTCACAGACACCTCTGTTATTTTGTGAAGGCATACAACATTTACATAATATCTAAACAAGACAACCAATGTCCCTGCTGGACTCCTCAGACCCTTATGTGTAAAATATCATCCCAGGTCACACGATTACCTATATTAGTTGGAAACACCTGCATTCTGACTATCGCTTGACTATTAAACTATCGCTTCTCCAAGGCCATACACACTGTTTCACAGAGAGTACCACAGTTAACCTCCAAATTTTGGAAGGCACTTTGCAATCTCATTGATGGCACTCATAGCTTATCATTTGGGTTTCACCCATTCCAAAGGACAGACCAAAAGAAAGAATCAGACACATGATGTCACTCTTAGATGGCCATTCAGGACACCACCTCCTGGAGCACATTTCTTCCATGGGTTGAAACTTGGGCCCATAGTTCTCAACCCTCATCACCCACTGTTATGCACCCATTCCAGGGCTGTTTGGGATAAAATCCACCATTATTTCCAACTTGAGAGGAGTAGGTAGATGTTCCATCTGCTCAACATTTTGTTTGCCACAGTTCATATCTCGAGAAAAGATACAGCTACAGTCTGATAGTGACCCTTCACTATCACTAAAATAATCAACCCATGGGCTGCCAGGTTCTTGCTTCTTTCTGTAGTGGTAATTAAATTAACAAGTTTGGAGACTTTAAATAGTACCACAACAAGATTTTTACCACATATCCCTCATTTTTGTTCTTAGGGGCAAACTTAAATATAACATTTTAAGCATATATTATAACAGATCTATAGTATACATCAATTATAACCTCTCCAAATAGTTTTCAGAAATTCTATCAAACACTTAGTTACAGAAAGGATTATACTGCTTTTTTATGTAGAGATAGAATCCGTGAGTAAGCAAATTCAGAAATATACAACATCAATCACAGCCATTTATATCACATCTTCATCTTCTATTTCAAGGTTGAGTGTTGTAAAGTAGTCTGTTTCCAGAGGGTGGCCACCCAGGTGTTTGATCCTCCTCCATGAAGGGTGGTGTCCATTGATCTTTAGTATTCTTTCTCGTCTGTGTTTCCTTTTCATTTCCATCTTCAACGTGCTTTAGCAGGGTGTAGCCTTTACCTGTTAGTTGTCTCGTCACCCGGTTCTGCTTGCAATTTTAAGTGTGACCAATTAACATTCACAGTAGGGTCTTTGGTTTTATGCAGGGCCCTGAGCTCTTTGTAAATAGTTGCTTGAGAATGTCCTCAGGGCTATTCATGAGGTGCATGTGGGGTTAGAATCAATCTAAACTACCTGTACAGTAAGCTGTTGCCTTTCTTGATGATTATTGTTGCTCACATCAATCTGCACTCGTCCCACCTCACAAGGCTGTAATACACCATCAGGGACAGCCTGTGGCTGTATCTAACTATCAGTTGACGTCGAGCCTGGTTCTGGAATTGTTTACAGTGGTTTGCATGCATCCACGTAGCTTACTCTGCGAATTCCACTGCTGTCTTCGTTGTGAGTAGAATCTGCAATGGTCCTTGCCACCACTTAGGTCAAGCACTTTCTCCTGAAGTCCTTCACCACGATCCAGTCTTCAGGCTTCAGGTTGTGCAGGTCTGTCTGCTTGGGTTCCGGCAAGGCGTATCCACCTGTTTGTGTGCTACAGACAAAGTAGAGGACAGGTTTATGTAATAGTTACAGTAAGCATTTCATCTACACATTGTCCAGTCAATTTCTTGGGGTTAGTGGCTGGCCCTATACCTGTCTTGGGGGATCTGCCAAACAGTATCTCACGCAGCCTCTCGTACATTGTTTGTGACACAAATCATACTTTTTATGGGAGCAAATAATAAAGACCCAGTGAACCAATGTCTACAGATACTGTTGTACATCCCTCCTTTTAGACTGTGTGTCAATTTAGCATAATTAGGAAACAGAGCTTTTGGTAAACAAGGTTTATCTTCTGGTGCATATTGTATCTGCAGATCTCATGAATCAGGTGTCGGAACAGACAATTTTGTCCGGCACATACAGTATTAGTGTTGTCCTTAAGTGGTCTCAACGCGGCTGCCTTCGCTGCTGCATCTGCATACTTGAAAAAGAATCTAATTTGTTAGTGTGAGCATTACATTTAAAGTTTTTAAAAGTCCATGTCCTATCACCACTGCAAACTCCTGTTAGGACCTGCTTCAGTATCACAAAATGCTGATCCATCCAAAATCATTTTATATTTAGATTCTGTAGTGGTGTTACCTATGGATCAATCCTATGGGAAAAAACGTGTTTAACAGTTGGCAAAGTAGCAGTGATGTTTTGCCTTCTGTAGAAAGAACAGTTACACGGTTTAGAACTCTACATCTTTTCATAGTGATGTTTATAATTTAACATTGTACTTTAACCACTCTGATGCAGATAAATGTGATGCTTCTCTGTATAAGAAATATTTTAAATATTTTGGGTTATAATTAACTGGTTATAATTAACCTTGGGGTCTGTGGTGGGTTCCTAATCCCACCTTTTTGCCACACGAAGTAACCAAGGACCAATGTCCATTCATTCAGAGTCGTCCCGTGTGGCTAGAAAAACATATGGAATCGATGTCCAAAGAGTGAACGGGTGTGGCTTGCCCACCCTGACTAAAACATGAGACAATTCTACTTCTACTGCACTATAGTGCGCATTCCACAACAGAGTTTTCAACAACAAAACACAGGTTTCCTCTGCTGTCTGAACCACTCTGACTTGTACTAAGTGTGTTCTGTTCACTGCTCCTATAGAGGCATCACACAGCTTCCATTCTTAGACATAGTTTCAGTTTTGCAAACTCTCCCCGGCTTCGCAAACACACAGAAACATCTCCCTCTCTCTTTCAGAGCGCGTAATTTGACACACACACACACAACCTGACACACGCACAGACGCTCTCTCACCTTTTCACCCCCTCCCCGGCTTCACAAACACACAGAAACTCTGCTCCGTCGCGATTGTTTTCAAAGGTAAGGTGTTGGTTCATTTGTAGTTCTGAAATATTCTTTGGTCGTCTTGCATGCACTGGTCTTTTAAGATCTACCCAACAATGATGTTTAAATCAGGGGACTTTGACGGCCGTTCCAAAACCTTCAGCTTGCGTCTCTTGAGGTTTTCCATAATGGATTTCGAGGTATGTTTAGGATCATTGTCCTGTTGTAGAAGCCGTCCTCTTTTCAGCGTCAGCTTTTTTACAGATGGTGTGATGTTTGCTTCCAGAATTTGCTGGTATTTAGTGGAATCCATTCTTCCCTCCACCCCTGCAATGTTTCCTGTGCCACTGGCTGCAACACAACCCCAAAGCATGATAGATCCACCTCCATGCTTAATAGTTGGCAAGGTGTTCTTTTCATGAAATGCTGCTACTTATTTTTTCCAATCATGCCTTTGCTGATTGTGGCCAAAGAGTTCTATTTTAACTTCATCAGTCCACAGCACTCGTTTCCAAAACGCATCAGGCTTCTGTAGATGTTCTGCTGCAGACTTCTGATGTTGGATTTTATGATGGGGACGCAGGTAAGGTTTTCTTCTGCTGATTCTTCCATGAAGGTCTTGTGGAACGGTGCACCACCACTCCTGAGTCTGCTGAATCTTCCTGCAGGTTTTTTCCAGTAAAATGGGGATTTTGATTTGTCTTTCTGACCAGCATACAAGCAGGCCCCCTCTAAGAGTTTTCTTGGTCTTCCAGATGTCATCTTGACCTCCACAGTTCCTCTGAACTGCCATCTCTTAATTGCATTTCTCACTGTGGAAACTGAAAACTGACAACGCTTTGCTATTTTCTTAACTTATGCGTCAATGTTTGCTAAAAGTGTGCAACAAAAGATAGGCCTCTTCACGATCAGTCTAATGCTACCCAGCGGTCCCGGATGCTCTGTGAAATCACAGGTATAAGAAATTCTCACACTCACACTTATAATTCTACAGAAGCTGCACTTGCTCTTTAATGATATAGAGCCTGGCGTTGAACAGCGTGGAGCTGTCCCAAGCTCCTCTGAGTCAGTGGCCAATAAATGAGCATCGGACAAAGTAAGGCCTTCGAAGCACCGCATGCTGCGCTTATTCTTCCAGCTGTTCAATTGCGGAGTCCCACCTGGGGTGTCAAAGAACTGTGGTGGAAATAAAATGAATAACTCTGGAGACTTTAAATAGTATCAGAACAAGAGTAGAGGTTTATTTAAACAGGGCTGGACATATCTGATACACCGCAAAAGCATCTTCAAGAAAGAGGTAACCCCCCTCATCTCACAGTGCCTTATATATATTCTATAAGAGCTGTTCCCTCGGGTGATGATAAGTAGACGAGGTTTATCTTCTGATGCCGAATTTCTGTCAACATAGATAGGTCAATGTCTTTACTCCCTGTACAACCTTGATTATGTAGACTTTAAGTAACACACACACAGTTGATTAAAACTTTCTACCGTTTTGTTTTACTGAACTTGTTATGGTGGATCTCATACACATGGGCATCTCATTCATCAAATCGCTGCTTTTGGATCCATCCTCTCAAAAACTGCCAGCCTCACAAAAACAGATCTCTGTTCCTACAGAGCTGGTTTGAGGAGAGTTTTGATTCAGTCTGCCAGTTCATTCATTCATTCAGTCATTCATTCATTCATCTTCTATACCGCTTATTATGTGTACAGGGTTGCGGGGGCCTGCATTCTATCCCAGGAGGCTTAGGGCATGAGGTGGGGTACACCCTGCCCAGGGTGCCAATACATCCTAGGGTACACATGCACATACTCACACTTACACAATCATTCACACATTACAGGCAATTTGGGAATACAAATAAGCCTAATCTGCATGTCTTTGGACTGTGAGTAATTCAGAGGAAACCATCCAAGTACAGGGAGAACATGCAAACTCCATGAACACCTTTTATATTTTACTGTCTTGAAAGTTTGGTTTGGAAAATTCTGCAGGAATGAAAATACGGTTTATGCAAATGGAAATAGCTGTGGGAAATTATAAAGCGGCACCACCTAAAAGTTTCTACTCAAAACAGTTATTAACCGTGGCTTCTGTCACTTTATTAAAACTAGTGATCTAAATAGTATTTCTGTTGCTGAAAGAGAGGTTATTATCAAACAAACAATGATATAGATATTTTACTAATATATACTATTGAAATAGATGTTTATTTATTTATTTATTTATTCATTTATTTATTTACTTACTTACTTACTTAAAATGCTTTAAGCCTTTAACCTCATATGTTTATTCTCTAAAGCCTCAGGTTCGTACTTTAATCTTTAAAAATGGGAATTATTTGTCTCATATATAAGTGTCTCAGAGTAGGAAATTGCTCCTAAGTGGCTAAAAATTCCATTTTTTTCTGAGATTGAGATGACGGGGACTTTATTTGTGCAAGGTGAAGTGAGGTTGCCTTCGGCTGAAAGGCAGCAGCAGTAGGCGGTCAAGCCTGGGCAACCTGCCGGGTTGGACGAGGCTGAAGATGAGGATACAGAGATGGCGGTGGAAGTCTGGCAAGGTCTGCAGAGCCAACCATGCAGGGTTGCCACTGGATGACTACAGAGGTGTCATGGGAAACAAGGCGCTGACTACAGGCCTGCCGTCACAAATGTCGAATTATGTTCCTAACCAGCTTGGTGGCCTCCCTTTCTTATTGATGGGTAATTATAAAATAGATACATTTCCTGTTAAAATATAAATAAACTCCTTTGGCATGCAAACTGATTGATGCACTTTTTCTCTTCAATGGTAATAATGGGACTGTCACGCTTCCACCTTGCATGACCCCTCTTTAGACCGATTCATCTCTTTGAATGATGTTTTCCTTTTTGTGTTCGTGTGCGGTCATGTTTTCTCTCCTCATTTACCAAGCATCTCAGAAATTGCGCTCAAAGTTAATTTAGGACTCAAAAAATATTCCTAGCTCAGAGTAGGAACTACTGTAAAAGTTGTTCACAAAGCTTTCTACTCTTAGTTTTAGTGAGGAGTAGAACTGCCCCAAGGAAAGCATGTGATGTCACTGTTTATGACACTGAAAGCTCCAAAGTAGGCTGCACATTATAGTGGGTGTTATATCTTTTCACAGGTTTTTGTAGTTTTAAACGGTGGAAAATTGAAATGGTAAAATCAGCGGCAGTTGTGTGAAAGCTGCACACTGATAAAACTTATAGATGCGTGACTTTATTTATTTAACTCAGAAAGTAACCAAAACATGGGTATGCAATAATCTTAGTCGAAAAAAAAACAGGCAAGGGTCGCTTGATCGGCAAAACTCACAAACTGGGGTAGGCAAGGAATCGGAAACTATTAATCGGATCAAGGTCATACAGAATAAAGCTATCACAAGAGGCTTGGTAACGTCCAGAAAACTCATGAGAGCATATACTTTACGAACTCTCTCTGTTGCTGAATCCTATTTATGCACCTGGTTAATTGGGTGCAGGTGTTCAGGTGACCTGGAACGTGACTGTTGGGAATTGTAGTTTGTTTCCACCATGATTGAAGGTAGATATGGTTTTGCTTGATCTGCTGCTTTGACAGAGCCTGGCCTGACAGAGTGCCATGGATGATGCCCACACCTCCATGAATGCAGCTGGCTTTTTGTTGATTTCACACTGTGTGGTGGGAAAAAGTATGAATTTACGATGCTGTAAGAGCAAAGTTTGATTTATTATTTATGCAAAACCTAAATCATCAATGTTTCAAAGCTGCATCTTTGCGGTTACTAAAAAAGTGTAAAGTAGCAGACATCTGTGGAGACACTATACAAAATGTTCGTTAATGGACCAGTTGCATACACCATGCAATGTGTTCCAAAAAAAAAAAAGTATTCTATTTTTGTCCAAGCATACATTTTATGAGCTTTCCTCACTACTCTTAGCAAGGCAGCGGTCGCTCAGTGTGCTAAGACTCTTACTGAAGTTAGTGATTGGAAGGTCAATGGTTTGAGCTCAGCACCTCTAGATTGCCACAGATGGGTCCTTGAGCAAGGCCCTTAACCCTTGTCTGCTCCAGGGGCACCATATTATGGCTGATGTTGCGCTCTGCCCCCAGCCTACTAACGAGATGCTGGGATATGTGAGGAATAAATTATTTCATTTTGCAGTAATATACAGTATATGTGATGAATAAATGCTGAACTTCACCAAAATGTAGGAGAGCTCAAGAGGTGTCATAACTGGTTGAGATAGGAATGATTTCCTATTTTAAGAATATTGATAAATTGCTCTTATTCCTACTCCTAAAAGTACCTCCCAGACCACCCTTGCTACACACCAGAGCCACATTTATGAATTAATACCCTATTACCCACAGGGTGCCAATCCATCGCAGGGCACACATGCACATTCTCACACTTACACACTCATTCACACACTACAGGCAATTTGGGAATGTCAGTTAGCCTAATCTGCATGTCTTTAGACTGTCCGGAGGAGACCCACCAAGCACAGGGAGAACATGCAAACTCTAATACTAACCACTAAGCAACTGTTTAACCTTTAATTGAGTCAGGTTATTTAATTAATTACAATAATTCAATATTTCATTAATTTCACAGTTCAGCTGTGTAGTATTAATGACAGAGTATAACATGGTGGTGAGTGCCATTCCTAAAGGTTATCATGGTACAATTATGTCCTAACTTATAACTACCTTTTCACTGAAAAGATTATGGTGGTATCATCTAATATTCTGCATAAAATTTATCTTGACATTGGTTTTGCTTTACTCACCAATAAACTGTACATTATTTATTTTGGCACTGTAACTACTTTAAAAAAAAAATCTGTGATAGTGAGCACTTCTCCTTTGCCGAGATAATCCACCCCACCTCACAGGTGTGCCATATCAAGATGCTGATTGGTCAGTATGATTATTGCACAGGTGAGCCTTAGACTGGCCACAATAAAAGGTCACTTTGAAAAATTTGTTGTACCACACAGCACAATGCCACAGATGTCGCAAGTTTTGAGGGAGCGTGCAATTGGCATGCTGACAGCAGGAATGTCCACCAGCGCAGTTGCTCATGAATTGCATGCTCATTTCTCTACCATAAGCTGTCTCCAAAGGCATTTCAGAGAATTTGGCAGTACTGTACATCCAACCAGCCTCACAACCGCAGACCATGTTTAACTACACTCTATGCAAAGGAGATGTGTTGCACTGCATGAGGCAAATGGTGGTCACACCAGATACTGACTGGTCCCCAGACCCAAAAATAAAACAAAACTGCACGTTTCAGGGGGCCTTTTATTGGGACTAGTGAGGTGGGATGGATTATCTCGGCAAAGGAGAAGTGCTAATTATCACAAATTTGTGAACAATATTTGAGAGATATGGTTATTTTTTGTTGTGTATGTAGAAAATGTTTCAGATCTTTGAGTTCTTTTATGTTGCATACTCACCTAAAGGATTATTAGGAACACCATACGGATACAGTGTTTGACCCCCTTTCTTCTTCAGAACTGCCTTAATTCTACGTGGCATTGATTCAACAAGGTGCTGAAAGCATTCTTTAGAAAGGGGGCCTAAAGTGTGCCATGAAAAGATCCCCCACACCATTACACCATCACCACCAGCCTGCACAGTGGTAACAAGGCATGATGGATCCATGTTCTCATTCTGTTTACGCCAAATTCTGACTCTACCCTTTGAATGTCTCAACAGAAATCGAGACTCATCAGACCAGGCAACATTTTTCCAGTCTTCAACTGTCCAATTTTGTTGAGCTCGTGCAAATTGTAGCCTCTTTTTCCTATTTGTACTGGAGATGAGTGGTACCCGGTGGGGTCTTCTGTTGTTGTAGTCCATCCGCCTCAAGGTTGTGCGTGTTGTGGCTTCACAAATGCTTTGCTGCATACCTCGGTTGTAACGAGTGGTTATTCCAGTCAAAGTTGCTCTTCTATCAGCTTGAATCAGTCGGCCCATTCTCCTCTGACCTCTAGCATCAAAAAGGCATTTTCGCCCACAGGACTGCCGCATACTGGATGTTTTTCCCTTTTCACACCATTCTTTGTAAACCCTAGAAATGGTTGTGCGTGAAAATCCCAGTAACTGAGCAGATTGTGAAATACTCAGACCGGCCCGTCTGGCACCGACAACCATGCCACGCTCAAAATTGCTTAAATAACCTTTCATTTCCATTCTGACATTCAGTTTGGAGTTCAGGAGATTGTCTTGACCAGGACCACACCCCTAAATGCATTGAAGCAACTGCCATGTGATTGGCTGATTAGATAATTGCATTAATGAGAAATTGAACAGGTGTTCCTAATAATCTGATAAAAGGGTTTTATACACTCACCTAAAACCCTCTTATCAGATTGTAATACCTTACACTGGACCTTAACATGTCTTAATGACACATTACACCATAGAGTACAACATTTTTGGAAGAATAAAGGTGAAATAGCATAGATCACAAAAATCGCCACTTGATTACAGATTTAGGCATTGTAGTAGGCAACACACTCCAGGGGCACCAACAAGTGATGTAAACACCAATAAAAATAATTTATAAATGTTCTCACAAAAAAGAATTACGCCTGCAGGTGCCCCTAATACAGATATCAGGGGTGCACGCTGGTTTTAGAAGTTCCTAGGTTAAAAGCCAAAAGCTTGCTAGCTGGCTTTGGAAATTGTGTATACTCTATTTACCATAATTTGGCTCTATACAAATTACAACTCAATCTTACTTAATTAAAAAAATATAGAAATGTCAGAAATCATTTTAAACTGGTAAGATTCCACTTAGAAGGAGGATTAGCAAATATGTCTTCTACATGCATGACAAGACAACTGGATAAACCTTACAGAAGATAAATATTTTCTGCACACAATATCAGTACTGTTTAAGTTTAAATCATATACTTAATAGAAGGTTTAGAATACAAATTGGGAAGAAATTTGAAGTTACACTGAAAAAATCAATTTTATCCCTCAGATTTTTTTTATTATTGGGATGCATCAAGCACCAAAAACAATTAAGGAGATTTTAAATGACTAAATGACTGTAACTGGGTTAAAAGCTGTCCAACACATTTTCAAAACCTATAAGGACTGTGCTGAACCTTCAACTTCATGGAAGAACTGTGGTCAGAAAAAAAAAAAAGAATGGAAATCAATTAAGTGCCTCATAACGATGCATGGTAAAAACTGACAGTAGAAATCAGAGCTGCTCTATGTTTAATAACAAACGAAAGAGCATTTCCATACACACACAATGTGGTGAGAGCTTAAGAAAGTTATGTGTTATGATCTGGGGTTGCTTCAGTTGCTCAGGTCTAGGCTCAGCAATGCTGTGTGTCAATAAAATGAAGCCAGCTGATGACCTGAATGTACTGGATGACCAGGTTATCACATCTATTGTGTTTTTCTTCCCTCATGGCACGGCCATATTCCTGGAGTGTGAAAGAGTGTTTCTGAGACCACAAGGAATTATTTTCACACATGAACTGGACATTGTGCACTGTAATCAAAGAAAGGCACTATGCCAGGCAGTGCATATTATATAAAAAGATTGAAACCAGATATTTACATACGCTTTTTTTATGGGATTGAAATCAGGGCTTTGTGATGGCCGCTACAATACCTTGACTTTGTTGCCCTTAAGCCACTTTGCAACTAATTTGGAGGTATACTTTGGGTCATTGCCCATTTGGAAGACCCCCAAGCTTTTTTTTTTTTTTTGCCCCCAAGCTTTAACTTCCTGGCTGATGTCCACATAAATTTCTTTTCTCATGATGCTATCTATTTTATGAAGTGCACCAGTCCCTTCTGCAGCAAAGCAGCCCCACAACATTACTGTATACTACCACCCCCCATACTTCACAGTTGGGATGGTGTTCTATGTTGCAAACTGTAGTCTGGCATTTGTATGGTGGTTTTGAAGTAATGGCTTTCTCCTCGCAGAGTAACCTTTCAGCTCATGGTGATGCAGGACTCATTTACTTTGAATAATGAGACTGTCTTACAAGTTTCAGCAACATCTTCACAACATCTTTGTCTTTTGTTGTTGTCCTGGGGTTGATTTGCACATTTCGCACCAAGAAACGTTCCTCTCTGGGACTGAGAATTGATCTCCTTCCTGAGCGGTATGATGGTTGTACATTCCCATGTTTTTTATACTTGTGTATTATTGTTTGAACAGATGATCGTGGGACCTTCAGGCGTCTGGAAATTGCCCTTAAGGATGAGCCACACTTGTGGACGTCCACAATTTGTGATGTCTTGCTTGATTTCTTTTGATTTTCCGATGATGTCAAAGAAAGAGCCTCTGTGTTTGAGGTGTGTCTTTATATGCATCCACAGATGTGCCACCAATTAACTCAAATGGAATCAATTAACCTATCAGAAGCTTCTTAAGCTCAGAATGGAATCATCTGGGGAAGTTAAAACTTGTTGATTCTGACATTTAAGAAATGCAAAAAGTACGTTAATATTTATTGATGTTAAACAGACAAAGTTTACTCTGATTTAATGTTTGACAGTAAAGAAAAAGGGGTTTTGTGGGGTTTTTTTTTTTTCTGAAGTGTGACAGTTGGAAAAATATGTTTCATATTTAACCATATCTGATGTATAAGATTATGCAGTCACTTTACTTTGGGCAACTGAAGAATATGTAACATGTGGATCCACTTTTTCAGGTTGCCTGTTTGTTTGCCTGGTTTTCAGTTTAGAAAATTGTAGTGCAGCATAATGCATCAAATCAATATCAGCAACCTGCAGGAGCAAATACACAGAAATAATAAAATAATAGACATAAATAAATAAATCATAATTCAAGTTAAATGAGATATTAAATAAATTTTCCTCAGATGTTTAATTGAGCTGGAGTGAGTTTTAATAGAGATCATAAAACTCCTATTTATCTGAGAACCCTGAGGATCTTTTTCAACATGTGTGCTTTCATTCCTATTGTATTTATCAGGTATAATATGTATACTTTCTTTATTACATTAATCATCGATACAGTTACAGTATTATAACTGTAATTAAAACATTTAATTGAAAGCTCATTTACTCAAAAACAAGTCTATAAATATCAATGTGCTATTGATATATGTTGTGAGTGTCGGTATTAGTGATAAAAAATAAACAAAAAACTAATTAACTCACACTAATCAACACAGAAAATATATACTTGTAGTTAAATAACTGAGCTAATACTTAAAATAGCCAGATAATATTCCTTGCTTAAATGAATAAACCTGTAAGAAGATTCTGTAATTGATATGATTGATTGATTGGTCTATTTATTTATTTTTTTTACAGATTGAGAACATTTTATAATCTACTTTTTAAAGGTGATGATAAATCATTTAAAGAATTGATACATTTTTATAAAAACCAACAGTGAACTGATTCTGTTAAAATATGTGTTAAGCACAGACTATATTTTTACGTAATGGTTTTGGACAATTAAACACTTTGATATATAATTTCTTGAAAAATTGCAAGAGTGAAAATAATGTTGAGCTCCACAAATACTAAAATGTTTTGGCTCCTAATAAAATAAGGTCTTTATTTGTGTTTATTTATTGATTGCTTGATTTTGACTTAGTGGTTAAACATTTTCTCATTGGTAGGAAAAAGTAATGATTTATGTTACAAAGTCAATCAGTATAAGTATGCTAAAATACTCAGGTTTACCTCTTTATCTTCTGGTGCGGCACCTAATGCGATACACATTTATTATTATTATTATTATTATTATTATTATTATTATTATTATTATTATAGGAGTAATAACTGACCTGTGTGAGTTTTTCTGTGCTTCAGTATGATGAAGATCAGGACACTGAGAAGAATCACACTCACTGCACCAAACCCCAGAGTCAGCATGAAGAACACAGCAGGAGAGTCACAATCTTTGACAGAAAACATTTAGATCATTAAACCTGCATCATAATTTTATTTAAACATATACAGAAGCCTCTGTGGAAAAACAAACAAAAAAACAGCTGACCTGGTTCTCTGCCTTCAGAAAGTTTAATATTTACATCTGCAAGAAGAAAAATAAATTTTACAGCCTCAATCATCGTAATTAACTTTAAGGAAAACCACTGACTCTGTGTAAATTCACCTTTCACATGTAACAAGGTCGAGTTACTAAAGTTAACTTGGTCCAGTTCCACGTAGCTGCAGTAGTAGAGTCCTGTATCAGAGACATTTACTGCAGTGATGGTGAGAGACGTGTTCTTGTCATGAACAGACATCACTATCCTCTCACTCCCAGTAAAGAAGTAACACGTTTCTGATGGAGCTGATGTCCTAAATTTTTTACATCCGAGGAGAAGTGGAACTGAACCACTCGTGTGTTTAAACCAGAAGATGTAACCTGTTTTAGTCAGGTCATGTTGGCACCAAATAGTG
This sequence comes from Clarias fuscus, assembly GCA_030347435.1. Classification (NCBI taxonomy): domain Eukaryota; kingdom Metazoa; phylum Chordata; class Actinopteri; order Siluriformes; family Clariidae; genus Clarias; species Clarias fuscus. The sequence goes on from CM059208.1 coordinate 4,797,367, forward strand.
ACTTTATCTCCAAACTTTGTCTCTAAAGTTAAAGAGCACAGAGTCTCTGAGAGCAAACCTGCAACACACACACACACACACACACACACACACACACACACACACACACACACACACACACACACACACACACACACTTAAAACACAGCACATATTTTATATTCATATACTTTATGGTTTAAAGTTAAGTGTATTAATATATATTAATACAGTCTCTTTTTTATTTTTTAAAATGGTGTATATTCTCAGCAACACAAAATATAAGTAATTAATTTTTAATTACACAACCATTTAATGCATAACATATACAGTATAACAAATTATAAAATCCATCATTAAGATGATTAAGACTTACTCATGACACAGAGAAACACAGGCAGATCTTTAACCTGGACCATTGTGTATCAGCCGAGAGACAAAGAGGAAACGGTCTGATGGGTAAAACTAATGCTGGTTTATCTCTGTGTGTGTGTGTGTGTGTGTGTGTAAGGGGTGTAGAGCCTACAACACCTAGGAAAATAGGCTAACAGGAGCAAAAAATCTTATCTGACATAAATGTTTTTATTACCACCTTGTCTTACATTTCAGTAAGAGCTAATCTTACTTAAAGATGTTCATTTAAACACACTACGCTGAAGTTTTCTAAAAACACACATGTATTATTATAAGATGTACAGCTTACTCGTTAAGAAACTATATTAGTTTATTTATGTTAGTATTTGTAAGTACCCATGATGTTATGCATCCTGTACACCAGACATTATATTAGTTGTACAGTAAATATAGTCATGTTGAATAATTTAAGTGTATGATGGTAGAGCAGGAAGTGCTGCTTCCTCACAGCACCAGGGTCTCAATACTATAATGTGTTTTAGAGGTGAACACTTTTGCTTAGGGTTTATTGTTATTAGTCTGACTTCACTTTATTTGTCCAACTATTTCAATTAATTTAGCCATTTTAAAAGGCAGACTGGAGACTCTAAACGTGCTGAATGCTGATTTTAAAAAAAAATCTATTTATAGAGCTGGTCTATAAATTTTGCATAGCAGTCAACATTAATACAACACTATAACAAAATTATTAGAAACATAACCTTTCTGCAACATTATAACAAAATTATTAGAAACATAACCTTTCTGCAAGTCGAATAGTGGAAAAATAGTGTATGAAAGGAAAGCAGCCAGTGGGTAAAACCAGATGAACCACAGGTGAGTTCTCAAAGTTAAAACACAAGCATCATGCACGCATATGTGCCATGTCTCAGGTCTGTGGTTGGAAAACAGTCAAACAATAAACATTGTATGTCTGTGTTCGAGCTAAAGCTTGTGGTTGAAGGGATGGCTTCACATGACTACAAGACAGGTAAACAGTAGGTTCTTTAAATAAGCATTTAGATCACATTTACTTTTTAAATAACATTTAGAACTAAACTGATATTGTTTCCCTTTTTAGTTGATGAATCATTTCAAAATATCCCATAATCACAAGAACAAAACTTTTTATATTGATAATTATTCAGACCCTTGATTCAGTACTTTGTAGAAGCAGATTTAGAAACAGTTACAGCGTACCCCTGCCCCCTTCCAAACACACACAAACTACTGTATATGGTTTTCCCCCAGCTGCCCCCATCCCCAACCAACCCCTACTCCATCCTCTCAGTTCAACACTGCAGGTAAACTGCACTCTTTACTGCACCTGAACACCTCACACATAGCGTGAACTGCTGAGATTAAATATCTAAAGATCACTTGGAAAGCAAGATGTTTTGACTTGAGTCAAAGGTTATCCACTTGCTTATTGTGAATGTCCATAGTGCTTTTCAGGATGTATAATCTCTCTCTCTCTCTCTCTCTCTCTCTCTTTCTCTGTTGGTTTTGGAGGTTAAGCTAATTTCATTCTCAGTTTTTTGAGACACACTTGCAAAAGGGGCAGCTGCAGCAAGAAGTCCAAGACATGCCCCCTCAACCCCCCCCCCACATTTGATATCACAGGCAGCAACTGCATGACCCACTTCACAATTTCTCCAGGAATTGTGCGTTCTCTATAGCGCTTATGATGTATAGGGTCACTGGAAGCCTGGAGCCTATTCCAGGGGACTCCAGGGCGGGCACATAAGCACAGACATACACACACACACCCTTGCTAAAACACTGTCAATACAATGCCTGCATGTGACACTGACCATGCTGGGCAAACTAATAGTCGGGCTCTAATAACAGTACACTTGCTGTTTTCCCAGAACAGTCTTTACTGTTGAAGAGCAAATCTTACAAAAAAGAGAGCTTAATTATATTTATTTTAATTCAATTAAATTTTATTTGTATAGTGCTTTATTGTATTTTTATTGTATTATTATATATTTATTCAATTCCTCCCCGTCACTCGGAGCTCCCACATTAAGGCTACTATGACCACTCAGTCGGGTGGGCCAAAGACGATCACTAAACTTGTTCCCTCTAAACTACGTGACGTCACAGAGCACATCTTTTCGAATTGCTTACTCATGCACTCATACTCTTTCCAATTGCCTGAGCTCACAGACAGAAGATGGAAGGCTATTGCTTAACTTTTGGGGCTTGTAAGCAAAAGCTCTGGCCCCTGCTGTGGTTTTCATAATACATGGTACAGACAAGCAGCCTGCATTCTTTGATCGAAATAGACATGACGACGACACGTCCAGCTACCATCAGTTTATTAAATCCTTCCGCACTGTGTTTGATCATACAGATCACGGGAAGTCGGGCGAACAACAACTGCTGAGGCTGCAGCAAGGAAATGCCACCATCGCGGACTATGCAGTGAAATTTCGAGTGTTGGCCGTGGAGAGTGGCTGGTGTGACCGTAGCTTGTTAGCCAGGTTTCGAGATGGACTGCTACCCGAGGTGCAACTAGACACCGGCCTGTCCCTCGATGAATGCATCAAACTGGGTATCAAGCCAGATCAGCACCTCCGTGGCCAGAGACATCACATCCCCTCGAAATCCGCAGCAAAGCATCACACACCACCTCGCACTCACCATTATTTTTGTTTACAGGCACAAATTTCATATAATAATCACTCATTGTTTGTTCTCCCCCTCATAGACTCCGGGTCAGCTGGAAACTTCATTTCTTCAGCTCTCCTTTCCTTGCTGCGAGCTCCTGTGTCGCAGCTTCTATATCCGATCGCAGTTACAACTCTGTAACTCTGTCAAGACCTAAAATGATCGCCTATTAAACAAATATCCGTGCCACTTCGATTAACTTTTCCCAGTCATAACGAGGAATTCAAATTCTTTGTGCTCCCTCGATATGATCAATCCATCATGCTGGGTCTACCCTGGCTCAGCTCCCATAATCCCAATTCCGATTGGCCTAACTCTCGCATCATATTGATGTGTACACAACTGGCATTGACGGTCCAACCTCGATTGAGAGCTCGAGCGCCCGAGTTTCTATTAGTGTACCATCAGAGTACGAGCATTTTAAAGACGTGTTTAGTATTAGGGCTGCATGACTTCCCCCTCCTCGGCCGTGGGACTGCGCGATCTTGCCGTGGAAAACACTGCCTAGCTCGTGCATTTATCCATTGTCCATGGGGGAAACCCGAGCTATGGAGGAATATGTGAGCGAGGCTCTCCAGCAGGGCCTCATCAGCAGGTCAATGTCATCCGCTTCGGCAGGTTTTTTCTTCAGCGGAAAGATTAAACCCTCGTCAAGCCCGCTGGGCGCTGTTCTTCATGTGTTTCCGGTTTAACATCACCTACCATCCCGGCTCAAAGAATAAAAAAGTTGCGTGTACTGTAACACCTGTGCCACCGCAGTCCTGGGGAATAAGATCTAGCTCGCCGGATTACTGAGCCGACGCTTTCTCCCCACCTAGTGTGCCTACGTGTGTACTGTTTTCACTTAAATTAAGTGCACCTGTGTTTCCATTGTGTGTCTCCCTATTTATTCCAGTCGAACCTGTAGCACCACGTCCGTTCACTGTTGTGCACCGTCTTTGTTATGTGTGTTTGTTTGCCAAGCTACTTGTGCCTTTGTCTTTCTCCCAGGACTGATCAGTGTCTGCAGGCTCAAGCCACGTTTGCGGCGACAGTTCGTCACCGAGATCAAGGTCACGGCTGAGAGGTTCTCAGTCGTCTTCTGTTACTCCTTCTGCTTTTTGTTGTTCATTTATAGTTTCTGTCATTTGCCCACCTGCAGACCCAGCCTGTGGAGTCACTGTTATCATTTTGTTTTGGAATATTATTTTGTTTCTTGTGAACTAAAGAAAAGGAAACTAAAATAAAACATTGTTAAATTGAACCTGCACCTGCATCCGCCTCCTTGTGTATTGACGTGGCATTTAGTGAGTTATATGTCAAAAGTAAGATTTTAAAATCGATGTGAAATTTCACATGTATTATTATAAGATGTAGAGCTTACTTGTTGAAACATTAAATGTATTGATGTGTTTTAAGAAACTATTGTAACGACACAAGTCGTGCGAGGGGGAGAGCCGCACATAAACTGTTTGCGGCCATTTACTGACACATCGGGCACTTAGCATAATTGTTAGGTAGCACCAGAGGGATATCAGGGCCAAAGACCAAAGAAAAGAAAAGAAAAAAAAAGAATATATAATATAGAATTGTATAGCAGCCAACATTTAGACAACACTATAACAAAATTATTAGAAACATAACCTTTCTGCTCTGTATTTTTCCTTCTACTCCATCTTCTTCATCTTCCTCTACTTCATCTTTTCATCATCTTCTTTTTCTTCTTTTTATGCAAATCGAATAGTGGGAAAATAGTGTATGAATGGAAAGCCGCCAGTGGGTAAAAACCAAATGAGCCACAGGTGAGTGTGTCAATTCTCACAGTTAAAACACAAGCTTCATGCACACAATGATCTCTCTCTCTCTTGCTCGCTCTCTCCGTTGGCTTTGGAGGTTAAGCTCATTTCATTCTTTGTTTCTTTGAGACACACTTGCAAGAGGGGAGCTGCAGCAAGTAGCCTAAGCCATGCCCCCTCAACTCTCTGCGCATGCGGTGGGTGTGAGGGACTGTGCGGAAAGTTATTTTGCATCCTGCCAAGTTCTCGAAAGACTGTTTATTTATTTATATTTAATGTTTTCACTTAAAAAATATAAAGTGTAAAGTGAGAGAGCGAGCAGGGCACCATGTGGAGACTTTGTCTCTCTGGCATGGCGTTTGATGCGTGCCGGAGGACGGCGTGCAGATTGAAGACGTACTGTTAGCGGTGGGGGAGCAGGTCGGGTGTGAGAACATCTACTCTGCCACCCGGATGAATAAAGCTGTGGTGCTGTTTGTAACCAGGGTTGACCTTGCAATTGCACTGACGAGGAGCTGCAGTTAAAGTCACCCCTCTGTCTGCCCCCTTGGTGTGGGTGATCATATCCAACGTGCCTCCGTTCATAAAGGATAAGGCGATAATGAAAGAGCTGGCCCATTTTGGGAAGTTCGTCAGCCCCATGAGAGCTATCCCGCTCAGGTGCAAAGGCTCCGGGTGAGGCAGATCCTGTCTTTCCGCCGGCAAGTGCTAATGGCTTTAAACAACCAAGAACAGACTCTAAACGTGAATTTTAAATGTAAAGAGGGAGACAGTGGCCACACCGTCTTTGCCATCACGGAGCCGCTGAGGTTCTTCAAGTGCGGGGACATAGGTCATAAAAGGCTAAGCTGTCTGCACGGAGCTGTGCAGCAAGGGAGTTTGCGCACTGACACGGCCGGGCTACAGCAGTAGCGGCGCAGGGACAGTCAGCCGGAGAACACCGGGGAGGCAGAGCCCACAGCAGTCCGCAGCAAAACACCTAGCCACAACTCGGACAGGTCAGCCCCGAACACACCACCACCACAGAGACACACACCGCACCCGGAGCGGATAACAACACTGACATCACTGTAAACAGTGCCAGTACAGTATCCATCACCAATAGTTACCCCACCCCCATGCTGACTACACCCTCTGGGTCTGCAACGGAGAGGTACAGGAGTAACAAACCAGCACACCACCACCGACACCGAAAGACAAGACCACAGCTAAACACAGAAAAAAAAGAGAAGAGAGACCCACTAAAGAACCCTCTACAGAACCCATCACAGAACCTATCACAGAACCCAGTACAGAACCCACCACCAAAAGGAAAACGCACAGTCAGACTATGAGTGCAGCAGGACAGCACACACACAAAGACATTGAGGAACAAGCAAACCGTGTGGCAGAAAAAAAAAAGCCCACTCTGACTAAGTATGAACAAACTATAAACAGGAATATAAAGAAATGGACCTAAAACTGAAAAGAATTGTGTATAAAATATATTAATACTTTAGTGTATGTGTGTATGTATGTATGTGTATATGTGTGTACGAGTGAATGTATGGGTATACTCAATGCTTACAGTATATTAACTACTGTCATGAACTGTAGGGTAGTCCGGGCTGTTATTATTGCCAAGGGCTTAAGTAAGGCGGGCATAAGCGCAGAGAGTTGTTCAAATAAAAAAAGTCTTTTAATAACCAAATCAAACAGGACATCAACAGACAGTAACAAACACAGAAACTCACCTAACAAAAAACACAGTCTCTTCTTTAAATAAAACACATAGGCTCCTTCAAAAAAAAAAACAGACAGGGATAACACAAAACACACAGGCTCCTCCAATCATGACCCACTCGTGCCCCTATGGGTGACACGCACTCACTCGCGCCCCTATGGGCGAAATTATGGTGCCCAGAGTAAGCATGTAAAGATTTATTTTCTTCCAGTGGGAGCAGTGGGTCTAAAACTGAATACTGTGGTACACCAAACTCCACTTGAGAAAATGAAGAATAGTCTACATACTGATAACAATCAATCAAGTGAGGTATTCTAGGTTCTGATCTAATATTTTTAGTTTGCCATCATTGTCTGGTTTCAAAGCCTGAATTTCTTGCCTAATATTTACTTTAAATATATAATTTATTTAAATATTTTGTTATTGAAAAAGTTAATGAAGTCCCTCCCACTGTAAAGCTTTTTATTATGGCTCAAGCAATAGATTTACAACATGTAAGCATATAATAACTTCCTTCTCATGCTTAAACTGGTAAGAGTTTCTTAAAACAGATAAACCAAGGGATTTAAATCTTAATTGAATCTCAACTAATTGAGCTATCTACTACAGGTAGACTGCAGTTATCTTTCTGACAGAAGCTGGCAGGAACATGCATTTGATACATAATCTAAGAGATTCTTAAATGATTGTTTGTTTGTAGCATACAACTGGTACACACTTCCAGTTTCCTAAATGTAGCTTTGCTCTGGACATGAAACACTTTCAAGACTACGACTGGCCTAAATGTAAGCAGATTTAACAAATCACTCAATAGTGCTTGTGGAGTTGTCATCTGACTGCAGCGGAGGCTCATAATTGTGAAGATGTTCCTTGAGGCCTAAACCAGAAACAGTAAAATTTTTTAAATCAATATACACATCATAATTGTTTTCTGTTCTAGTCTGAGGACATCGTCATCACTGAATATTTTTAACTTTGTATAAAGAATTGCTGCAGCAGCCAGCTCTTAGTGAGATACAGGGTCATAACCTCACCTGACTCCAATCAAACTTCTGTTGCATGTATGAAATGTGCTAATGTGCTACAAGGACTTCCTTTGCTTAGTGTACTGCAGTAGCTGCTGCTGAAACCACTGTACAATAAAATTTTTCACATACAGTGGAACCTTGGATTACGAGCATAATTCGTTCCGGAAGTGGGCTCGTGTTCCAAAACACTCGTAAACCAAATCATCATTTCCCATAAGAAATAATGAAATCTCAAATTCCACAGCCCCAAAAAATAAATACATAAAAATAATTAATACAATCTATAAAATGATAATAAAACAAATTAATCTGCACTTTATCTTTAAAAAAAGTACAAATAAATCCTGACAGATACTGTAAGTGTTTCCGTTCGTGCGCGCAGTCGCCATGTGTGTGTGTGTGTGTGTGTGTGTGTGGAATTAGCCCCTTCCCTTGCCTCGTTTTACACAGTAACACTCCTTCTCCCTCTTCCCACCTCAGTTTTTAAGTTCCACACACACACACACACACACACACACACACACACACACACACACACAACAGAAACACCGTTTTAACAGGAAAAAAATAAATCTCTCTGAGACTGGCATAAGCGCATTATTAATGGACTCACTTTTTAAGTTTCACAACAAGCGCATAAACACAGCTGAAACACCGTTTTAAAGGGAAAAAAAACGAGACTGGCATGGGCGCATACTAACGGAATCACTTAAGTTTCACAACAAACAGACACACACAAACACGGAAACACCATTTTAACAGGGTAAAAAGAAATTTCTCTGACCTGGCATGAGCGCATGCATACTAAGGGAATCACTGCTGTAAAGTAAAAACAAACAAACAAACAAACAAATGAACCAGAACCAGCCGGGGAGGGGGTGAAAAGACGAAAGAGCGTCTGTGCGTGTGTGTATGTCGATACGCGCTCACACGCATAAGAGACGAGCAGAGTTTCTGTGTGTTTGCGACGCCGTGGTGGGGGGAGTTGGAAGGTGAGAGAGTGACGCTCGGTGTCAAAATAAGAGTCGTATGCGTGATACATGATACTCGGCGCTAGTAAAACTAATACTTGCTCGGTTTCCGATTAAAAATGTATTAAAAATCTTTGCTCGGTTTGTGGAACATCCATAAACCACGTTACTCGCAATCCGAGGTTCCACTGTATTCCAAAGTAATAATACCAATAAAGAAATTAAAATCAAATAAAAATTCAAACCCACAATTGTTATATAAATTCAGCAAAGTAAAATAAAGTCAGACCTATGTAATGGATAGCTGAAGAGTTTATTAATAACCCAGTCTTTTTCCACTGTTCACCTGTTCAGTGTCAGTGAATCTGTGCCAATGATACATAGACTCAGATCTCAGTTCTTGTCTGACAGCAGAGGAACCAGATGTGGGCGTCTGCTGCTTGTAGCCTAGCCTCAGTGTTTGAGGTTGATTAAGTGACTTTACACTTCCTGTCAGCTCAGACCAATCTAGTTTCTCTCACTCTCTTCTGATCTCTCTTACAATATCTACACAGTGAGGCTGCAGATCTAAACCTGAAAGACTGGCAAGAGATCAGACGTTTGTGAAACCTAAAACAGCCCGTCACTCAACAACCACCAAGCCTCAGTGAAAGTCACAGACATCACATTTTCCCCTATCTACCTATCTCAGCTAATAATAAGTTTAGCAGTACAGCATTTGTACTGCTAACCTGTACTCCAGTAAAAGTCCTCTTTTTTTATTTCCAAGTATAAAAGCACTTACAGTGCCATGAAAAAGTATTTGCCAATTCCCATTTTTTTGTATATTAAACTCATTTTAATATTATACAGAGATAACTGGCCCTATGTGAAAATTAATTGCCCCCTAAACGTACTAACTGGCTGTGCCACCCTTGGTGGAAACCACTGCATTCAAGCATTTATGATAACTGCTGATGAGTCCTTCACATTACTGTGGAGGAATTTCTCGTCCACTCTTCTTTGCAGAATGGTGTTAATTCACCCACACTAAACGGTTTTTCGAGCATGAACAGCCTGTTTAAGGACCTCAATGGGATTTAAGTCCGACTAAGTTTGACTAAACCACGGCAAAATCTTAATTTTGTTTATCTTTGAGCAGTTAAGAGGACTTGCTGGCGTGTTTCGTAACATTGATCTGCTGTATAACCCAAGTGCGCTTGAGCTTGAGATCATGAACTGGTGGCTGGATGTTCTCTTTCAGGATTTTCTGGTAGAGCACAGAATTCATGGTTCCATGGATTATGGGAAAATGTCCAGGTTCTGAAGCTGCCCAAGACCATCACACTAGCACCACCCTGCTTGTTAAGGGTATGAGATTATTTTTATGAAAGACTGCGTTGGATTCACACCAGATGTAACAGGAAACACACCTTCTAAAAACGTTCAAGTTTTACCTTATCAGCCCACAGAATATTTGCCCAAAGGTCTAATAAGGGGATAATCAAGATTTGTTTTTTTGTGAAAACAAATGTGCCTTTTTGTTAGCAGTGACTTTTGCCTTGGAACTCTCATTCTCATTGTTGAATCATGAATACTGACATTAACTGAGACAAGTGAGGCCTGCAGTTCTTTAGATCTCCTGGATGAGTCGTTGTTGTGCTCTTGGAGTAATTTTGGTCGGCCGGCCACTCTGTTCCAAGTTTTCTCCTTTTGCGGATAATGCCTCTCACTGTGGTTCACTGAAGTCCCACAGCCTTAGTCAAATGTCTTTGTAACCCTTTCCAGACTCATAAGTGTCAATTACTTTGTTTCTCATCGGTTCTTGAATTTCTTTAGATCGTGGCATGATGTTTTGCCTTTTGAGATCTTTTAAACGTGTTTCACTTTGTCAGACATGTTTCATTAAGGTGAATTCTTGATTCAACAGGTTTGGCAATAAGGTGTTGGAAGTGAAATTTAACTCAGATTTACAAAAATAAATGTGGTTAATCACAGTTCGCTTACATTTTCACTCTGGTCCAGATAAGTTTGAACAGCTTTTTCACCTTAATAAAATGAAATCATTTAAAACTGTATTTTGTATTTATTTGAATAAAATGTAATATAAAAATTTGTTTGAGAAAGTGTGACAAATTTGCGAAAGAAAAAAAAAACTGGAAGACGAATACTTTATCGTGGTACTGTACCTTCAAATAGTGATCTTATAGAAGCTCAGATTAAGCTTAAAAGTAAGCCAGTCCATTGAGTGGATTGTTTCAGTCTTTACATCTTGACATAAAAAGAAAATGTACCTTTAGATACTTACGTAGTTTGGCTATTTTTTAGGTATTTCAGTACTTCAGTAAAAGTTTGACTAAAATAATTTTCAATTTCAAATTGGAGTAATATTAATCAGAAGTATGTATATTTCAACTCAGATAAACACATCAGTGTAGTTTGTTTATCCCTGGCAGTAAAGTGATAATAACATACAGCATGTGGAGAGCAGATAGGACATTACATTGCTTACACACAGAACAGGGACAAACTCTTTACATACACACGTGGACAAAATTGTTGGTACCCTTCGGTCAATGAAAGAAAAACTCACAATGGTCACAGAAATAACTTTAATCTGACAAAAGTAATAATAAATAAGAATTCTATGAATGTTAACCAATGAAAGTCAGACATTGATTTTCAACCATGCTTCGAAAGAATTATTTAAAAAATAATGAAAACTCAAAAAATCATGGAACAGGCCTGGACAAAAATGATGGTACCCCTAACTTAATAGTTTGTTGCACAACCTTTTGAGGCAATCACTGCAATCAAACGATTCCTGTAACTGTCAATGAGACTTCTGCACCTCTCTGCAGGTATTTTGGCCCACTCCTCATGAGCAAGCTGCTCCAGTAGTTTCCGGTTTGAAGGGCGCCCTTTCCAGACAGCATGTTTCAGCTCCTTCCAAAGATGCTCAATAGGATTGAGGTCAGGGCTCATAGAAGGCCACGTTAGAATAGTCCAATGTTTTCCTCTTAGCCATTCTTGGGTGTTTTTAGCTGTGTGTTTTGGGTCATTGTCCTGTTGCAAGACCCATGACCTGCGACTGAGACCCAGCTTTCTGATACTGGCCAGCACATTTCTCTCTAGAATCCCTTGATAGTCTTGAGATTTCATTGTACCCTGCACAGATTCAAGACACCCTGTGCCAGATGCAGCAAAGCAGCCCCAGAACATAACAGAGCCTCCTCCATGTTTCACAGTAGGGACAGTGTTCTTTTCTTCATATGCTTCAAGTATAATTAGCAAAATTTGCCTTGGCAAAAAGTTCCATTTTTGTCTCATCTGCCCATAGGACATTCTCCCAGAAGCTTTGTGGCTTGTCAACATGTAGTTTGGCATATTCCAGTCTGGCTTTTTTATGATTTGGTTTCAACAATGGTGTCCTCCTTGGTCGTCTCCCATGTAGTCCACTTTGGCTCAAACAACGAGGGATGGTGCGATCTGACACTGATGTTCCTTGAGCATGAAGTTCACCTTGGATCTCTTTAGAAGTCTTTCTGGGCTCTTTTGTTACCATTCAGATTATCCGTCTCTTTGATTTGTCATCAATTTTCCTCCAACCCAGGGAGGTTGGCTACAGTCCCATGGATCTTAAATTTCTGAATAATATGTGCAACTGTAGTCACAGGAACATCTAGCTGCTTGGAAATGGTCTTATAGCCTTTACCTTTAACATGCTTGTCTATAATTTTCTTTCGAATCTCCTGAGACAGCTCTTTCCTTCGCTTCCTCTGGTCCATGTTGAGTGTGGTACATACCATGTCACCAAACAACACAGTGACTACCTGGAGCCCTATATATAGGCCCACTGACTGATTACAAGATTGTAGACACCTGTGATGCTAATTAGTGGACACACCTTGAATTAACATGTCCCTTTGGTCACATTATTTTCAGTATTTTCTAAGGGTACCATCATTTTTGTCCAGGCCTGTTCCATGAGTTTATTTTTTTTTATAATTCCGTTGAAGCATGGTTGAAAAGCAATGTCTGACTTTCATTGGTTAACATTCATAGATTTTTTTTAAATTATTACTTTTGTCAGATTTAAGTTATTTATGTGACCATTGTGAGTTTTTCTTTCATTGACCGAAGGGTACCAACAATTTTGTCCACGTGTGTATACTTTATTTCTTATAGAATTATATTAAAGGAAAATAAATATGTAAATGGCACAGACACCTTGGCTTGCTGGGACAAAGTCATTATTACCTATACACATTTTTTCTCACTCATACACACGTCCATACATTTTCCTTTCATTTGTGAAGCTGCTTAGAGACAATGTCCATTGTTAAAAGCGCTATATATAAATGGAACTGAATTAAATTAAAGCAACAGTTAGACCAGTGAGATCAAATAAGCAAAATACAAAATGGCCTAATATGTATATATTTGTATATTTAACACTGCTGCAACTGATGCCGTGTACAGGGGGAATATAGCACAAGGCTAATTTGCAGCACCCATCCCCTACAATGTTTTTACATCAGAAACAAAAACATGGAACTGACTATAAATAAAAAACATATTGCTATTATCAGGGATGGGGGCTCCAGACCAACTACTGGCTAAAAGCCCCAGGCACACAGCATCAGGTGCCCAATATGACAACGCCTGTGCAACTGCCCCTGTAAACACTGGCAACAAAGCAAAATAAACATTAACGCAACCATGGACATATATAATTCCATACCAAGTCACATACTCAAAGTGAATAACACCTGCACACAGAAAAAAAACACACTTTACCAGTGTGAATCCAACAATCCAACCCATTCTCTTTAATGCTCACATTACTGTTGTTGTTTAACCATTGTTTCAGCTTTGTGGAGTACACACCTAACTCTGTCTGTGATTTTATTTCTATCATGTTCCATAATTGTGAACCTTTAACTGAAAAAGATGACTGACCCATAGTAGTTCTACAGGGTGGGCCATTTATATGGATACACCTTAATAAAATGGGAATGGTTGGTGATATTAACGTCCTGTTTGTGGCACATTAGTATATGTGAGGGGGCAAACTTTTCAAGATGGGTGGTGACCATGGTGGCCATTTGGAAGTCGGCCATCTTGGATGCAACTTTTGTTTTTTTCAATAGGAAGAGGGTCATGTGACACATCAAACTTATTGGGAATTTCACAAGAAAAACAATGGTGTGCTTGGTTTAAACGTAACTTTCAGGCTGGTGATGGTTGTGTAATGGTGTGGAGGAGATTTTCTTGGCACAATTTGGGCCACATAGAACCAATTGTTGCTGACCGTGTACATCCATTTATGACCAAAGAATATAACACATCATGCCACAAAGCTAAAATCATATTTATTGAACATGACAATGAGGTCATAGTGTTCAATGGTCTCCACAGTCACCAGATCTGGAACCAGTAGAGCACCTGACGATGGGTGGGAGATTAAAATCCTGAATTTGGAACCAAATTTGCAGCAACTGTGTGAGGTGCAAAATCTCTATAGAATGTTTCCAGCACTTTGTTGAATCTGTGCCAAAAACACGGCAGTTCTGGCAAAAAAGGGGTCCAGCCGAGTACAGTGAAACCTTGGATCGTGAGCATTATGTTTCTCATAAGAAATAATGGAAACTCAGACGATTCGTTACACAACCCAAAAATATTCACATAAAAATAATAAATACAAAATATAAAGTAAAAATAAAACAAATTAACCTGCACTTTACCTTTGAAAAAACCTGCTCTATCAGGAAACTTCTTTAACAAGGAACGCTCCAATAACCCTCCAATAACGAGGGCAAAAGAGCCCTCGTTTCGAGTGTGCGCGGAACGAGGCCGGTTCTACGCAGGGGCAAGAGGGCCCCCTCAAATAAATGTCTTGCCCCCTCAAATCAAAATTTTGAAATGTTGAGAAAGCAGATGTTAATATAGTCACAAAATGAATATATTACAAGTTAATAAAATGATCTGCGGTAGCGGAAAAATCTGCCAAAAAAGGGACACTAAACAATACGGTATTAGATTTCCCTCATGTCTCTGTCCCTTCGCTGTGTGTGTTCATTCACAGGCTGCAGCGCACGCACACACTCCTCCCCTGAGGATCGTTTAACTTCCAATCACCCTCCGTATGCAAATGAGTCAAGACGTAGCCTAACGTAGTGTCGTGTCGAATTTCAGCAAAACAATAAAAAAAAATAAGAAATATAAAAAAACATAATATGATCTGTTCTATAGCCCATCTGCTTTAATTTAGTTTTTTTTACTATTCTTAAGACAACCTTTCAATTTTGTAAATATTCTCGTTATAGTGTGTTAAGTCTTATTTTAGGTTAAACGTTTTTGAGAATTAGACCATCCAGCTAAGATAAATGTTATGTCCTTGATTGAAAAAATCTGCATTAAGAATATTTTATTTTATTTTGTTTTACTTATTTTATTTTTATTTTTCCATTTCCCCCTGAGGGATTGCCACCTTATTGTGGTCAGGGGGTTTGCGTGCCTCAGTGACCTGAAGAGCTATACCAGCAGGAGCTTAGTCTTCAAGTGGGACACCCGAGTTGGACAGGTCTAAAGGTAGAGGTCTGACAAAGTGCAATCTACAGTACTTCTTCAGGCTTTGGACGCAGCTAACAACACAATTCAGCAAAGCACTGGGGAAAAAACAGTGCTCGAACATGATGTGCGCAGATGATGTCCCTTTAACATTTCTGACTGCCCCCCAAATGTGCCTGTCTAGAACCGGCCCTGGCGCGGAATCACTGCTGTAAAGTAAAAATAAAACAAATTAACCTGCATTGTGGGACGACTTTCACACACTAAGGGAAACACTGCACTACCTTTGAAAATAATCCATGTGTGTGTGAAGGCGAGAGGAAGAAGGAAGGGGCACTCTAACATAAGTTGTGCATTTCTTTAACTTTTGTGATATTCACAGTTTGCAGACGTTATTAGAGGGCCAGTCTGTGTGGATACACAGACCATTGATAAGTCTAGGAGTGAAATGGGAAGATGACTTCTCCAGGAATCAGAAAATATTGTTTACTATCTGACATGCATTTTGTTATTGATTAACTCTTAATCACCCTATGCAATCTATATAAAACCACCTGAAAAAACCCTTAAAAACCTCTGATGTCCCATTATGATTATCCCTATGTGCTCTATGTTTCTTTTTCTATTACTCTTGAATTATGCTATACTGTGTGTGCTATTAGTGGATTACACTGTATGTCTGACATGTCCTCACGGTTCAAACGATGATCCATCATCTTATCAGTAGCTCACTTGTTTTCTTCTTAGGATCTGATCTCTCACATGGCCTCTCTGGAATCCAATTGACAAAAATCTGTTGTATTGATGGAGAAATTTACTCCCTGTTTTTTGGCACAAGGATGAAATTTGAACCACAGATGTTAAGTGTCGCTGGAGGCGAATCAGAAGACTAGCAGTTTGCCCGTGTAGCGTGGAGGATAAACCCAAACGCAGAAGCAGCGCGAGCAGGCAGGATAACCATGCGATTTATTCTTAGAACTCTTTCACACAGAGAGCAAGAGTTTACACAATTAAACCCACGTTCTAACAACACACACTCAATCAGGAAAATGGCACAAAATGGTGAGTACTCACGAAATTGGAGAGATAGCGTCGGAGATGGCATTGGAAAACTCAATGACGGAGTAATGTACGGCGCCATCTTGTTTCCTTTTATACTTCCTGAATCGCGACCGTTCTACTTCCGGGTCCTAGTGCCGGTCGCGTTGAGTGCGCATGACAGTACCCCCCCGTCCAGGACCGGCTCCTGATGGTCCTGGGGTGGAGGATACCCGACGACGGTAGTCCCGTATAAGCTCGGGGTCGAGAATGAACCGGGCTGGGATCCAAGACCGTTCCTCGGGGCCATAGCCCTCCCAGTCGACCAGGTACTGCATACCTCTGCCCCGAGGCCGCGAGTCGAGAATCCGCCGTACAGTATAGGCGGGACCGCCCTCGTTGATCCGGGGAGGAGAAGTTGGGTGGGTGGGTGGGACCATAGGTGAAGTGATAAAGGGTTTGAGCTGAGAGGTGTGGAATACCGGGTGGGTTCGGAGCACCGCAGGCAGCTGGAGCCGGTAGGTGACAGGGTTGATCCGGAGGGTGACACGGTAAGGGCCGATGAACCTGGGTGAAAGTTTTCGGGATTCTGTGTGAAGATGCACATTCTTTGTTGATAGCCAGACCTTGTCACCTACATTGTACAACCGTCCCGGAGGGTGTCGACGGCGATGTTGAGTGGCCCAGGAGCGCTGACGATCGGCGGCGAAGCATCTCAGATAGCGCTCTAGTTGTTGGTTGGCCCGTTCCGTCTGACCATTAGTCTGAGGGTGGTATCCTGATGAGAGACTACAGGTGGAGTTGATCAGACGGCAGAAGGCCTTCCAGAATCGAGCAGTGAACTGGGGCCCTCTGTCCGAGACGATGTCCTTTGGGAACCCATGCAAGCAGACTACATGCTCTAATATCAGCTCGGCTGTCGGGAGTCCGGCGAGGGCCACCAAGTGCACGGCTTTGGAGAATCGGTCGACGGAGAATCGATGGTCATGATGGTATCCTTCTCTTCGGAGACCGGCAGGCCCGTGATGAAGTCAACGGCAATGTGGGTCCAGGGCCGACGGGGAACCGGGAGTGGTTGAAGTTCCCCCGGTGTTGGCTGGTTGGTGTCTTTAGCCCTGGCACACACTGGGCATGCCTGGACGAATTCCTCGGTGTCTTTTGCCATGGATGGCCACCAGAAGGCACGCCGGATGAATTGGAGGGTGCGTTTGGTGCCAGGGTGTCCGGAGAGGGGGGATGAGTGGCCCCATTGAAGGACCTCCGTTCTGATGTCACGAGGCACATAGAGTTGTCCAGGCGGCACTCCTGCCGGTTCCATCTCCGCAGCCTGTGCCTGGCGAACCCTTGTCTCCAAATCCCAGTGGAGAGGTGCAATTATCTTGGATGGTGGGAGGACAGGCGCGGGGTCCGCCCGGGGAACGTCCTCTTCGTATTGTCGGGAGAGGGCGTCGGCTTTGGTGTTCTTGGACCCCGGGGTACGACAGATGGAAATTGTAGTGCTCGAAGAAAAGAGCCCACTGCGCCTGTCTTGGGTTGAGCTGTCTTAGATTCCGGATGGTGATTAGGTTTTGATGGTCTGTCCAGATGATGAACGGCTCTCTTTTGCCCTGGAGCCAGTGTCGCCATTCCTCCAGGGCCCACTTTATGGCCAGCAGCTCACGGTCCCCTACCCCGTATCGCTGCTGAGTGGGGTTAAATTTCCTGGAGAAGAAACTACAGGGATGTAGCTTCTGGTCTGGACCTCGTTGGGAGAGAACGGCTCCGGCGCCCACATCCGAAGCGTCCACCTCCACAACGAATGGCTTACTTGCATCTGGATGGAGGAGGATTGGTGCGGTGGTGAAGCGATGACACAGTTCCTGAAAGGCGGAGATGGCGGTAGAGTTGAGGATGAAGGGGTGAGATGATGGTCGTGTCAGGGCGGTTAAAGGTGCTGCAACTGTACTGTAGCCCCGGATAAAGCGACGGTAGAAGTTCGCAAACCCGAGAAACCGTTGAAGTTGCTTGAGGGTCTTGGGTAGGGGCCAATGACGCACAACTTCCAGTTTCTGCGGGTCCATGGCCACACCCTGGGGTGAGATGACGAAACCCAGGAACGTGGTGGAGCGCTTGTGAAAGGCGCACTTCTCCAACTTACAATACAGTTGATGGGTGAGCAATCTCTTGAGGACTGCCCTGACATGTTGGACATGTTCATCAACGGTACGGGAGTATACGAGGATGTCGTCTAAGTAGACAAAAACCCACCGGCCTAACATATCTCGGAGGACGTCGTTAATAAACTGCTGAAAGGCGGCGGGGGCATTACAGAGTCCGAAAGGTATTACCAGGCTTTCATAGTGTCCTGTTGGGGTGATGAAAGCTGTCTTCCACTCATCGCCCTCTCTGATGCGCACCAAGTTGTAGGCGCTCCGTAGGTCCAACTTTGTGAAAATGGTGGCACCAGAGAGGGCGTCCAGGGCAGAGTTGGTAAGAGGCAATGGGTGACAATTTTTGATGGTGATATTATTGAGTCCCCGATAGTCGACACATGGGCGTAGGTCGTTACCTTTTTTCTTAACAAAGAAGAACCACGCGGCGGCAGGTGAGGAGGAGGCCTGGATGGTGCCGTTGCAGAGGGCGTCGGTGACATACTTCTCCATGGCCTGCGTCTCGGTGGCAGAGAGCGAGTAGAGGTGGCCGCGGGGAGGAACAGAACCCGGCTGAAGGTTAATCGCCAGGTCGTAGGGGCGATGAGGAGGAAGGTGAGTGGCCCGTCTCTTGCAGAACACTTCAGCCAGGTCTCGGTAGGCGACAGGGATGGCGTTGATGTCGACTTCGGGGGCCTCGGACTCCCTAGAGCATGTCCCAGCCGAGGCCCGTAGGCAAAGTTCGGTGCAGGTTGGTCCCCATTGAAGGATCCGGTTTTGTGTCCATGAGATGAGCGGGTCGTGTTGCAGTAGCCAAGGGTGCCCGAGGATGGGGGGGTGAGATGAAATGGGGGTGAGGTGAAACCGGATCTGATCTTGGTGCTGGTCGATGATTAACGTGATTGGTTGGGTCTGGGTGATGATAGGGCTGGATGAAAGGGGCCGACCATCGACAGATGTAATCCGAACGGGCTGGGATAACGCCTCGAGTTCCACTCCCAGTTCTTTGGCATAAGAAGAGTCAATGAAGTTGCCAGCGGCACCGGAGTCGATGAACGCCGTACTTCTGACCC